>REGM01000173.1:209326-363673 GCA_004194415.1 Aurelia aurita
ACTTTTTCCCGTTGATTCATGCTGTATCTACGTAAATCCACTGCCTCCCCATGAAAAGAACCAATGAAATACCTTCTACGGGTCTTCCCCCATGTTTTATCCAATCAAAAGTGAAGTGATATCGTTTTACGAGGTATCCGCCCTCAGTTGAATGAGTCAGTGAAATGACGAAGTTGTGCATGACTGTGCATTTTCATAGGGGAACTTTGAGCACGTGAAATTTCGTGAAAAAGAGGCCTATGACGATGATTTTTGTTGCAAAAGAGAGGTAGACCCATAATGGTTACAAGGAAACAAAAATTTACGTTCAAGGGGGCGCTGTGGGCGCAGGGAAACGATTTTCCCGAGCGCGGTCTGGCTTAGGCCGATTTGGAGCTCCGTTCAAGATCGAAGAAAACAAGGAAGAAAAGTACAACTGATTGCTCTTGTAAGTACTCATATCAAATAAATAGTGTTCTTAGCATAAATAAAGCCATAAATAAAGCCAATATACCTGCAAGAACAAGATTTTTAGGGCTCAGAAGTTTCATGTTTATACTACGCGCCGCCATTATGGCCTAAATCCCACCTAATTCAAAATGGTAGCAATAACCATGAAAAGGCTTATTGAAAAGACAGAATTAGAAAAATTCATTCGGTAGATGCCGGTGCGCAATTCAGCTTAATTCCACTACATACAAAAACATGTAACAGACAATTAACTAAACAATTATAACAAATTAAAGATGGCAAGGGGTAAACAAAAATTTTTACAAAAGGATTACAAAAACAGTAGAGTAGCAGCTTGCCAGGGTGCATTCCATGTAAACTCCACACCGAAGGTTACGCCAATAACAGCGTCATTCACGCCAGGAAAACAATAGATCTATTGAATTCAATTATATTACAATAATTTTCTATTGATTCAAGCAAATTTTCACGCCAATACGCCGAGAAAATTTCTTTTCCACGCTGAAGATCTTTGGGCCTAAGTGCATGGAATGCACCCTGGGCAGCTTGTAATGTAAGGAGAGGAATTTCTGAAAAGAAAGAGCTCTCTTAGTTCTATGAAAATGATTAGGTTATTCAAACTTAACATTGAAAGGAAAACAAATTGGGTCATTCACCAAAAATGCTGTAATATACAGACTTGGTAATTGTGCCCCTGCCATATAAACTTCAAAGTGTCAAATTAAGATCTTTCCTTCGCAAGGCAATCTTTCCAATCCAGTGACCAATCTTTTAAATTTATATTTCCAAATTTTATCACGCAGTCCACCAGTGAATCTTTAACGTTTAAAGTAAAGATCAAAGGCCTTGTGATTAACAACTTATTCATGTATTTACTTATACATAATTACTCGCATTCATTTATGTTCTTCTTTACATGTCAGGATGCAGTGAATTCACTCTACCACTTCAGAGATCATTACTTTGAAACCAATGGTGTTCAAAAAGCAAGAGAAAAAGCTTCAGATGTAGAGAAACATTTAAGGGAAACACTGAGAATTTTAAATAAGTTACAGTGTGAGTAAAAATCTCCTGATAAGTTTTTCCAGAAAAATATGCATCAAGACTCCCTGGAGTTTTATATTACACTAACCTTAACCTTGCAATTTATCGTTCTTTCTAAAATTCCTACCTACTTTGTTAATACACGATTACGCTAAAGATGATGGCAAGGAACTTTTTGATTGTTACCAAATAGCAATCTCCATTATTACAATAATACAGTCCTTTAAAACTCTATATCCTCTAATTTGTTTTATATAGAGAATTTTTCCTTTGTTTTATATAGAGAATTTTTCCTTTTTTGTAATGATTGTTGTATGTATGTATATATGTATGTATGTATGAATATATTTAACGTAAATAACAGGACTAAGCAAAGCTTGTTTCAGCCTGGTTTGCAAATTAAAAATGGAAAAAAGAAAATATCATAATCAAAATAGTTATACAATAAAACCATAATTAGTAAAACATTGGTCCTTAAATTTTTCCATAAAATACGATTTACACTTTGATTTAAAATTAGAGTACGACGACACATTCCTTATATCTTTAGGAAGAGAATTCCAAACTTTGGTTCCATAAAATTTGAATGTTTTAACATAAATTGTCCCAACACCTCTTGATCTGAAAAGGCATCCACTGGCCGAGGAGCGGGTAAGGTGTTCATGTACGTCAGATGCACTTGTTCCTAAATCAGATAAATATCTGGGCGCCGTATCATTAACGATCTCAAACATGAGCAAACAAATGTTCAGTTCAATTCTCTGGTGGATTGGTAGCCAGTTCAGCTGTAAGAAGAGAGGCTTGCTATTGGTTCTTCTGTTCACAGAGAATATGACACGAGCACATCGTTGTTCTCTCCTGAAAGATCATTTCCTGTTATAACTTCTCTTTTTTGTAGTTTGTATTGAAAACAAGGCATTGTACTTTAGTCTGAGAGGAAAAGCATTGAACGTCACTGCAGATTTTGATACCCAAGCTGTCGATTTCCTATCAAAAGCTGTCAAACTTGATCCATCGCTAACGGAAGCATGGAATGATCTTGGAGAATGTTATTGGAAAAATAAAGATATTGATGCTGCTAAAAATTGTTTTACTTGTGCATTATCCAAGGTTAGTGCACAACTTTTTGACTTTTATTTTATGACCATTATGATACAAGTCATTGATAAAAAATTTATTTTCATATATATATATTTATTCTTATGTATATATAAGATGTACACAAAATAAAAAGACGATTTGAAGTTCTTTTATTCTCTTCAGCTATTCTCGACGCGTTTCGACTCCGTGGTCATCGTCAGGAGAATGAATTTTTACAAGCTTGCAAGCCTATTTATAGCCTTTTTAGTCGCCAAAATAATGCGTCATATGAATCCTTGATTGAAGTTGAATATTACGTTTTATGTGTAGAAAATGATAGGCCACAGGGGAACAAAGTATTGCATAATTTTGCGAACGGAAAAAGTGGCCTATCCATGGGTTATTTTGGGGGGTTTTTTGAGATCAATATTTGTCAGGATGGTTGAGTTTATATATATATATAGCAATTTGATAAAACTGTTTGACAGTGTTTGTTTGTTTCATATTTATTACAGAAAAGAGAGAAGGTAACATTGAGGAACTTGTCTATGGTGCTGAGGCAACTTGGCAAAGGTATGCATGATAAGGTTTCAACGTATTTCTCTCAACAAATTTGACCTTATTTACCATATGCTACAGTATACAACATGACAGTATTGGTGCCACTTTGCTAAATCTTCTAACAAGGCTGACATATTATGTATTAAAATGCTTGATATATACCATTTTGATAATACAATCAAAACGGGATGATTCACTCTACTATAGTGCGGTCCAGATCCTTTTGTAACTTGACAAAGGAAAGCTTCTTTTGTTTCTTTGAATTTCTACAAAAGAAATTTGTTGAAATTCTAAGAAATTCTTTGAAAGCTAAAATAAATCTCTGAAATTCTACAAAATACCTGGCACAAAAACAGTATCAAGTTATTAAAGACCTGTTCTGTACTGTTTTAACATGGATTGATTGTAAGAAGTGCTGTATTTAATTTTTTAGATTCAAAGGATGTTGTAGAAAATGTTAAAGAAAGTGCAAAGATTGCTAAGGAAGCAGTCAGTCTAGACTTAACAGATGGCAGATCATGGTGTAAGTGACTAGAGGCCCAGGGGGGGGGGGTACTCATATATATTTAGGATAGGGGTGCTCAGGTTGGGGTACAAACCATCAACCCAAAAATAATTCTTAGCATAAAAATTGACCCAAAAAAGTAATTTTTCTTACCCTACACACCCAAAAAAGTAACAAAATCATGCTTTTCTATATTTGTTTTACTGTTCTCATATTTGAGACCCAAAAAAATAATCCAGAATCTCATGAACCCAAAAAAATAACTGTACAATTGACTGACCCAAAAAAGTAACTTTTGGCCAAATTTTAGACCCAAAAAAGTAACCTGAGCATCCCTATCCTAAATATATATGAGTACCCCCCCCTGGGACTAGAGGTTTCGATTTTATGTAATAATTGAATAACAACCTTCTTGCTAAAAATGTGTTTTTTCGAAATCTATTTCTGCTTAATTTTTCAGATTGCTGCATACCTTTTATGATCATTAAACCGAGGGGCAAATGACTGATTTTTTTGTACACCTTCCTTGAAATCACGAAAAATAACTCACAAAAATCACACAAAAACCAAAATAATCACAGAAAAAAATCTCGTGATTTTAAAATCACAAAAATCACGTACACTATTTTTAGAAGTGATTTGCCCCTCGCATTAAACTAATTTTTACAGTCACAATGATATTGTACTTGTTGCTCTGAAAAAGGCAGAGAAAGAAACATTTACTTTTACCTTTTGTACTACCAACCAAAACTTGTGAAGAAGAAACGTTTGCTCGGAATCCACAAATTTTAAGCTGAAATGTGGCAGCAAGAAATTTTTTACCATGATGCATTGCGTTCTTTAATCGATCACAATGCATTTTGGTAAAAAGTTCCTCGCCGCCATCTATAGCGTAATCCTCCATTACAAACTGCTGAATTATATCCGCCAAATTTTTATCTGGCGAAAGTTTATGTTCCTAATGTACTTACTTTATCATGGTTGTCCCCCTGCTTTAGTAACCTGCTCTATCTTTTCAAGATCCTCGTAATATTCTGATCTTGCAATTCTTTAAATCTTGTTGCATGTCATAGCCTCTTTTTAAACGTCTTAAGACCTCCCCAAGGCCATACGTCCTGTTATTTAACTCTTCTTGTATTTCTTTCACAGTTGTCCTTGGAAATGCATATTTGTCGATGTTCTTTCTTGGTGGACAAAGCCCAACTGTACTAAAGCAGTCAATGGCTGCATATGCAAGAGCTGTAAGTATTTAGAGAGTTTAAAAAACTGTGAGCCATAGTGAGATTTGTAAACCAGGGTCAATGTTTGTAGATGCAAGCTGCTTTAAATTTCCGGAAAAATAATTTGTTCAAGCCTGTCATACAGATCTTGAAGCTAGACTTTGGTTATGAATCAACGATTGTAGAAAATACCGGATTTCTACGTTAAATTTTTACATTTGCTTTAGTTTATTCAATCGATATTATTACATTGTAAATTGTTGTGTCTTTCCTTGTAGGAAAATGATACCGTGGAAGCAAATAACCCTGATCTTCATTTTAACAGGGCGATGGTATGTACAAAGACCAGGTTTTACTTGGTCATAAGGATAACTATGTATGTACAACCCTTAAGCTTATTAAGGTTACTTCAACAAATGGTAGTAATCATGAGGACTGAAGAAATACGTCTGTTATTAATACAAATACGAAAGGGGCATTCAAGTCAAAATTGCAAGAAATGAACAATATTTTATCCTGAAGATCCCCAAGATTACAATGCACGATTGGCTTCGCTTGATCTTCACGGCAATCATTCTTACAGTATGCTCTTTAGAATGCTTTGCTTCGAGCAAATAACAAGATAATTTTGTGATTTCGCAGCATGTAAAATGTGTTACTTTGACAGAGTTTTTAGTACGCAACTTTAAACGGTTGTAAATCTGTTAACGGCTGGTTCTTGCTGTGCTATCATTTAGAGTCACCAAATCTAAACTTGGTCATTATTTTACGACTAGGCGTACAGGTATCAAGAAGAATTTCAGATGTCCTTGGGTGGCTTTGAAAGAGCAGCAGAATTAGATCCTGAATGGGAGGACCCAAAAGGAGAACGCAGAAGATTGATTAATTATCTACGGAATACGCAAGAATATATCGACAAGAAGGTAAACTATGAAGTTTAATTTTAAGGCTAGTTTATTATGTAAACATCTAAGTGAAGTTCTTGAAATTCAAACTCACCCAAAAAGATACAAGTGCTAAGTAGAGTTTTCGAAATAAAGAAAACATCTTTCTCGATTTGTTACAATCAAACTACTTGCAAAAAATCTACAGAGTGTACTGTACTCTTGCATCTAGTACAACAATCTTTTGTTTATCTCCAGGAACTATTGTTGCTGCTAGAAGTTTTCAAACAAAGTACAGGGTGTCCTAAGAAATTGTTTGACGTTTGATTAAACATTGAGAAATAACGATAAAATGAACAGGCTCCATGGTAAGATATCCCTATTTCTAAGATCATTAAATGAATTTTAGACACAAGAATCTTGCAAATCCGCTAAAAATTCACTGAGTTATGAGCTTTTAAAGATCAAATTTGTGCGAAAACTGAAACCAGAGAACCCAAAGCCACTTGTTATGCAAAAAAGCTCAAAAATCGAGTTAAAGGAAGGTTACCCAAGGCCATACCTCTCGTTAATATCAAAGCGAACCAAATAGGATTTCGAAAGTAATGTAATTCTTGTAACCATTGTCAAAATTTGCCTTTTCAAACTTTGCTCAACAGAATTTCTCAAAGCATCCACACGCCTGACTTCATGTTCGAGAGAGTTTGGTTATCGAAAATCCTTTCCAAATCCCATTTGGTTTGCTCTGGAATAAAAGAGAAACAAAACAAACGACAGCCCAATGCTACATTCACTACAAATGTTATGGAGAAGTCTCTGGTTTCAGCTGTCGCACAACCTTGAACTTCAAGAGCTTGTAGCTCCGTGAATATTCAGTGGATTTGCAAGATTCTGGTGTCTAAAATTAATTTAAGATCTTAGGGAAGGATTGTCTTTCCATGGAGCCCGTTCGTTATATCGTTATTCTTTAATATTTAATCAAACGTCGACAATTTTTTTTGAGACACCCGACACCCTATACTTGCAAAAAATCTATAGAGTAGTACTTTACTCTTGCATCTATTAAAACAATCTTTTGTTTATTTCCAGGAACTGTTGTTGCTGCTGTATGTTTTCAAACAAAGTAGGTTTTTTAATCATTCACTAAGCACGCTCACTATTTTTGCAGGGGAAATTAAAACCAAAGAAATTACAGAACTTGGTTCAGTCATTGAAACCATCAGATGCCGGTCCTTATGGCGGCAAGGAATACACGAGTCCGTCAGGAAAATCAGCTGCAATTGAACAAGTGAAAATAAAGGATCTGCAAAATGAGACGAATACTGGAAAAGTCGTTGTTGGTAAAATCGCTGCTGTAATACCGTTTGAAAATCCAGTTCCCTTGTAAGTTCAAAAATAATATAAGGGTGGACAGGGTGGACGAGTTACCTGTGATACGTCATAGGAAAGAAAACGAGAGACTGAGAGAATCTAAGGGTGGACAGAATAGACTTTATTTTCCAATCTTCTCGCGGGCATTTAGTCTACAAGTATTCTAAAATTGGATGATGTCCTAAAATCTGTTAGTTGTTTCCTGAAAGAAATAAGGCGTACGTTTCACATTTTCAACACGAAGACTGCGCGAGACTAGACTGATTACATGAGTCTCCGTTTTCCGCATTGAATTGGATGATATTATGGCTTCAAACTGATTTTTTCTTCAGGTTTTAGTCTCTGTTTAGAATCTGTTTGGGCGTGAGTCCTTGTATGAGAGAAAATAAAAACAGATTGAAAGCATTGAACGAATACAAGGAATCACGTCGTCAGTCTAGCGTGAGACTGCGGAATCATTGAGTTAGCTAGATGACTTCATCAAAGGTCAAATCCAAATAATTCAAAATAAGTGAGAAGTATAGATTATCAGTCCTTCTCCCTTCAGCTTATTTGATAATTTGATGTGACAATGTCGAACGAAATTAATTTATTTGAAATGCCCTAAATTTACTTGATAGATGCTAGCAGAGTATCAATTTTCTTCTGTTTTAAAGTGTGTGACATTTTCAGTCCTTTCCGTTTCTTTAACACCCATGCAAAAAATCTAGCCTTGTTTGTTTCTGTTTAGCTACCTCGTGAAACATTACTTGAAAGTTTAGAAACTTCTGTTTTGCAAGCAAGGAATTTTTGTGAGCACATGTTTAGTGGTATTCCTAAACCAGCAACCTTGTGTTTAACAAGCTAACTCTCAAATGCCTATCACACGACTCTAGTGGCAAGGGCTTGAGTTTTTATGAACATCACATATTTGCTTTTTTCCTTTTCAGTCCATTCGTTATGGTTGATGGAGACGAGAATTGCATAGCTGTCACTATTTTCAATTTACTTGCTGGAAAAGGTTTTAATGCTGGGGATTCCGTCGCTATTCCTGAACCATTTGTACAAACGACCGATGTAAAAATATCCGACGAAGAGGTACGTAAACCACAATTCTGGTAGGGGATTTTCTCTGCACCTTGCAAGGGTTCTCTTTAAAAAAGAATTGTGTAAAAAATACTGCGAAGAAAATACTGGAGATGCATGAAGACAAAAAGAAAATATTGAGCTGAAGCAGCAGAGTTTTTACAGCTTTTTAAGGTAGGGAAGTTTGCAGCCTATCCTTTCCAGGCTTCGATTATAAACAAATCCAAAATTGAACAAGCATTGTTGAACGTGAATTGCAATTTCATCTTTTAATGACAGAACTCACGACTTTTAACAATGTGAAAAAAGCGAAAAGGTTTCGCATACTATTTGAGAATAGTTTGTTTTTCTAATTTATGGAGAAGTCGTGGAAAAAGATATCATTTCAGACAGTTTTAGAAACTTTAGTCCATTTTCTACCTGTTTCAGTTTACATATTTGGAAAAGAAGCCATAATTTATTTCACTTAAGGGTTTGATGTGGGTTGACTGACTAATTCATCGATTTATTTGTTTTCATATGATGGTTATGAGACTATACAATCCTGGGATCTTCAGTCAAGTAAGCCCATCCACGATTGCATTAATCTCAAGAATGACAAATGACTACGATGATTTTGAAGGCAATATTCTTTATTTTGCAGACGATACAGTTTCGAAGCATCAGAGTTGACAATCCAGTGACGATGGTTGTAAATAAAAGAAAGATTGGAGCTGACAAACTGTCTTTTAGTGTACTAGCAGTCACTAATAAAAGTGAATAACATAAAAATCGTAGCACCAAATTTGCAGCAATGTACAAAATTAGCCTTAGAGTACGGTATTGATAAATCAATAACATTTAATTTGTAAGAGGTCCTAGGCCTAATGCATCGTTCCTGGTTTGTATCGGACAAAACGTTAAGACTATATACGCATCTTCAACGGACTACATCGTTAAAAAGCAATTCGTTAAAAAGACCTTTAATAAAAATTCTCACAGCAAGAGTTCGAGGATTTTACTGCTTATTTGTGGTTGTTTTTTTTACCCAAAAGAACCTATGCCAAAGTAACCTTGTAAAAACAGTATTGCAAAAGTTCGTGAAGCACGTCGTTCTAGTTGTTGATACATTAATGAATACAAGGAGATTGGATTCAAAATAGATCGATCGTGCTGCTACAAAGTCCTTACCGAATTGTTGTTTATAAATATTTGTAAATAGAAAATCCTTCGTTATTGAAAAAATTTCGTTTCTCTCTGCACAAACTTCTTGTACATTCACTGTTGGACATATTTAATACTTCTGTGTATCAGGTATTTCAACAGCAAGATTAAGAAATACTTGCAGATACACTGTAGATCGTCATGTTTAAGTGATGAGACTCAAAGTAAGGTGAAAGAAACACACTAGTTTACACTCGCACATACAACCATACAAATTGCCTCTAAAATCATAAGTTAATACATTTAAATGAACTTATTCATATTAAGCAACATCGCATAGGCGTCAAATCTCTTAACATGATTGGGAACATGGTTATTGAATCTTCCTGTTGATTTAATGACCCAAAGGGAACTTCAGGTACTTTGCTTATAATTCTGCTTGGGGAATTTTTGATATCTCGATTTTTTCAGAATTACAGCATTTTTATTTTGTTGAAAGAATTCATGAAAAGTTTTGAAAACAATTTAAATCATCGTAAATGCTAAATCAATAAAAAAAACACGGTGCAATCTTCAACAAAACCATAGTTTACGAAGGTCTACAATATGGAGGTGAGCAGAAATCGGTCGCTTTTCTGGTTAACGATTTAGAAATTTTATGATGTCACAACCTCAAAACCGATTGAAACAAAGAAGACAATTCTGAGATTATTCAAAGCATCCAAAATCTCCAAAGTAGAATTATAGCAAAGTATCTGAAGTTCCCTTCGGGCCATTAAATCAAAAGGAAGATCCAATAACCATGTTGCCAATCTTTTTTTAAGATTTGAGCAACATATTGCAGACATCTCAGGGTAAATATGAGTGATTTAGGGGAAAGCCTCAGGATAGCATAGTCTGCTCTTTGAAATCTGGCAGTTCAATGTTTTCAAAAAATCATACTTTTGATGGCTTTTTTTATTCTTAAATGGCTACTTCACTTCGAGATCTTCCTTTTGTTAAGAATAATTCACAATATGTTGATTCAGATTTATACAAAGAAATCTCGTACTTTTACCTGCAAGGCTTGTTTGCATTTCAATACCCAATCACATACATTATCTGTTGTCTAATACTGCAAGATGGATCGACCTGAATTGCACATTTATAACTCGGACAAAGCTCGTGGACAAATTTTGTTTTAGCTAATTCTTCGTTTTCAAGTCAAATATCATACTCCAGCTTACGTTCAAAATCTATGAAATAAACACGAGAGAAGATTCTAAATATTCTTCGGTGCAACGGGGTTATAAATCTGAGGCACTTTCTCGTGAAATATTCTCGTGAAACAGTTCTCGTGAAATAATTCTCGTGAAACAATTCTCGTGAAACAATTCTCATGAAATAATTCTCGTGAAACAATTCTCGTGAAATATTCTCGTTGAAACAATTCTCGTGAAATATTCTCGTGAAACAGTTCTCGTGAAACAATTCTCGTGAAATATTCTCGTGAAACAATTCTCGTGAAATAATTCTCGTGAAACAATTCTCGTGAAATAATTCTCGTGAAACAATTCTCGTGAAATAATTCTCGTGAAACAATTCTCGTGAAACAATTCTCATGAAATAATTCTCGTGAAACAATTCTCGTGAAACAATTCTCGTGAAATAATTCTCGTGAAACAATTCTCGTGAAACAATTGTCGTGAAACAATTCTCGTGAGTCACCACACGGCTCCCTTTGGTTGCTTCTTCAGACAAAGCTTGTTGATAAAATTCTGGGTACGTTATTTCTAATTTATCAGAGAAATAACGTTAAGCAAGCATCGACATTAATTTTTCTTACCACTCTTAAAAACCTTTTCAGCTTCTTGTAATCTAGGATTGTAGTCATACGTTGTTTGGTCAGATTCTTTCAACTGTTTTTTATATTTTGATTGCTTCTCTTTTTCTTGATATTTGATGGTTGCTTGGGCTTGTGCATTTTTGAACCCTGTAAAGAAAAGAAACTTCCATAGTTTTCCAGTTATGGTCATAAAAACTGCATACAAGGCCGCACGAGTTGCAAAATTCGAAAAAGAGTTCATAGTTTTGTGTTTATAAATAAACAGCACTATTAACCCTGCTTCAAATGTAGAAAAGATTCAAATACAACGCTAGAACCCTTTCTTTCAATATTTACTTCTTTTTGACATTGTTAGAGAACAGAGGAACAATTGTTTTTGAAGCAGCCACTTATTTTGACTTTCTTGTGCAATAAATCAGCAGTCACTTGTCAGACTGACTCAAGCTGAAGCCTATCCTATGCAACTATACAACAAAACGGGACAATCATCTCCTCCAAAGCAGCTGTACAAACGGAGCAAAATTTTTTTGGGACACCTTGTACAATTTAAAATTGTTATCGCCTCTAACAGAGTTGACGCTTAGTTGACACTTAACTGCCTGATAAAGCCCACATGGGATAAAATGGTTGTTTCAGCAAAGAAAACGTTGGAGAGTGAAGAATTTTATGTCGCTTCAAACATATGAATACTTCTCATTTCTTTCACACATTGCTCTAAGAGGGGGCAAAGAAGGAAGTTTCTCGTCCGTTGTGAATTTTATAAAATATATAAATAAGTAGAAGGGCACTTACCAGCCGTGAAGTTCTGCCAGAAGCTTCCGGAAGGTTTCTGCTTCTCAGCTGATTTTTCAGCTTCTGGTAAATTAACCCATGACCGAACTGTTGGGTGTTTCAAGGCCATGATTTGACCAACTGAATAAACGTTAGATGTCAACCAATACGTGAAGACAGCCTGGAAAAATGATAAATTTGTATTAGAGCCATTTATGTTTTTCCTGGCAAGATCTTAGATGCTTCTCGCGGAGTGCTGCTGTCTAGGGAAATGTTGAAGTTCTCAAAAAGGCACGAAATAGGCAAGAAAACAGCTTCAATTCCAGGAAGACCAATGCCAGATTGAAACTGAAAACACACAATAGAAGAGATTTTACTTCCGTTTCGCTGAATGAGATGTGTGCTAGCCCAAAGTAATGCTTGGGAATCATGAAATATGAGCCGACTTTGAGTAGAGTAAAGGAAAACAATTCCAGTGTGAATGAACCAGCTGTTTAATGCTCATTTCAGCTCAACAGTATTTTGTTCACCCGCAGTGAGTCACGTCAGCCAAAATGTATATATTTGTCCACCTTTATCGTATGCCTGTCAATTTATATTTGAGAATTTAAGTAGACTTTTTCATGCACTATGTCGCCTTCAGAAGAAGAATTACCTGGACATCGTTCTTTGCAAACTTTGCTTGAAAGATTTTTAAAGAATTTTTTTTCGAATTGGATGCCTTGTTCAGCTCCCATAAATGCTTCATAAACACACAGAAGCTTATAAAATGTAGCTATGCAATGTCAAATGTGCTGAGAAATTTCTTTTTTAATCCAAATCTCTTGATGTTAGTACTATTTCTACCAAAATTTTCTTGACAACAGTATAAGCAACCTGGTTCTGAGGGCCAGTTTCCTACGTCAATACTGGATGCTGGATTCAGCAGCCTCCTTTTGGGTCATGGGAACGAAGTTGCAGTATAAGGAGTAAATAGAACTAACCGCAGGAAATTTAGCAGTGATTGGTATCATTATAAGTGCCATGAATCTCATTATGTTTTTTGTCTTTTTAAGTTGCTCGTTCGACACACCCATTTCTGTACCAAGCTGTCAAATAAAAAATATTTTGATTAGTTTTGAATTTTGCATTTAAAGTTTCAAATCCAACTTAGAAAATTGAATTGAAAAACAATTAGAGTTTCAACTTCAACAATACGCTACATTCTCGTGGATAAATCAATTTATTGATCCCAGGAGACGTAAGGAATGGAAAAGGTTCCCCCTAGAGCTGGGCTTAATGCAGTACTGCTTGGGAATGACCCAAGGGAAAATGTGTATAAGGTTGACACGAGGCTAGGAATATCACAGTTCCATAGTGATTTTGTATTTCGAACCCCACCCCCTCCCACCCATATCAACCCATATCTTGAAAGCAAAAGTATGACGAGACTTTAGAATGGTACTCGACACTGCGCTCTTCATGCTTTCACTAGACTGAGCCTACTATACCTTCAGTTTATATCTTATTGAAATTAGAAAACCGGGTGTCTAAAAAAAAAGTACCCCCTTTTGACTGGAAAAAGGAGCAAAACGATAAGATATTGGAACTTTCCGCCTGCACAGCTAAATTTGTTAATATTCAACTTAAATGCACGTACTTTGCATTTATAAATCGTTCACCAAACACCGGAGATACGAGCTCCCAAAGCAAAAATTTTGAGTGCACCTGAAACCAGAGGTTTTGAGAAAGGGCCTAACCATGATTTGATTTAGTGGGCATTTTCCAAAGGAATTTTTAACTTATTTTCTTTCAGCCTTTACTTTTGAAAAGAGTTCTACTTTGAGATATTGCAATTATTCTTGACAGAACTTTTCTTTTGATAAAAAATCGTTCCGTACATTCCATTGAAAAGTTATTTGCATCAAAGAAGAGGAAAAGGAGCGCCTGCACGCTTACTGTGGCACGAGTTTATTATTCTTGCCACATCTTTCTTCTATCTGTTGAATTAGGGTCATGGCTAAGCGTCTATGGTTCTTTTGAAAAGCAAATCCTAAAAATAAAAGTTTGAAATTCCGTTGGAAAATGCCGATGATATCAAATCATGGTTAGGCCCTTTCTCTAAACCTCTGGTTTCAGGTGCACTCAAAAGTTTTGCTTTGGGAGCTCGTATCTCTGGTGTTTGGTGGACGATTTACAAATGCAAGGTACGTGCATTTAAGTTGAAGATTAACAAATTTAGCTGTGCATGCGGAATGTCCCAATATCTTATCGTTTTGCTCCTTTTTCCAGTCAAAAGGGGGTACTTATTATTGAGACACCCGGTATAGTGTTGATCAGTAAATAAAGTTATTTTCGTTTGAGTGTAACGAATTACAGTAGAAAATAAAGAACCATTACAGTAAAACCCCGCGTATAAGAACCTAGTGGATTAAGAACCTGCAGGCTGAAATTGTCCACTTAAGTTAAAACGATGCTTATTTCTTTGCTTCAATAGCTTAACATTGACGTCCGGACGAAATCACAGTTAGCCAGTGCAGGATGCCAAATAAAAAAGGAAACCCTATAGTTCAAAACGTGGGTTTTCTAGCCTTGACTTCATGGTCCCTGTCCCTTAAATCACTGAAATTACTTGGGTCCCTCTGACACAAATCCACGGAAAGGAATTTCAAAGGTCGGTAACATACCAACATAATCAAATATGAGTTATTTAAAAAAAGTTATACTTTTTCTTGGTCGCCTGGTACTTTCCTTATATCAAATGCCTTGCAGCTCAACAAAGGAGTGAAAACATAATTCAGGCACTCACAACTGTTAAAATCTACCTATGGTTGTTAAACGAACATACCTCTATTGTTGCAAGCATTGTTAATGATGTGACAACAGGCAGAATATAATAAGGATCATGTTGAATTAGATCCGTGAACCAGAATAATCCACCAGTACTCAATGATTCAACAGGAAGCGTTGCCATCTTTCGTAATGCAATGAAGAAGGATAGAAACAGAGGCAGTTGTACCAACGGGGCAATTAATCCCTAAAAANTATACTTTTTCTTGGTCGCCTGGTACTTTCCTTATATCAAATGCCTTGCAGCTCAACAAAGGAGTGAAAACATAATTCAGGCACTCACAACTGTTAAAATCTACCTATGGTTGTTAAACGAACATACCTCTATTGTTGCAAGCATTGTTAATGATGTGACAACAGGCAGAATATAATAAGGATCATGTTGAATTAGATCCGTGAACCAGAATAATCCACCAGTACTCAATGATTCAACAGGAAGCGTTGCCATCTTTCGTAATGCAATGAAGAAGGATAGAAACAGAGGCAGTTGTACCAACGGGGCAATTAATCCCTAAAAAAAGGAGACAAAGTTTGGGTAAAAGACAGTGACAATCTGAAATGCAGGGATAAATATCACAAATATATTTGAGGTGAGTTAAATCTGATTTAGCAACTGAGGTTTGTGCAGGCAGTGTTCATGACTAACTGAGGACCGTATCCACTGCTCAGTGTTGTATCTCCTTTTAGCATCAAAGTTTCTCTTGGTTTCCACTGGAACAGAAATGATACATAAACGTCACAGACAGATGTTTCTATTGATGCACCTTTCAAAATTGCAGGAATTCCTTCAAGTGAATACACGTTTCCGTTGCTGTTGTTGCATGCAGCGTTTTCGAAGACCTCTGTTTTTGCTCATCTTTGGTGTTTCCATTCAAAAGATCCGTTTTCAAAAAGCTCTATTTCAAAAACTTCCCCTTTCAACAGCATTTGCGAAAAGCTCCGTTTTTTATGCATTTTTTGTTATTGCAATGTTAACATTCTGAAGAAACGGAGATATGCTTTGCTTCGTCGTTTGATTTCTCACTCCAGATTTCTCTTCGTTTTTTAGATAAAAGTTTGTTCAAAACTTTAACCGTTCAAAACATTGGGATGCTAATTAACCAATAAGGCTTTGGTGATATGTTTGAAATGAAATTGCAGTCACGAAGATTTAGGAGAAGGAAATTTCAACATTAAATAAGAACGTCAGTGTGTTGATAAAAATCTTACCTTCAATGGATGACAATCATGATCTTTCATAAGCTTCTGCAATTGCATAGCGGCCAATGATTTCTTCATAGTATCCTGTGTATTTGCAAGTTCTCTCATTTCAGCTTGAATACGGTCCAACTCAGGTTTAATCTTATTCAGCCTAGCAGTATTTATTTGCCCTTTTACCATGAGTGGTAACATTAAAGTCCTAAAAATTACTGTACACAAGGCTATCGATGCCCACCAAGGCATTCCGAAGGTCAAATGAAATGAATCTAGAATGGATTGTACAAGTCCTACAGGAGTATAATTACAAAGGCCTAAACTTGCTAAAGATGGTTCTGCAGCAGCAATGATGTCTTGCGTTGTTTGAACGATCTCTGATGGCAGCATTTCTGAAGCAGCTTGCAGTTGCTCAAAAGGCAAGAATTCTTGCATGCTGTCTGTTGGCATCATTGTCTCTGGGATATGCTTCATTCCTGTTGGTAATACTTCCTCGATAGCCGCACCTGATATTAGGGGATCTAAGGCGCTCTCACCTCCTTCACCAGCTGGGCCAATGTCTGCAAAGTTATTAGAAAATAGTTATCTGTTAAATCATTGCACGTTTTGTTTGAATATTTAAGAGGATATACAACCTGACAAACTTTAATATTTTTTGCCAAATAAGGAGTGAGTAATGGGGATGGGAAGATAAAAAAATGACCTCACTCTGGGGAGCCAGCTACAACCACAGTTAATTGACCTGCTATCTATTTACAACTGATTGTGAAAACAAATTTTGGCAAGCAAATGATTTTTATTCAACAGATCTCATTTCATTAGCAAAGGACTCTGTGAAGGAGGGACCATGCTAAATGCCATGACACATACTGTATTTGCCGACTCTTGCTTATGGTGGAACCGCTTGGGCTTTACTGATTATCTCAGTAGGTGTAGATGTGGAATGCATTTAATTTTGCAAGGTTGCCAAAGTTATTACGAGACACTGCAAAGGAGTGTGTTAACTCGAGCATAGGGCTCAAATCTTTAAAAAGGTGGGTGTAAAATTATATTACATTTTTCTTTGAATTAAATGTCTTGAAAGGAACTTAAAGTACTTTGCTGTAAATCTGCCATGGAAATTTTTTGATATTGTGACTAATTTCAAAATGGCGGCATTTATCATATTTGACGCTGTGACGTCATCAAATGTTTAAATCCTAAACCAGAAGAGTGACAGATTTCTGCTTGCCACCATATTGTAGAGCCCCATAAACTATAGTTTTCTTGAAGATTATATCATTTTTCCTCAATTGATTTAGGATGATTCTAATTTTTTCAAAATTTTCCATGAATTCTTCCAACAAAAATAAAAACGCCGCCATTTTGAAAATAATCAAGATATAAACAAATTTCCACAACAGATTTACAGCACAGTACCCTAAGTTCCTTTCAAGCCATTCAATTCAAAGAAAAATGTAATAGAATAAATATATACCTTTTTTAAGATTTGAAAGATTTGAGCCCTATGCTGTTAACTCATACACTCAGAAATCAATAATACATTTCCTTGCTTTGAAGTATATTAATCAACAACTATTATCATTAAAGCGGAGGTAAAGCAATAAAGGCTTTTTACTGTAGACTGCGGTTTAAAAAAATTAATATTCCAGGGGTTTCCAGTTGAAATTCAGCAATACCTGTGATTACATGCACACACATTGGCACACACATGAAATGATTCAAACTGCTGATAATAGATGTTTCAGCTTTTCTTCAAAGGAGTCTGGATTGAGTGATGTTTTTACATATTTTTGTATGAACGGTTTGATTGAGTTGCATTAGAACTTCCATCGCTGTTGTGCAAATTCGAAAATTCTACGAAATGGCTAAAGATATCGTTTGATTCAAACTCTTTTGTAGAATAGATAAAGGTCTATTGATGAAAAACTTACCAGAACCTACACCACTGGAGACAGATGAAGAGTTGAGTCTTGCACCTCCAAGATCAAGCTTGGCAAGAAGTAATCCACAAACACCTGAATTGTATGGTGGGAAAACAGTGACCCTGGCATTGTCAAATGTTGTCTTCTTCTGCTGACCAAAGATGTTTGAAAATACTTTCGGTTTCTTTGAATCTGTATGAAACTGTGAAAAATAAAAGAATGATTATAGACAGCAAAACTTTTATAAAACCAGCTAAAAAACTTTAGCAGCAGGCCTTGAGGAAGAAAATACTGTACAGGTGCTTGACAATTAGAGCACCTTAAAAATTCCAGGTGATTGATTGAGTACCTGAAAAAATAAGTTGTTCCCAGAAAACTCAGTTATATATATATATAATATATGACACAGCAAACAAGACAGCAAGAAACGACAAGAACAGGCCAAATACAACCAGAACCTTTGTAATAAAATTTACATGCACTCACTGTCTTAAAAAGGTTATCAACAGAGGAGCTCTCCTTGTCAAGCTCCTAGAATTTTTCAGGTGTGTGTGGCAGCGCTTGATCGAGCTCAAGCGTCTCTGCTTGCAAGGCCTGTTTAGCAGCAAGGTACACATTTTTGGATACGTGGATTCTTGCTTGATCAACAGAATTTTCCCTGACTTAGTATATTTTGCTGACAGGATGTGCACTCCTTTCCATGGAATCATTTTCGCCTTTTTTACTAGCGCCGGGTATCAAAAGAAGGCAATTTTTCTAAAGCCGGTTGTCAAAAGGGATATTTTTGTTAGAGCGGGTTGTCATTTCAATGTTGTGCAGCGTATTTTTTACGTTCTGGAGTATAGTTTTCATTGAATTTTTCTAAAGCCAGGTATCATTTGGGGAGAAAATTCTAGAGCAGGGTGAAAAAATTGTTTCTTGGAGTGCACACCCCCGCACTCATTAAAGTCAAGTACCACCGCCCTGGAATTTCCTCCCAGTTCAAGGAATTGCTTGTTCATTCCATATGGTATGCTGAAATGAAAGGCCCTTGCCTTGTCCTTGACATTTTTCGACTGTTGCAAAAATAGCAGTCTCAGTCTGTCTCGGACGATTGATCTTCATGCTATCCCACACTCTTTGTGGTACAATTCAAGCCACAATTTTACCTTCGTTGATTTCTGTTGGATCGGGATTATTCTGGCCATAGGCCTATTGATAATATGATTCAGTCAGTTAAAAAAATTTAGGCCCATTTTTTTAAGATTTGCAATTATTTTGTTGCGCTTCAAACGAATAATGAATGTCCCTAAAACAACTAACCTTTCCTCTAGACTTTGGTTTAGCTCCATTGAATGCAAAATTTGCTTGACTGCCTCTCATTCGAGAGAAATTCGCCCGGCATCCGCCAAAACCACGCGAAAAAAAACCAACCATCTTGGAAAGAACTTTCATGCACAGGCACAACAGCAACAACGGAATTTAGTACTTGATGTATGATCGGAACGATCCGAAGCGAACCCACCTTTTGCACGGGTGGTAGGGTAAATTGATGTAAATTGCATTGTTTTTATGCTTGAAACTTTTAAATCTTCAGATCGTGACTCAACTCAAATTAAGTATCAGGTGAAAATGTCTGCGAATAAACAATTGAAGTGCATAGAATGGATAATTTTGCGTTATCGCAAATCTTACCAAGCGCACGAGGAAGTAAAAACACAAATTAGGCGAGTATATTATACGTTTCCTCGTGCGCGTGATCCCCAGGGGGGGGCACTCAAATATATTTAGGATAGGGGTGCTCTAGCCTACGGATAGACCCATTATTCAAAATATATATTTCATATTTCATATATTTATCTAAGGGGGAGGGTAGCCCTTCAGCACAAGTGCTGGTTTTCAAGGGGCCCTCCCATAAAATAAAANTTTTAGACCCAAGAAAGTAACCTGAGCATCGCTATCCTAACTATTAATGAGTACCCCCCTGGGGCTTGATCTTACGTGACATCTAATTTGAGATAGACTTTCGTAGTGTCTTCGTACCCATGAAAAGCTGCGCTGCGCATTCCCGCCTTTCTTTCTTTTCAACTTAGGCCCTCCAGACCTCAACATCCAAATCGACTGTGCAGCCAATTTCCATTCAAAGAGCAAGATGCCGATCGTTGAACACGAAGTCAAATTGGATTTCAAAGATGTGCTCATCCGACCTAAACGTAGTACTATCAAAAGTCGAGCTGATGTAAGTTTTGGTCCCAAAGAAAGTTTTAGACCCTGCCGGTACGATAAATAGATTAGGCCTTGTTGATAATAATGACAATCCTAATCCTGAGCTAAATGCCACGTAGAGAACCAGGCAGCAATCTTTGTTCATTTTTGGTAAAGACAATAGTCCTATAGCTCACACACATGCACACTTCTGCTTCAAGTTTAGTGTGCAGCAAGTCTGGAAAGTATGACAACATTCATCACAAAGAAAGGTTGAATGAAAATCTTAACGGTCAGGGGTGTGGCGCTAGAAATCTTCAGACAAGGGAGCTAGAACTCCAAATAGGGGCTAAAATGACAAAAAAATCCAACTTTTATACGTCATTTTGCAAAATTTACTCCGAAAATGATCCAAAATTTCTTCCGATGGGGGCTCGAAACTTCCGAAAGAAGCCCCCAAGCCCTACCCTCGCAACAGCACTCCTGAAATTTCAAAATAAATTTATAAACAATGGAGAAAACAATAGATTATTGGTGCAGTTATCATTCTCTGGGACCTTACATCCTAGGGAGCACTTAACCATATTTTTGTTTGGGATGTTCCACCCAAGCTTCAAACACATATATACCTGAACCTTGTCCCAATTTTTCGAAAATGTGTTACTTTCAAAAACAATCTATTTACTTGTTCTTTATACCAAAATTTTTAGAAAACCAATACCGTTCTTTATACCAAAATCGTTAAAATGATGCCCTTCCTGATGGCCTGTCCCCAGTACCCAAAATATACATAGTGCTCCTGGCCTTGCAAGCACCCACACACTTTTTGTTCTCTTTTTGGCCTAAAGCTTTGTCACACCTAAGATCTTGGTGAGAAGTGCCACATTTTCCAGTCTGGTATGGCATAATTGATTGACGCTGGAATCATATTTTGGAAATAATACTCTGTCATGGAACAAAAGTTTCAAAAATGATACCCCGCCCTTGAGTTTACCCTAAAGAATCTTGATTGGATTAGAAAGATTATAAACTGCACACAAAATTAAACAAACTCTCTGTCTCTACCATTCGGAGATGGTCTAGATGAAATAAATGACCAGATAGCAACATCATCATGGAAAACCGGAACTAGAAACATGGTAACACCAGAAAAAAGCTTCAGGGAAAGTTTGAAATTTGGCACACAGACAGGAAATACTGCCTGAGTAAATAATATGATCATTTTTAGCATAGAACCCTTCTCCCAAACTATCCATTTTCCAAAGTGCATCATTAACATTTTCTATATCTTTTACCCTAGGTTGATCTAGGAAGAAAATTTGTGTTCAGAAATGCAAAGAAGCAACTCCCTGATGATGTGATTCCAATCGTAGCAGCAAATATGGATACAGTAGGCACTTTTGAAATGGCCATGGTCTTAGGAAAGGTACTATATATGAGTTGCTACTTAAAATGCTTGGACTTATTTCTAGGANATATCTTTTACCCTAGGTTGATCTAGGAAGAAAATTTGTGTTCAGAAATGCAAAGAAGCAACTCCCTGATGATGTGATTCCAATCGTAGCAGCAAATATGGATACAGTAGGCACTTTTGAAATGGCCATGGTCTTAGGAAAGGTACTATATATGAGTTGTTACTTAAAATGCTTGGACTTATTTCTAGGAGTTTCAAGCAAGTTCATATGAGAACACAGGGGCGCATCTATCCCTTTGCACTTTTTCCACCAGACACAACAAAAACTATCAGCAAAACCAGAGACATTTGAACGCTCTCGGTAGTCGCATTAGATTTAGTGGTAAAGAGCAAAAAGAAATCAGGCTATCAAAACTAAAGGAGGCAGCTGTTTTTGCAAATGCAATAGAACGATACAAAGATGAAATTGGAATCGCCATATAAAATAGAAAACAAAGAAAAAGATGAGGAACGCACATTGAAAGAGAACAAAGCAAAAAAACAAAAGAAACAAATATTAAAAGAGAACAAAATAGACGTCGGTTTAAGCCTTGCACTTCAATAGAATGTGCTTAGTAGTTAATACTGAAGTGGGCTTTGCGAAATATCGCTAAATATTGCTAAATATCGCTAATGCAGCAGGATTCAAGTGACTTATAATTTCATTCTATTGACAGCACAAAATGCTTACAGCCATCCATAAGCATTATAGTGTAGATGAATGGAGAGAATTTGCAAAGAACAATGAAGACATTTTACCAGTAAGTAGAATATTGCTAAATATTCTTTCTTTTTATTTATATATCTCCTGTAATTTCTCCTTTTCAATATTATATGGCCAGTATTCTATTACCTCGTTCTTTGAATTGAATGGCTTGAAAAGAACTCTTAAGGTACTTTGCTGTAATTCTGCCATGGAAATTGTTTTTATATTTTCATTATTTTCAAAGTTGCAGCATTTATTATCTTAGAGGCTGTGACATCATCAAATTTCTAAATGGTAAGAATGACAGAAGAACTATAGATCCCTGTTTGCCACCATACTGTAGACCTTCATAAACTATGGTCTTCTTGAAGATTGTATCATTTCTCCTCAGTATTAATTTATTATTTAGGACAATTTCCAATTTTTTCAAAACTTACTATGAATTCCTTTCAATAAAAAGAGAAACGTGACCATTTTGAAAATAATCAAGATATCAAAAAATTCCGTGGTAGAATTACAGCAAAGTTCCTTTCAAGCCATTCAGTGTTTGAAGAAAGAGAATTTTAAGCTCTGCGTTTGTAAAGATTTGAAGCATATGCCCATTAGCTGTTTGATTTTAATTCAATAACATAAATGACAATCTTCACCTTTCTACAAGTCTTTGAGATATTCTCAGTCATTATGCAAAAACTTTGAGATAGCAACTGCTACTCAGCAACCTGCAAAATCTTTGAACGCTCAAGATCAAAAATGTCTAGCATTATGTCTTGGAGCAATGCAAAACCTTTATTTTCAGTTTTTAAATCAGCGTAAAGAGATTTAAAGGATAATTCCGGGGTTTGTAAAATTAATGTTAGAAAACAAACTTACCATCCCTTGAGTCAAATGACAAACTTTTTCCCGCATTTGGACTTCTGTTTCATCTGTCAATTCAATAAATATCTTCGTAATTTAGGCCAAATGTCCCTCCATCGGTCTTCATTTTGTCCACGATAGGGAGGCTAGTCACGATTCAGAAACGAGAAAACAATAGGGCATCCTCGTTCCCAGAGGGCTTTGAGATGACGTCAGTTCGTAATGGTCACTTTTTTATGACGTCACTTCGCAGTGGTTTACGCAATTTCACAGAGAAAAGCGGAAAAATAGTGGAAAAAAGTACGATACACCATTCATAACAGCATAATCTTTCATTTTATCATCAATTATACCAACCCCGGAATTGTCCTTTAACATAAATATAAGTTCTGTCCCTTCAAATGATTTCTCTCTAGTACGAGTACCCATTAATTTTTTTTATAGTATTGCGTTGTCAGTGCTGGCATGGTAAAGAAGGACAANAATCAGCGTAAAGAGATTTAAAGGATAATTCCGGGGTTTGTAAAATTAATGTTAGAAAACAAACTTACCATCCCTTGAGTCAAATGACAAACTTTTTCCCGCATTTGGACTTCTGTTTCATCTGTCAATTCAATAAATATCTTCGTAATTTAGGCCAAATGTCCCTCCATCGGTCTTCATTTTGTCCACGATAGGGAGGCTAGTCACGATTCAGAAACGAGAAAACAATAGGGCATCCTCGTTCCCAGAGGGCTTTGAGATGACGTCAGTTCGTAATGGTCACTTTTTTATGACGTCACTTCGCAGTGGTTTACGCAATTTCACAGAGAAAAGCGGAAAAATAGTGGAAAAAAGTACGATACACCATTCATAACAGCATAATCTTTCATTTTATCATCAATTATACCAACCCCGGAATTGTCCTTTAACATAAATATAAGTTCTGTCCCTTCAAATGATTTCTCTCTAGTACGAGTACCCATTAATTTTTTTTATAGTATTGCGTTGTCAGTGCTGGCATGGTAAAGAAGGACAATGAAACAATGGACCAGATTTTACATGAATTCCCACAAATCTGTGCAATATGCCTTGATGTTGCAAATGGCTATTCAGAATATTTTGTGGAGTATGTCAAGGAAGTTCGTCAACGGCACCCAGATCATATTATAATGGCTGGAAATGTTGTCACTGGTGAAATGGTAGAGCAGTTGATTCTTTGTGGTGCAGATGTCATCAAAGTTGGAATTGGTCCAGGTATGGTTCATGAATAAGATTCCAAACTCTTAGCTGTTTTCTTTGCTATGAAATCTTACAAATAAGAATTTATGAAAATACCAAGGAAAGGGTTACAGACAAAACAGACATACTGTATGTTACCCCTTATTTTGTCATGTTCAATTTGACATAGACTTGCCCCAAGTCTATTTCATGAAGTCCGTCTGACCGATCCCTTTTCCATAGTTCCCAGATCTGCCATTCCAACATTCCTTAACAGAACAAAGGGGAGGAATGTTGGAATGGCTGATCCGGGAACTATGGGGAAGGGATCGGTCAGACGGACTTCATGAAATAGACTTGGGGCAAGTCTAAGTTTTACATTATGTTGTCTCTTTTTCATCACTTTATATGAAAGGTGTCTACCAAACAAAAGTGGTCAAAATTTCGTAGCTACTAGATGCTGTGGAAAAGCCTTTTGTTTTATCATAGAAATTTTTAAAAAGAATCGAATGTGAAATAAACCTTTATACCTTGCAACAAGAAATTGAAGGTAAAGAAACATTCTAAAATATATTGCAAAACTTAAAAATGATATTAGGTTCATTTTAGATGTCAGTCTTATCAGTAACTCGACAAGAGTTACGTTATTCAAATTTGATTTATCCATTCTGTCACAGGATCTGTTTGCACCACTCGCAAGAAGACAGGTGTTGGCTACCCACAAATCAGTGCAGTCTTAGAATGTGCTGATGCTGCACATGGTTTGAAAGGTCATATCATATCTGTAAGTATTCATTTTTCGGTTTTCATTCTTACTCAAGATGAGCTGCAGACACTTCAGTTCAGTTCAGCTTCATTTTGGTTATAAGAGGACAACAACTTTGTCTCCTACTTTATGCAGCAAAAATCATGCAAAGTAAAGTGGACTTTTGTGGACATGATCAAGCCCTCCTTTCAGCTAACAGCTAACAGCTTTTAGTTTGATCTTTTCTGTATATATCTCTTTTCTTCGAGTTCTGCGATCTCTTTTAGTAGAGCTAGAATCTTCCGTGTAAACAGAGCTCCCATCTATCATATGTACAATGATATTTGTTATTTTTAGAAATCGCTCTTCGTTACTTCTATTTGAGTTACTGTAAATTACCGAACCTCGGTATTTCCAGTGTCTAAAACAGTTTCACTAGTTCCTTTAATGTTTTTTTTATTTTCAGGATGGTGGCTGCACATGTCCAGGGGATATTTCTAAAGCTTTTGGTAAGTTAATATTGCTCAACTCACCTGTTCCTATAAAGATTCATCTAAGTTATATCCTTNAAAACAGTTTCACTAGTTCCTTTAATGTTTTTTTTATTTTCAGGATGGTGGCTGCACATGTCCAGGGGATATTTCTAAAGCTTTTGGTAAGTTAATATTGCTCAACTCAGCTGTTTCTATAAAGATTCATCTAAGTTATATCCTTTCGCCAATCGTTATGCCAGAACGGTTGGTTCTACCATAGGACTTCTTCAAACTTTCGATTTTCCTCACAGTTCGTCGCAACTACGTGGTAGATTTCCTTGCAAACCTCACTCATACTGTAACAGTTTTAGCAACATAAAACAATTTTTCACTGTTCTAAACTCCACCCGCAATGGTTCCTAATGGTCGTAACATCATCCGTTGTAGGTGCTGGAGCTGATTTTGTGATGCTCGGTGGCATGTTTGCTGGGCATGACCAATCAGGTAATTCGCAGATTTAATCCATTTCTCAGCATCATTGACTTTGGAACATTAAGAGTGTGTTTGATTGCTACCAATTCTGAAAATGGTAGACTTGGTAGACTCGGAATTTCTGTTTGATTTACTCCAAAATTCTCAAAACGGCTTGGTTGGTTTGAAAGGCCTTCTGAACCTTCTGCTCCAAAAGGCCAGAGTTTGCCAGAATTTGGAGAAATTCTCGCTTTCATTTAATAGCAAACCCTGGTGGTGGATTCGAATCCTACCATTTCAAGATTTGTGTGTTCATTGGGAAATATATTTCCGTCTCTGCGAAGTCTACTGTTTTCAGAATTTGGTAGGTTTGGAATTACCAATCAAACACACCCTAAGAGTACAAATTTAGTCATCTTATACATGATGCATGGCAGGAAACTATTGTACGATTTTTGATTCTTAGCGTCTACTTTTTCAACAGCACACAAATGCTGCCACGGTAGTCGCGTAAACAAATATTTTGGCTTTCTACAAGCATAGAACAAAATATAAATAAATGTAGTATAATGCCAAAAAACACGCTAGCCTCAGCTTGCTGCATAAGCGCTACATCGCAACATCGCAGGGGCTTGCTGGGAGCGGCGCGAGGATGGGGAATAAATTTCAAGAGGAAATAGTACGGAATCTTGAAAAGGGTTTCACGTGACTTTACCAAAGACTTTTCAAACTAACGTTGGGTTAATTGCTGCTGCTTGCGCAAACAAGTTGTGAGATGCTACGGAATCTATTTTACAGCTCAATTGATTATATGATATTATTTTGTAGGTGGAGAACTTGTCGATAGAGATGGCCGAATGATGAAAATATTCTATGGAATGAGTTCATCAACAGCCATGAAAAAGCACGCTGGTGGTGTTGCTGAATACAGGTGATTTTTCGTTTAATGGAGTAACTTTTCGATGCTTTTTCTTCCGCATATACGACAGAATTTTATTAAGATGCACAATTATTAGAAAAATTTCACTACCAAAAGAAATTTTTGCAATAAGTTTACAGTCTACAGGGTCTGCAAGAACGTGAAACTTTTGCCCTTGTGCTCTGCTAGAATACTAATTGCTACGAATTGAGCGCAACCAACTACAAAGATCAGGATCTAACGAAATTGATAAGTGTGTGTCTAATATCTTGGAAAATATTTTACTGCCAGAGTTTGAAGTTTGAAACTCCTATCAAACCCTCCTTCTGACACTGCACGAGATTTGTACAGAACAGGGTAAAAATCTCCCCAAGCAAGGCCAGTAGCAAAATTCCTAAAGTCTCGCAAACGTTTATGGACATTTGGAGACTGTTCTGTGAAATTTTGTGAATCAAATATGACCATTATTCGATGGGATACCCATCGCTGCTTCTGGGATGTATAATGCAATTTGTAACCTTTGATGATTTTTTTACTTTTAATGTTAATCTCAATAAACGGATTCATTTCTTCTATTTTAGGGCCTCTGAAGGAAAGACGGTTGAAATTCCATACAGAGGGGACGTGAAGGATACCATTTTGGATGTACTTGGTGGTATAAGATCCACATGTACTTATGTTGGAGCAAATAAACTGAAAGAATTGCCCAGAAGAACAACATTCATTAGAGTTACCCAACAAATCAACTCAGTCTTCAGCTGATAACCTCATCTCAGTCTTCAGCTAATAACTTCATAAGTAGATAGTCTGGTTGAAGTCCAGTTTAAAGTTAGCATTTCATCGCACGAAAGTCTAAATCAAGAGACATTAATTTAAATGTGTGAATTGTGAAAATTCTGGGATTTTTTTAGTCGTATGGATATTTGAGTGAAGTGAGAGAATAATGGTGGCCTTAGATAGCACCAGAATTTAATTAATTAGAAAAAATACGAACTGAACCAAGAAATATATTTTATTTTGAAGAATTCCTTTGGTTTCGACCTCAAATGAACTGCTCCTGGTAAAGCCTAGTATACAAGCAATAACCCATATTGCAGTATTAGAACACAGCGATAGTCCACTTAATCGCGATAAACACCCAGTTCTGAAGCATTACACACCACTGGGAGTTAATTCCATCTATCGCCTGGCGCTTATTCGAGACAAAGCGTTTATTGTCGGATATATGATATTGCATACCACTGTAATATTTGGTGCTGCATCAGTTATATAGTGAAAACACGGGCTTTATAGCAATTTTATTCCTCCCTGTGTCCCTGTGCCTGTGAAGGTTCACATTTGCAGGACACAAGGATACAAGGAAAACCGAGCACATGGACACAGGGGGGACAAAACGGATGTAGGAACAACAACTACCGCGTTCTTAAAGCCCATGAAGAAAAGCACAATTCTCAGGAATTGGTATTTTGTTCAGAGTGAAAAAAGAAGCTGCTTTGATAAACGATTTCACATTAAATTCACAATAAATTTACAGAGAAATATAACTATGTTAGCTGTAAAAATTCAATCAAACTTAGATTTTGATTCATGTATTCTTACAATGAGATGTTCAGTAATTCAGTTACTTGATGTCACAGAGAAGAGCAACACCTCTCAAGATCCAGTGGTCCGGACTTTGTACGGTCTTCAAATACAGATTGGTGATGTATGTGAGGTCGGTGCGTCTTGGTTTCTTGTAAACCGGGCATTGGTACAACCGAGGATCCTTGGGTCCTGTGTTATTGACTGCATAAACATGAACAACTGGTAGGGTTGCAAACAGGACTTTTGGGGATTGTTCCATTAATTTGCAGCCACGTCTGTCCCAGCCAGCACCATCAAGGTATAATCCATGCACGTAAACGCCCTCCTATGGAACAAAATGACGAGTTTATTGTATTGCATTCTCTTGTTAAATGTGGACATTTAGGTGGCTCTAAATGAGAAGTTCCAATCAAAATAAATCCTATCAGATCTTAAATAACTTAACATACTCCAAATTACTTCATGGTCAAATCACGAGGAGATGGTTTCATTACTTGGGAATTCTAACATGATCAATTTTTCAAGATGTCGAAATTGTTACTCCCTTTGAGCGACCCATTTCTATTTGATTTCTAAGATATTCAACATGTAAATGATGTCATAGTGCACATCTACCGAGCGTGCAACTTAATATTCAAAACCAAAAAACCGGTATTTCGAAGGCACATATTTGATATAGGAAATATCTCAACCAGAAAAGTTTCTAGAATTTCCAAGGGACATATTTTCAGTTTCGTTCTACAGTAAAACCCCTAATAAGAACCTTAACAGGCTGATTTGAATAGCCTTGGTTCTTATATTTATGTGGGGGTGTGCACAATCAGGCTACACGTTTTTGACAACGGTTGTAGGTTCTTAAATATGCTACATCTCTATAACTAATGTACAGTATAACTATATACAACTAAACACAATATTGTTGAACCTTTTCTTCTGTAATAAACCAAAACCATTTAATTGCTGTGAGAATTGCTGTGGTGAAATTCGAAGAACATTTTGGCTTTTAAAAACAGGTTTTCAGTGTCGAAGTGAAGGAATCTCCAAGCAATACATAGAAGAAGTACTCATCTTGGCACTGGTAGGTTTTATTTTCTCTACTACCACAATGAAGTACGAATTTGAAGCTTTTTAGGATTAATGAATTGAGAATCATGTTGAATTGGCCTAAGCTCTCGGCGCCCGGCAGCAAAGCGAGGTTCATCAATCTCTGGCTGATTTTTCGAATAGTTTGATTATGAGTCGTAGGTGTAGCGATTATTAGTCCATCAAGGAGCGAAACTACGACGAATGTAATAAGTCTAAGTATCACTAACCATCGGAGGAGTAGTGATATCCTCTTTTATCTGTTTCAAGACATCATTATGAAGTACAACAGAATCCAATGCCCAGCCTTTATGAGCTCTTGTTACTTCTTGCCTCATTGCAGTTAAGAATCCTTGCGGGTTAAAGAATCCAGTCATCCAGAAAACATTAGGCCTGCGATTGAAGATCCACGTTGAAAACTGGGTGTTTCTTTCAATCAACTCAGTAAACCAAAAGCCCAGAGTGGCTGACTCCCAAGAAACCTTTCAAATGAAGAGAAAATCATTGTAAAGGTTATTAGAATTAAAGGGAATGTAAAAATATATAAGCCTTTGATAAAAATAGCCGTGCAAAGACAATAGACTTTCGACACGCACCGCACCATATTTGGGTAACTCAATTACGTCAACAGGAAATACTGATATCTGATTGGCTAGAATGTAACCGCAAGTGGCTTGAGCCACTTTTATATGCGTACATTCCCTTTATATATAAGGCGTATCTTTTCATTACAGGTAAACAGCTCAAACTTAAAGGAAATTTCGCTTTTGAAAGAGATCTACTGTAAATTTTATATTATAAAAAGATTTAGAGCAAGACAATTATAAAAAATGATACAAACAGGTTAGTTGTTGTTGACAAAATTACAACTTGAAAATCAGTACCTTGCTATCATAATTAAGACAAAAAAACAAGAGAGATTCGTTTCTTTGGTAGCATGCCAATAGACTTACGACGTTCAATATTTATAATCTGATTTTTTATAACCATCCAATTCAATGAGCGATACTGAGACTTATGTAATGAGTATAGCATGCCAAGTCAAGATTTTGACAAACAAAATTGTGGTTAGGGTTAGGGTTAGGGTAAACTTTTACCAGGTAAACTTTACGTCCTTTCATTTGTCCTGGGCAGTTTCTTCTAGNAAGACAATTATAAAAAATGATACAAACAGGTTAGTTGTTGTTGACAAAATTACAACTTGAAAATCAGTACCTTGCTATCATAATTAAGACAAAAAAACAAGAGAGATTCGTTTCTTTGGTAGCATGCCAATAGACTTACGACGTTCAATATTTATAATCTGATTTTTTATAACCATCCAATTCAATGAGCGATACTGAGACTTATGTAATGAGTATAGCATGCCAAGTCAAGATTTTGACAAACAAAATTGTGGTTAGGGTTAGGGTTAGGGTAAACTTTTACCAGGTAAACTTTACGTCCTTTCATTTGTCCTGGGCAGTTTCTTCTAGAGAATTTTGGATAAACTGCAACAAAGGAGGTTAAATACAAGTATAAGTTTTTAGTCATACCTTTTGCCAAAGAGGAGGTACACGTGCATCATACATGTTATCAAGAGCGTCTCTCAAATTCTGTGGAAATTGGAGAAATACAACTGATAGAATTGTGAAAAGATAATTGAAAGGCAAAATTTAGCTATGCAGGTTTTCAAACTACACGAAAAGAGCTTTGATAAACTTTGATAAATTTATATCAAGTTTTAGAGTGATAAATTAGAAACTAATAGAAGAAATCAACGAAGAAATAAAATATCACTTATGGACCAAAAATCGAACTTCATTTTTAAAACAACTTACCTCACTCATAATAATTGTGCCTTCAATAGCAAGTTGTAAGTCAGTCAAGGTATTGCGAACAATTGTTATTACACGCTGCATACGATCGATTTCTTGGCGAAGAAAGATATTCATTGATGAAAGAGCTCCCATTTTTTGCAATCTTGCTTTCACCTACAAAATATGAGGACAAATGTATATTGTATATTATATAATATATTGTAGTGTATATTTTCACTATATAACATGTGAGGACAAATGTATATTGCTAAGGACTTGCTTTCAATGCCAGGAAGCTCCGGATTCTTTGACAACATAATGGTTCGCTATAAAACTACAACAACAACCACCCACCATCGCTCAAAAAGGTCTTGTTCACAAACTGCTCAAAACCAGAACAACCAATTTTGCGCCTTGGGAGAGCATGGATAAGACTGCGGAGCAAACTATTGCCAAGCATAGTTGGGGCACAAACAATAACATCTTAAGATCTTAAGACAAAAAACTCTCTGAAAACCTTTCAAATTTGAATTAGATTTATCTTTGATAGCATTAACGACACCCCCTTCCTCCATTTTGTTTGAACATGAAAGCAAAAATGCATGCGAATGCATACCATTTTTCTTCAACACGGCTCTAAGACCGTTTCACAAAATGCTGAGAATAAACTTTCATACAATCTTAGGGATCAGTATTGCAGAGCACAGGACTGACTTATCTTAAACAAACTAGTGTCCATCTCAAAGCTGTCATCTAAAATAGGAAGAAGACAAAGCTAACGAATTTAAAGAAGTTGCTGCGGCGCAGTGATGTAAGCCTCTGACTTTACAGCCAGAACAATCAGGCGAACAGGGCTCGATTCCAGGTAGAGCCCCACCATTTGAGCGTCATGACAAGAGGTCGCGGACTTGATTAGGTCTTTTCTACTTCTGCGATCCCAGCGCTTGGCGCTAAAAAACGCAACTTCACCTTCACCTTCATTTGAACCTGATCAAAAAAGCGCTAATTATGGTTATAAATAATGGTAAACTTACCTCGTGAGGAATGTAATCTGGTGGTAATTTTGATAACATGTCCGCTGCAAGGCGCATTACAATGCTCTCACGTGTTTCACCTGCTCCTCCTCCACTATCCTTTGGCTGAATGTTGAGAATCGTATCCAATATGTCTTTTGTTCGATTGCTCTGGTACCTTTAGAGTAAAACGATAGTATGAGAAAGCATAGGCTACAAATCTTTGCAGAACTTTAGAATTAATCGTGTAAAATATCACTGCACTTTTCTTTCAAATGAATCACTCGCAAAGCATTTTTGATATCATTGTTATTGCCAGAATTACAGAGTTTTCATATTTCTGCTAGTTTTGATTTTCTCAATCAGTTTAGAGTTATGGTGCTTTAATGTTTGTCAAAGCTTCAGATACTTCCTTTCATATTTTCTGTCTATCTTGTCAGTCAAACGTTTACTAGGTAGATAAAGAGTCTGATACATAATCGAATCCACTTTTGACTGTCATTCCGCCATGTTCAGTCTATTTTCCATTATCACGAGGATGGATTGCTAGCAAATTTGATCAAATATTTTAGGCCTGTTTTGAAGGATTTTGAGAAGAAGCATTTTTACAACATCGCTTGTAATTTGAGAACGATACGATTGATTTTGACATAGTGGTTGGGCTATCTGAACTATCCTATTTTGGTTGGGGGGCAAAATACCCCCCTACCTAACTCTTGACATATAATAGGTAGAGCAACCAGATTTGGTCTGCTAATAGCCCCGGGCATGTAGTTTTCAAAAATATAAAAAGTAACCTAAAATTTTCCACAGATATTGCTCACGTCAGCATTTTTCTTTGTGTGGTCCAGAAAAGCGGCAAAATCAGCCAAAATCAGGAAATATGAGATAAAATCAAATTTAGAGCACAATTTCCATCCAAGCATGAAAATTATGATAGAATACATCAAATAACACTACTCTGCAAAATAAATTTGCAAAATATTGCGATTTTGCTACTTTTTTCGAGAGAATTGAGATTTGAGGATTTGCGATTTTGACAGGGTCAGTCCCGGAAAATTGCCGCCCTCCCCCTCATTCGTCAAAATATTTCAATGAAACTTTATGAGTATTTGCACAATAGGTAGTTGCTAAAAGTCAAAGAGTTTCGTTGTTGTAATTTTTAACCTTGCGGAGTTATCAGAAAAAATCTACTAGGGGGGGGGGGCAAAGTCGCCCCTCCCAACCAAAATAGGGTTAATTAAGTTGATATGTTAGCTACACAAGCATTATCAGTTTATAGGAATCTGAAAAATGGTCTGAGAGCTACAGGCTTTCAAACGTCTATACATTTTTTGACTCACCCGGTAGGTTTAATAATCGAGTTTTGGTGCATTTAAACAGAGGGAATTTTTTGGGACACCCGGTACATACGTGATATCAGCATTGGAGTGCAGCCCAAACACCTCAGGTGTATCCATCGGTGGTAATTCTTGAATCGCTTCACGGAAGTGATCGATCACTATCACCTTTGGGATGACGTATCCTTTGTAAAAGTTGAAATCTTCCTGAAACATGTGATCGCCAAACCACACCTACAACAGGTCATATGTTCACATTAATAAGCATAGGCATAACATCTTCGCAAAACTTTAAAATTAATCGCGTAAATTAATTATTTTGTTTGCTGTATTGTAAATATGTTAACTTGAAATCTTGTTGACACTCAAATTTCCATTTCAAGGTGGTGTACAAAAGTGAGAGGCCTTTGGTCTTGAATCAACCTCAGATTTCGACTTTCTTGTGCCATAACGCTCCACCCACTTGCCCGATTTACTCAAACAGGGCATCAAACTCTAAGTTGAAGGCTTTCCTATAACACAGTATCAAAAATGAGACTACTAAAATTACAGCACCTCCCGCATAATTTTTTGGGACACCCTATAGACTAGGAGATATATCATTACTACTCACTAGACAGAAACAGAGGACAACATGAAGATTATTTCTTGCTCTTGATATAAAGTAGCTGTACAAATTATCTTGAGTAGGAGAAATCACAGCTCCTCTACAGCACCCGTAAAAACGGCGCAAAGTTTTTGGGACACCCAGTAGTCACTATATTTTGAAGTCAAGACAAACATTGACCAGTACATGTCTGGTACCAATACATACCCTTGCATATGTATTCAAGAGCCTCTTATCAAAATCATCTGTGACACGACCACCATACTGCACTTCACCAATCATGTATCTCACCGTATTCCAAGACACACTCTGAAGTAAGAGACAAAAAATCAAAGTTATCCTATCTAGTACAAACAAATTTTGCAAAAAAAATACTTCTTGGTTGAACTACACAAGTACCCATTAGGCAAAATCTCTTTAATTCGGCGATCTTATAAGAATTGACTGAACAAAATGTTAAATAAGGAGAGGCTTTGAAGACAACTCTATTTTTAGAGTTATTGTTATTGAAAATTCTTGCCTTAGTTCAAACAAAAAAACAATAGGTACGCGTGTGTTTCTTTAGTCTATTTGAAGCCTACTCTACTTATCTCCATCGATTGCATTTAATTTTAACATCACAAGAGAAATAAAGAAAGATGCAAACGAACCATTTTGGGGTCTAGATCATCGAGATGATTTTGAATAAACTGGACAGTTGCTGACATATCAGCTTGATTGAATTCATATGGTATGTTCCAACCAAGTGGACCAAATTTACGTCGTTCCTGTCAAAGGAAAGGGAAACAGAAACTATTAAAAAAATGTGGAATAAAACTTAAAATAGCACAAAATAACAGAAAGAACGGGTAACTCAAAAACATGCATGGATGCTTGTAAGCCTGCAGCTCTCAAACTATTTATCAGATTCTCATAAACTGACGATGCTTGTGTAGCTAACACATCAACTTGGCAAAGAAATTTTGGATTGTCGAAATCCGTCGCGTAATTCTCAAATTACAAGCGATTTTATGAAAATGCTTCATGTCAAAATCCTTAAAAACAGACCTAAAATCCGTTATCAAAATTGCTAGCAATTTAGCCCTACAGCTATCGTAATAAAATTCTATCCGTCTATGTCGTTGCTCAAACATATACTGAAGCACCTAAAGCCCCCCACCCAAGCTATCCAGTCCAAACAAAGATGAAACAACCGTCCACACTGTCCACAATAAATTTTGAATGGTTACGCAAAATGGTTCCATGACACCTCATATCATCAAACATGAGTAAACTGTCATATCAATTTTACTGTTGCAAGATAAGAAAGCGAAAGAAGCTACCCATATATCTAAGAGTTAATAAAATATACCTGGACAACAGTGTGTAGCATTGCAACAGCATACAACATAGGCTTCCATTGAGGCATACTGCATATATCAAGTTGATCCTGTGTTATTCCAGCGTATGTCCGTTTCAGTCCAGCTTTTACACCTTGTGGGGGCTCATTTGTGAATTTGATACAGCACTGAAAGAGAACAGAAAGCACAATGCCGATTTCGCTGCAGATAACTGCTAACAAGATACAGTAATTAAAATCTCGAATGGAAGTCCATCAGCATACAGGGTGAGTCGGAAAAATGTGTGGACGTTTGAAAGCCTTTAGTTTTCAAACTAGGCCATTGGATTCCTATAAACTTAAAGTACTATAATGAATAAAGATTATACAGTTATGGATAGTGTATGGTACTTTTTTCAAGCTTTTTTATTGTCTTTTCTCTGCGAAATTATGTATTCAAGTATTCTGCTTGTGCGCAATGACGTCATTTTAGGAGCATTGTGACATCAACATCCAACCCAAACAAAGATGATATTTTTTTTGGGGTGCGTCCCGACATTATGATATTGCCTCAAAACAGAAGCTAGCCTCTTTGTCGTAAAACCGTAGGAAATGCGCCGGAATTATGCCAGTTAGGCCTAACTTCTTCAAAACTTACCCAAAATTAAACGGCTGTCGAAAAGGTGAACAGACATTGATATCTTGTATACCAGAAAGTAAGCTTGCATTATAGTGTTATTTGAATCAACTCCGGATTAGTCATTTAAAGAAATGACTTTCTTACCTGCAGAAGTCCGATAGGGAACTTTGGATGCTCCTCTGTTGTGATCCAGATCCTGAAATTATCATGTGCACTTTCGATAGACAGTACTGTATCCAACAGCTCATCCATAAAATCCAGACCAAGATGGCAGTTTTGTAACAGTACCCAGCCACCCTAAGAAAGAAAAGCTGAGTTATTCGCCATGAAATAGACAAGGAATGATAAACAAAAGTCAGTCAAAGCAGTTCTCGCAGGATAGTTACTAACTAAAGTCTATCTCAAATTAGATGTCACGTGAGATTTGCGATAGCGCAAAATTACTCGCGAAAGACTCTTGAATTGTTTTTATTCGCGGACATTTTTACGCAACATCTAATTTCAGACAGACTTTAATAAAATAGAAACGACGTTCCTTAGTAGTCAATTTGAAAAGTCCAGGCACTTGGCTCATTATTTGTCCTTGTTCGCTATTACAAAGCAAACCGATTACAAATCAGGCATCAATCGAAAGATTTGAAGAACAGAATTCGAATCTGAAGAGCAATTTGAGTTTTGAGCTTAGCAAAGGGGGGTTTGTCCCTTGGGAGTTCTGGTAACTTTTTTGTTTCCAAATAAAGATACATCAATTTTATGCCACCTGAAAGCCTATTTGCTTCTGACTTCAAAACTGTAATCTAATTCAATTTCTTGTGAATTGCGTAATTTTGGAAATATATACTAAATATTGGACCCAACTGACCCTATCTATACATCCTCGACATACTTGACTGTATGATATGACTTATAGTATTGAGAGTACAAATGATACGAACACGCTGTCGATATTTGTCGAATCAATTCATAACTTACATTCGCCATACTTTGCTGAACTAATCTTCTGGCATGAACTTCCTGACCCTGTCCCATAGATATTGCTCTGCAATCTGCCGAGAAATGATATTCTTTATCGATCGAGTGGCTGCATTTTTAGGCAAAATTACCTCAACCATGTTAACCCTGGATTCGATCTAGTCTTCTATAGTACAGCTAACTGCAAGTAGCATGACAATAAGAGGGAGAATATAGTAGTGTTCAATCAATACTCTTGTACATTGTCGTACTTTTAAATAACTATTAGTTTACATATACCTAACGACGTACTACACGCAAANACATTTTGTGTAAATCTGACGAATTTTCGAATGTGCACAACAATATTACAGTCTCTAACGGCGCTCAATCGAAACTTTTAAATAAAAATGTATAAAAATGTCGCTAGAACCAGACTCATTTGCAGAATAGCAAAAATGTCTATTGACCAAATGAGGTCCAAACTGGTATCATAAAGGTTCATATGATTAAAGGTTTACACACCAGCAATGAGAGGTAATCTTTAAACGACAGATTCAAAACTGTACTCGCTTCTAAAAAAGGAGGCTAAATAAACGTGAAATTTATTCAAACGTCAGTATTTATAACTAAAAATCATTTGGATTTGAAAGAAGACTGCTAGAGTGCTCATTTCCTAGCTTTATAACCGCCTTTCTCAACAAATTATTTTTGACCCAAAACTCCCCATTTAGTTTTTACTTACTGGTCAAAATCACCCCATCTGCGGGGTGACTTTGATCACTTGTTCATTACTGCAAAAGAAGTGTAAAATAGCACCGAAAGACTATTTCCTTTTTGCATATCATATGTCTGATGAACAATGCTCACATGAAAAAGTTCTTCATTTCTGCAAATACAGCCTTGGAATGAGACCGCTATTCTTTAATTTGAATTATTACCATACGAAAAACACTTCAGCTAAATAAGTAATAAAAATATAAACTAAGTTACAGTCTTTGTTTAAAACAATATGATTTTACTTTAAAGCTAATACCGTTCTTCTGGGGGGTCGTATTTGTATTGGTTTTCAGCTCATCAAATGACTTCATACTTTTTCTTGAATTGGTACAAGGTGGGAAGCTCCTTAATATTTGGATATCATTCCGAGCCTTTAGAGCTGTGTAAGAAAATCTCTTTTTGGAAGATCCCACTAGGATTTAAAAATGAATATTTAGATTTTAGGATTTAGAAACAGATGGACAAACCTTTGATGAGAGTTTGGAATTCTTCGTGTTTGACAGATCCTTTCTGCGTATCAATCTTGAGGCAGGTAAGCAGAGTGAACATGAATTTATCTGTCTCGTAAAACCCTCTCGCAGCATATTTGAATACAGCGAATGTCATGTAGTCTATAATGTTTTGAATCCTCTTTGCCGGAATTGGTGACTTGTCAGAGCTGGAACGGGAAAACAAGGTTTCATATGTGGCTGCAAGAAAACTAGAGTGATCGTGTTTAACTTTCTACCTACGATTTGTGATGAAAATGCAGAGAAAGGCAATCGACAATCGTCAACGGTTTTCTGCACTGCTCGTAGCTTTGAGTACGTGGCCAGGNGATGTACAACCTTTGATGGGAGTTTGGAATTCTTCGTGTTTGACAGATCCTTTCTGCGTATCAATCTTGAGGCAGGTAAGCAGAGTGAACATGAATTTATCTGTCTCGTAAAACCCTCTCGCAGCATATTTGAATACAGCGAATGTCATGTAGTCTATAATGTTTTGAATCCTCTTTGCCGGAATTGGTGACTTGTCAGAGCTGGAACGGGAAAACAAGGTTTCATATGTGGCTGCAAGAAAACTAGAGTGATCGTGTTTAACTTTCTACCTACGATTTGTGATGAAAATGCAGAGAAAGGCAATCGACAATCGTCAACGGTTTTCTGCACTGCTCGTAGCTTTGAGTACGTGGCCAGGTCGATTACGAACGTGAGCAAAAAGAACGGGAAAACATGTGTTCTAACCGAATGTGCCTTTAAAGTGAATAACCTGAGTTACAAGATGAGATCTCATAGGTTTTAAAATAGCTAATTGCACTTTACACTGACGCGTGCACAAACAAAACAGAGCCATACGAAACAATGGCTTGCTCACGTATTTATTTGTCCTACTTATGGAATGCACCTTTTAGCTCTGGTCATTCATTTTAAAAGAAGTACTATCGATTTATNACAATCGTCAACGGTTTTCTGCACTGCTCGTAGCTTTGAGTACGTGGCCAGGTCGATTACGAACGTGAGCAAAAAGAACGGGAAAACATGTGTTCTAACCGAATGTGCCTTTAAAGTGAATAACCTGAGTTACAAGATGAGATCTCATAGGTTTTAAAATAGCTAATTGCACTTTACACTGACGCGTGCACAAACAAAACAGAGCCATACGAAACAATGGCTTGCTCACGTATTTATTTGTCCTACTTATGGAATGCACCTTTTAGCTCTGGTCATTCATTTTAAAAGAAGTACTATCGATTTATCGAACTGTAACAGAGAAAACGTGACTACTGCCAAAAGCATTTGGTTAGAAACAACAATGAAACTTACTGAGCCATTGAATTGTCAAACAACGTCAGAAACTGCTGCAACGACGTCTGATACATGACATTTACCATGCCCATTTCAACGACCAAGAAATAAAGAATGCTTCCACGTGTAGCAACAGGCCTAAACTCTTCTCTGGCCTCATTGATCTTAATCTCAGTTTCACTGGCAACACAGAGTTTCTCGCTGACTTCTTCTGCAGTTTTTTTTGTCGTTTTGAGCACAGCAACGAGTGATTCATCCTCTACCAGTGATCCCTGTCAATAAAGGAAGGGATATGTTCAGATATGTTAAAGAATGGTTCACATTCGGTCATCGAAGTCGCTGGAGTTATTAGAACAAACCATTATAACGACCCAAAATACCAAAAAGACCAAAAACCGGTGAAAATAAACTTTTCAACGAACCAGATGACCCCAACGACCGCGTTTTAGCATTCACATCCAGTCTTTTAGGTCTTTTGAGTCGTTCGTTCGCAACGACTCTGACAACTCCACAGGCTGCAACGACCTCATGTGAATCAGGCTTAATAAGACTCTTGGAGACAAGAGAAAGCGCATGCATTGAGTAACTCTGTTTTCCATTTTCCATAGACTTGGCCATCGCTATACGTAGAACTAACTTACTATGCTATTAGGTTCATCAAGAATGGATTTTGTAAAAAAATAGATTCCGATTTCCGACCAGACAAAGCGATTTGTCTTCCGGAAGAATAGATGTCCCACCTCAGAGCACACTCGATCAAATGAAATAAACAGTTAAGCAAAACATTATGGTTAGCTGCACAGAAGATGTGAAATATATTTGGCAGATCGCTTTGTCTTCATCAGACCCGTATCCTTTGTTTTACAAAATTCGTTCTTGCTGTTGGGTTCGGACTTTCTACTGCCGGTACAATACCTGGTTGGGACTTTACTCGACCATCTCTAATGTTTCAAGATTCATTTTGAAAATTAGAGAATCATACACCAGGCTAGTCAAAAGAGTTCCGGCATTGGAAGATCACCAAAATTTAATTAACTGTGAATTTTTCTTTTTTGGGGTATTGTATCAAAGATCAAACTGAGGCTAGCACGAGAAGGTTTCTTCCTTTTCAAAGGACCAGCAGAGCTTTGCAAAACCTTGCAACAATTTTGTCAAAACATTGCGTCACCTGAGTACTTGTCAGCCTGAATAACAAATTATCCTCCAATTCTTTCATTTTTCTTTTGTTAGCTGTGACATCTTCCATCAGTTTTACTCGTTCTGCTTCCAATTCCTGAAAAACAAATTTAAAAAAGTATGTTCATGTCTGAAAGAAAAGAGTTAACATAGGATTATTAACTGGTATTAAGGCCTGGCCAAACGAGAAGACAGAGCCAAACATTTGAGATTTGCTCACCTACCCAGACTACCCGGAGATAGTTATCGTTGCTTTCTGTGAATTTTGACTTGGAGGCGTTCAGTCATAATCCAACAGATGGTAGCTTCGGGCCATTGCCTTTTCAAGCAAGTACGAAAATCCAAACGTCAGTTTTCTGAATCTGCGGTTTCTCTACCGGGTGAGTCAGAAAAAACAATCCCCGTTTGAAAGGCCACTGCTCCCTGGATATCAAAACGATAATATTGACAAATACATTATGTAATGGTTGACATGTTCAAATATGATTTAAAATTTACCTGACTGAAATCGGCCTCTCCGTTTTGAAATTGTGAGCGATTTTCTGGAGAAAGCCTCTTCAAGAAACCTTCAAAACAGGCCTAAAATCACGAGCAAATTTTCCAAATATTTCTGCCTTACAGCAATGACTTGCACCCTTGCACATGCTTTAGCACGTGTTATCCTCTTGGGAGGATAAAATCTCCGAGAATATTGTTGTTATGTTTCCAGGGATGGCACTTTCATCCTCCCAAAGGGATAAAACGTGCTAAAGCATGTACAAGTCATTGCTATTTAGGCAGAAATATGACGAAAATTTGGTCGTGATTTCATGCCGTTTTTGAAGGTTTCTTGGAGGGGTTTTCTTGAGAAAATCCCTCCTAATTTCAGAAGGGAGTGGCCGATTTCAGTCTGGTAAAATTTAGAATTTATTTGAACATGTCCACTATTAAACAATATATTTACCAATATTATTGCCTCGATATCCAGGGAGCAGTGGCCTTTCAAACGGGGAGTGTTTTTTCTGACTCACCCGGTAGCTTTCTCTCAGTTCCTCTCGCACTGAGTAGAATTACTATTGCAACAACACTTCATCAGTAGGGTAGCCTGTATCACGACGGTTTAACCTGTCTCACAACATTTCAAAGCTAACAGACTGGGCCTGTTTTGCTTTATTTATATCTGAGCACCATGCGATAAATGAAACTCTACTACAAACCTGTTTCTCTGTGTTAATGACTCTCCCCAGCAACTGATCTTCAAGACCTTTTATTGTGACTGTAAAGTCTATGATGGCACACTTCGCACTTATCTAAGAATCAAAACAGCCATATATTAAACGTAGGACGAAACTTGATACAATTGAGCTTTCTTGATGCTCTGAGAGCTAATGCATACCTACTTGGCAAGGCAAGGATCAGGATGTGCCTAGTGCAATACCCCTCGCTCGATGCATCTCCTACGTGCAGATTCCCTAATCTTCAAAACAAAGAAATAATTTACATGTTTTATATGACCGAAGCACCCAAATTCAGATGTTTCAGATATCTTGTGACAATGATATCAGATCTTGAAATAGTGTTATATAAATTCCAGCAATATTCAGTCAAATTTTCTGGAACGTTTTACCGTATTTCAGACCAATTTTTACACAAATTCTAGACTTTGAAATAAATCAACGGAGTTAAAAGCAGCTTAGCTGGGAAGGGAGGGACTAGGGCAATCCAAATATACCCTATTGTACTTTATGTTCTCCATAGATGAAAACAATAACAACATAAGCTGGAACGTGGTCTTCATTTGTTCTCTTCTCAGACTTGATCACTATATCTCCGTTCACTTATTTTAAGGGCATTTTTCTCTTATTTTTGATGACTCTCGACCAAGATGCCTCTGAAACTGGGCAAGTGTCTTTTTAAAAATAAGTCAGTCAATGCATGATTCAGAAACAAGAAGTTGGTAATATACCTCTGGCGTGTAAGCTGGGTTTCCAAGTTTTGTTGTGATGTAGAGTTTGAATCCTTTCATTACGTCGACTTCTTTGTCCCCAACCTTGACCTATGAAGGTAAAACTAAAATGTTCTCATCTTTGTATCGGAAATTCGGTGATCGATACGATGTACCAACATTACTGAAAAGAAAAAGCAGCGGAAGTCCGACCCGGAAAATTTGCAGATTCGATCAGATTTCCAAAGGCAGTCCAACGACATTTCCGGTGGAATCCTGGAGGAATTCCTCCCTTAAGTTTGTTAAAATGAGCCAAAATCATAATTACCATTTCAACGCACGGGAAGATAAAATATCTGGGGGGGGCTGCCCGATAAAAATTCCATTGTTTACGAACATTTTGCCCTACTTAAGGAAGATCTCTTGCCCGAATATCACTGATTTTTGTAACATTCTCAGACCTTTGGGGGCGCTTTTAGAGCTTCTCTTGTGCTTTATGGCTTTGTGAGATCAATGCTTTTTCGAAATTGTTTAATATTGAAGAAGTAATAACAGAGCGAAAAAATCATATGAATTAGCAAGTCTAATTTTTCGGCAAAGGGCATGCTTTATCCTGCCCAATTACACGTGGATAGTTTGTCTGGCGCAGCCGGTACAGTGTAAAATTTCTTACCATGTCTTGACCATCAAATTTTCAAACCACTGAAAGTCCAGATAAAACGCTGGCAGAATTAGGAGGCATTTATTAGCATCCTTACCACAATTGGACACACACAAAAATTGACACACAATTTCTCACACGATTTAGCACAACCAAAGATTACCTTGAATGTAGAGCCTGATTTGATGAAATTCTTTTCCAACACATTATCAAGTGCAGGATCGAGTTCTTCTCCGACATCTTCCAGCAAAAGCGGCCTTCCAAGTGACAATGCATCTTCTAAATGGGTTCTGAAATACTTGTGATTTAGTGATGTCGACTGTTGAAGATGAAAGAAATAAACTTATCAACTAGGTGCTACCAACGTTTTTATGTCAATAGAACAGTATTCACAGTTAAGAAGTGTTATTTTTTTCATATGACAAGCATGACTACAGGGACCTGCTTGGTGGGTTTTAGATCTGCCTCGTTTTACGAAATCCTTATGTTCGCCAATTTGTGATGTCGATAAAAATAGTAAAAAATCATGGCGATGTGGCGTAGTCGTTTAGCTACCAGATAACGTTTAAATCATTCGTTTCGGTCGATTACTTTATTTTGTGCAGCAGAGTTTATAAGTTCCCTTTTTTGGGGTCATCCGATATTTTGAGACTGTCATTTGAAGATCTTGGACTCCTTTTGATAGGAGCAACGAAGGATAAAGAATGAAGATGCTAATAACTCTATTACCTGGAAGTCATTTTCCTTCTCTTTATTTTTTAACCAGTTTTTTCCCTGTGTCTGTGGATCAATGAGCAGGGGGTACCTCGTAGCCTTTGTCACAATTATTCCATTCTGCACAGATAAATCATCGTTGGGTAGGCCTTGCAGGTTCCACTCCCCGATCTGATGTGTAGTAGATATAAGATTTATAAAATGATATATAATATAAAATAAAGTCTAATAGGCAAATTGGTCGATGTGCTAAGTAAAATTATGATTCACAAAATCTCCATGTAAATTTATACCAGAGAGAAGAATACAAGAGCGAAGAAAATGAAAAATGACAGCAATTCTGAAAATATTTCAGACATTAATAAAGCACAAGTTGGAATTACAGCAGAGCACTAAAAGTTCCTTTCAAGCCATTCAATCCATAGAAGGATGTCATAGCTATTAACATCAGTGTTTTTAAAGATTTGATGCCTGTGCTATAACAACGTTTACAATACTTGAAGACATTTTCATTGTTCATTTTCATTTCATTTTAAACATATTTATCCTGGGATACAATTCAGTTAAGTAAAAAATTAAACTACTGCTTTCCAATTGTCCCAGCAAAAAAAAAACATATTATTAATGAGCCTAAACATTTCTAGATATAAACCTATTTACAACTATCATATTAAATAGCTACTAAAGTTGAAAAAGAAAAAGGAAAGATTGTAGTCGCTACAGATCAGCTTCCTTGAATATTCTCAATAGACGATTGCGCTAAAGATGGCGTCGAGGAATTTTTTACCAAGATCCTTTGCGGTATTAAAGAAATCAACCAATCAAATCATTCGAAATTTAATTCGACGCAAAGCATCATGGTAAAAAATTCCTGTCCGCCATCTTTAGCGCAATCGTCTATTCAAAGCTTTCAGTTTTGTTTTGAATGACTGGATGGACGGGGCTAATTTCATTTCCGAATCAAGTTTATTCCATGTGTCAGCTCCACGAAACGCAAACGACTTTTGGCCATAAGATGTTCTCAATTTTGGTACTGCAAGATTGCATTTGGTATTGCGTAAAACCCGGGTATGAACTTCAGACAATCGTGAGAAAATACTACCTAGGTATTCAGGTGCGAGGTCATTTAAGGATTTAAATACCAATGTTTCTCGATTAATCAGCCTCTCAACTGACGGCCACTTGTAACAATTCTAGCAGCTCTGTTCTGCAATTTCTGTAAGGTTTTCAAATTATTTTCAATTTAGAAAAATGACTTACCGTAGCATTATCGACCAACATTGCAGTAACATTGAGATTTTCACTGTACGGAATTCCTTTTTTGTACAAAATTCTTTCCCAGCTGTCTCTAAGTTTACTCCGGAATGTCTGGTTGAATGGACCAGAGTAGGAGAGAAATCCGGTTGCGAGAAGTACATCACCAACAAGTCTGAAATGAACCAAGATAAAGTCTGTGTAAAAATCTGAACTTACACATTTATCTCAAAACGAAAGAGAGAAGCTTTGGTAATATCAAACAATAATTTTCAACGGAATAACGGAATTCAGATCTGAAGAAAGATGAATACAAAATAATGAATGAAACCAGAAGAAACACGTCAAAAGGCATGGCCGCTCTAGCAGATTTTAGCAACTTCATTACTATGGGTGTATATATTCTCCCTCAAAGTTATATTTTTACTGCACTCTCAAGCTGCGACGCTTCCTTAAGTTGTTAACCAGATTCGTTTGTTTTAGTTCAATATTCTCCCTACATCTTTATTTAGGTTATTCGAATACCCACATCATGGAACTATTATTTTCACAGTCAATTAGGCAGTGCTACATGAAGAAATATGAAATAAGAACAAGCAGAAGGCATGTAATTACGAATCTCTTGGCAAAGGAGCTATGCAACGGACTAGCTGATGTTCATCTACTTTATAGACCATTGATATTTTAAATGTTAAGGGCAGCTAAGAGCTAAATCCTATGACTAATTTTGCAAGATCAATTTTTCGAAGACCGATGTACTCTATCCACTGAGGTGCCTACTTCAGAAAGTGGTACCTAACAGTCTTAGATGATCAAAAGACCAAATTTTAGCGACAAATAAAGCGAAGTTCCGTCGTCTCCTGCGTAGAAAAGGTATATCTTAGACACTACAACTCTTGATGGCAGAAATAAGAACATCTTCCGCATCGTTACCGTCCAATCTGTTCATTAAATTGTCGACTCTGCTCTGTCCAACGTTGTTTCTCACCACCGAGTCCCTCGATTAAGGCTGATGCTGCCACCATTTTGTTTTTGCATGATTCTGCATCGTCCAGCAAGGTCTTTTGAAATGAAACATTACAAACTTTAAGTATTGATAGAGCAAGCAAAAATTAGTAATCGGGGTCCCTGTCATGTTACCCTTTTTGTGGGCCATATATATGCAGAGAGAGGTCATTATCGGACTACTTTCTTCAATACAGGCGAGGGTGCAGAGTCTGAATAGACTTGCAGATTTACAATTTAAAATCTATAGGTTTAAGATAACCTATTGTTATCAAGGAATCTGTATTCTTTCAAATTAACACTGTCTCTCTGATATATGTCAAACCAGCTAATTTTCTTAATAACTGCGGGCAAATTTTGAACATTTGCCTCTGACTATTTGCCTCTTACCCTATCTCACCTGGACTTTTGAAGCGGTCAATGCCTGGGGGGGTTGATTCCACCCCCCTCTTTTTCTCCGCTGCTACAGTAGCTATGATCTTTTAACTTACTAATTAGATGGATTTTGATGCAAACAATCAAAATCACGTGATAAAATCAAATTAAGTCTATTGTTCCTGTTGTTATGACAATAAAAAGAAATGAAGTTATGATTATTATGATAATGGGCATCATGATTATAACAACAAAATAAGGGATTAAATCATAATTTTTTGTGTCAAATTGCGTTGGATATCATTAAATACATGTATAAGCATAGTATGGATCATATTTGAGATTAAAAAATTTGTTACAATTACAAAATTGGTATTCAATTTTTGTCGACCACTCAGTAAAAAATTGGCTGCCATGGTTACGGTGCTATATTTAGAATCTCAAAATTTTCATCATTCGATACAGTATAGATGTAAGGTTTAACTTGCACAATCTTGGGATGCTGCATTTCATATGTCACAAGTAGCAAATAAAAACTTGTTAGGGGGTGGAATCCACCCCCCAGGTGAGATAGGGTTAAATGGAAAATGAACATAAAACCAGCATTATCAGCAGAAAACAAAAGATTTTTTAATCAAAACTAAAATAATTTACGAATAAATAAGGTTTTTGAAACCTAAGTCTTACATAATCTTACTTTTCAGTGCCAAATAGAAGGGGTGGTCTTAACAACTAGAGGAGGGGTGGGGAAAAATTGAAAAACTTGACAAGTGGAGGGTCTGGGAGCAAATATTTGGCACTGATATTTGGCATAGTGGCTTACAATAGGAGTTCCTTTAGAGCAAACATTATTTGGCACTGGAGAGTGGATTGCTGTTCTTGCTAGGGATCGTCTTTCATGACGACTTACTAATAACGGAAAGAGCTCTTTCTGTTTTTTTTTTNAAATACATGTATAAGCATAGTATGGATCATACTTGAGATTAAAAAATTTGTTAAAATTACAAAATTGGTATTCAATTTTTGTCGACCACTCAGTAAAAAATTGGCTGCCATGGTTACGGTGCTATATTTAGAATCTCAAAATTTTCATCATTCGATACAGTATAGATGTAAGGTTAAACTTCCACAATCTTGGGATGCTGCATTTCATATGTCACAAGTAGCAAACAAAAACTTGTTAGGGGGTGGAATCCACCCCCCCCCAGGTGAGATAGGGTTAAATGGAAAATGAACATAAAACCAGCACTATCATCAGAAAACAAAAGATTTTTTAATCAAAACTAAAATACTTTACGAATAAATAAGGTTTTTGAAACCTAAGTCTTACATAATCTTACTTTCCAGTGCCAAATAGAAGGGGTGGTCTTAACAACTAGAGGAGGGGTGGGGAAAAATTGAAAAACTTGACAAGTGGAGGGTCTGGGAGCAAATATTTGGCACTGATATTTGGCATAGTGGCTTACAATAGGAGTTCCTTTAGAGCAAACATTATTTGGCACTGGAGAGTGGATTGCTGTTCTTGCTAGGGATCGTCTTTCATGACGACTTACTAATAACGGAAAGAGCTCTTTCTGTTTTTTTTTTAAAGGAAAACTCACCTGTTTCTCCATCATAGCTCCATCATACATAGCTTGTACTACATCCAGCTCTCCCTGTTTTTCATCCAATATTGCTTGTGCACCGTCCAAATCATACTGGGCTACATTAAGACGTGCTTCTTGGATAATGAGATTGGCCTAAGGTACAGAATTTGAGAAATTTTGAATTTGCCAAAGAAATAAATTTCCATCAAGGGGATTATTAATCAGTTGAAGTGAAAAGATTTCAAATATTCCAAAAGGTTGCAAGTATTTACCGGGTGAATTAAGAAAACTTGTAGCTTTTGAAAAATCACTCGACTTTTCGTTAACTAAATTTTACCCATAAATCCAATAGTCAGAAAATGGAACAAAAATCATCACAAACATACTTCAGCCTTTCGGCTATCAACCAAACTTTGATTAATTCCAATTTTTTGAGTGTTCTCCGTATAATAAATGGACCTTTTAACTATTCTACAAAAGAACCTAGATTGAGCAACATTCTTGTATTTTTTCGTCTGAGTGGCGTTACAGCTTCTATCTTTGTTTAGACTTGCCCCAAGTCTATTTCATGAAGTCCTTCCGACCGATCCATTTTCCATAGTTCCCGGATCCGCCATTCTCCAACATTTCGTAACGCAACAAAGGGGAGATAGCGAGAGAAATTTCTCTCGTTACGGAATCTTTGTTTTGCACCTTCGAAAATTTGAAAATGTCTACCGGGTGTCTCAGAAAANAAAATGTCTACAATATGTATAAAAACATCGTTCGGCTCAGATTCTTTAGTAGAAGAGCTAAAAGGTTTTTTTTTCAAACTTTTGAAGTTCTTTTTGGCGCATCCGGTATGTATATGTAGAAAATATCCAGAGCAAAGTGCTCTCTTTCAACAGATTGCAGAGAAAGACTGCTAGAAGAAAAAAGTGCTGTGGCAACTGTTGCCTTACGAAATTACATCGGTGTTTAAGTATTTCATAGTCCCCCTATTCATTTATCGCTTACTCATTCATTCATTCATTCATTCATTCATTCATTCATTCATTCATTCATTCATTCATTCGCTCAGTTACTGATATTCTTATTAAGGTATAAAGGCAAAGCTGAAATTACCTTCAAGGGGAGAACTTCTTTGTTTACAGCAAAGAACTTAGCCATTGCTCTTGTCCACTGCAGAAGTCCAGCAACATCACCACAACTCTAAATTAAAAGTTTTGCTGGTTAGTAATCTGAACCGGAACCTTTGAAAAACACAGCATAGGCATCAAATCTTAAAACAGGATTTAATAGCTCGAAGAAAACTTATGATAGTTTGCTATAATTGTATTTTGTCAATATTTCCTCCGATGCTATCAAAATACCCCGCTTAAACGGTTCAGCTGAACATTTCGCACTTCATGCGTTTTTTCATATTTCACATAAGAGATTTGATAGCCTGTGTACAGTCGTGAAATATCATAAATGGTAAAAATAATCAAGAAAGGAAAGAAATTGATGCTACTTTTTTATATATTCAATTAAAAGATTTGCGAGAAAAAATTACTACTTACGCTACATGCATACTACTTTACAAAAACTGCAAGGACGATACTCCGAGGAGCAATAGACTGTGAATACCACGCAGCCATTACAAGGAAAAAAGATAAGAATTACTGGATGAATCAGGACAAATGCACCACCCACCTGCAAAATTGCACCCAAAGATCCACCCAACTGATTCACGAAATTAATTAACAATCCTGCTGTAACAAAATTAAGTCCAGGCCAAAATCATGGACTGACGTTTGAGTTTGACGTTATTTTTACGAAATCTGCCCTTATTCCAGAGGCTGTTTGCGAAATGGTTGATCAGTGGTCCGACACGGATTGATTTCTTAAATTATAGGGAGACAGTCAACTCCCATACATATTACAAATAGCCGAAAAGTAGACTCTGGTCCGGTGAGACCGAACTGCCCAACAAGAAAAACTACCCAGTTGATATTTTGGCCTTAATCAACAAAAAAATTGCGTGTCGGAAGGACAAATGANCGAAATTAATTAACAATCCTGCTGTAACAAAATTAAGTCCAGGCCAAAATCATGGACTGACGTTTGAGTTTGACGTTATTTTTACGAAATCTGCCCTTATTCCAGAGGCTGTTTGCGAAATGGTTGATCAGTGGTCCGACACGGATTGATTTCTTAAATTATAGGGAGACAGTCAACTCCCATACATATTACAAATAGCCGAAAAGTAGACTCTGGTCCGGTGAGACCGAACTGCCCAACAAGAAAAACTACCCAGTTGATATTTTGGCCTTAATCAACAAAAAAATTGCGTGTCGGAAGGACAAATGATCAATCATTTCGCAAACAGCCTCTCCATTGATCAACATTGATTCTGACAACTCGAACTTGTCATAACTCTGACACCTTGAATTTCAGTTAAAAATTTGATAAAAAAGGAAATTATTCTGCCATTGTTCCTTTAATTAACAACGACTTTAACTAACAAGCCGTATTTGTAATGACTCTGACATCCGAGTTTCAGTTAAATCATTAATAATAATAAATTTAAGTTTGTTCCTTACCTTTTTAGCAGCTTCAAGGACATAATCCTCCATATCAAAGTACGGCAGAAGAAGTTCAACCATCTCCTCGTTGATGGAATCTTTATTGAATTGTTGGAGTCCTTGCAAGAAACCAGATGAGCTCATTAGCTGCAGAAAAGAAAGATTGCAAATGTTTCGTAAACTTAGGTTTCGAACAGGCAAAATTCAACAATAATTTTTTAGATACGGTTGCACTAATCCTTTTATAAGAAATCATTTATAAGAAACTGTAGTAGCCTCTTCCAGGAAATGAAGAAATTCTCCTAGAAGCGATCAGAGGTCACTTCGAAATTCGAGCTTTCTCACTGATTTGTTATGAGTTGCTAAGTCTTTTGAAAACATGGTTGAAAGAGCAGACATTTGAAAATATCCCACAAAGTGGTGAAGTTTTTATTAACATGTAATCCGACAAAGCGTCCATGAACTCATGTTGTAGAATAATCTCAAAAAAATGCCGTAGGAAAACATCTAATTATAAATCCATATTAAAGAACTAATGCTAACCATGATCCTTTGTGCGCCGAATGAAAACCAAAACAAACAGAACCTAGGCCAGGAACGACTTTTATTTCATGCAAAAGTCGACTTTGGGCCGTAAAGGATCATGGTTAGCCATTGGTCTTTAAGAAAATCTTTTAAATTATCAATCGCGTACCTTGAGAGATTCTGACCAAGATGGTATAGGGCAAAGTTTTTCAGGATCTTGTGTGACAGAAGCGATTTTATTTCGGAAAGAATCAGCACACAGTCCATGATTCGCATGATAAGATGAGGAGGCTTGGCCAATTTCCTTACGGTAGCAATGTGAGTTGGCTTGATTGTCTGAATAAAAGAATACAATGTTTTATGAAAAGATATTAATAATCTTGATACTAACAAAAAAGATCCAGAAATAGAGCCCACATTGCTATTATTACTGTTATTGTTTTGTTTCTACCTGTGATAATAATAATTATTATTATTTTTATCATTTTTATCATTGTTATCATAATTGTTCTTTGTTTAAAGTTGGCTAAGTACAAAGCGCAATAGCGACGTTATACTAATTAACGCCAACCTAAAAAGTGTCCACGGTAGACTTACAGCAAAGTACCTAAAGTTCGCTTCAAGCCATTCAATTCAATTCAATTCAATTCGAATAAAGAGGTAATAGAATTTTACAGCGCCTTTTTTAGGTATTTGAACCCCGTGCCCTCTCCTCAGCTTCCATGTTGTCTGTTTACCTGTAATGCAGCTTCAGCTTCCTCCAGGGCTGGTTTTGCAAGGGCCAGTTTCCCTTCTGCAATTACTTTATCCGCCTGTTATGAAAAAAATACGAATTAGAAAGAACCGGTCGGCTGTGACAAAAACTAAATACCTAATATGTTTGAGTGAATGAGTGTGCGAGTGAGTGAGTGTGTGCGTGTGTCTGTGATGATATCGACATTATTGACAAAACAGTTGGCATCTTTAGACTTTACACAGATTGACTTCAAGACATTTCTAAGGCCCTATTTCCATTGCTTCGTTTTCATATGAAAACGAAGCAGAATTGAGCCGTTTTCGTTTTTGCGTTCCCATTAAGGGAAATTTTACATACCGCAATCTCTTCAACAATTGCCTGTGCCTTGTCTTTGACTTTCTGCACGCCACTCTTGACTTTCTCGGCAGCCTGTGCCTTTACTGTCACTTCCTTCAGAACCTGTTGTGAAAAAGAGCATGATGTTGAGAAGTTAATTCACTAATGTGCAGCAGAATTCATCTGTAAACACATGGGATCCTTTAGATTAAACAAAATTCATTAGAATAAAACTCACTCTGCATAGCGTAGGACGTTTGACAGGGCGGGGACTCGAGCCACCAACCTCCATATTGGCAGCATCCTACCACTGAGCCATACCTGCTATAATTTTCAGGTAAATAAAAGCGATTTACTATGATACTCACTTCGTCCGCCTTAGCTGAAGCAATGGCTAAGTCCTTTTCTTTCACAACAAGTTCTTTAGACAACGACGTTACAGATTCACTAGCTTCAATCAGCTTGTCTAAACCAGTCTGCATTCTTGTTGCAAGTTCGCCAATTTCACCACGCTTTTCAGAGTAAATTGTTTCATATCCATTTATGAAAGACAGGTAAGATTTCGGTGTGACGTGAGTTTGTCTTCGGAATCTAGAGGAAACACGACAAAGGTTAAGTTCACTTTTTCCATCAGTACAGTCCAAAAAAACAGTTTCCACCTTTTAACAAATCATCAACATTTGATTATATTACCTATCATGAAAATATCTTTGCAATTGTTTCAAGGACCAAATAAATTTGATAGCTGATCATTATTTTGTTCGTCCAAAAGGGCAGTGTGAAGGTATGTTCATGGCCTAAAGCCCATTAATCAACATACCTTCAGTCGTCTGTTGTCATTAAAGTATTCTTTATATCAATCTAATGTTAAAACCATGGTTGTCATTCTTTTGCGTTGACCTGCTCTCGAATAATAATCAAAATTGCAGCTCCTCTAACCACCATTTTCTTAGGCCCAAATCAAAAATGCGCCTGCAGGCGGGAGCGGAGGATTGAAGGTATGTTGATTAATGGGCNCTGTGCAATTGTTTCAAGGACCAAATAAATTTAATAGCTGATCATGATTTTGTTCGTCCAAAAGGGCAGTGTGAAGGTATGTTTATGGCCTAAAGCCCATTAATCAACATACCTTCAGTCGTTTGTTGTCATTAAAGTATTCTTTATATCAATCTAATGTTAAAACCATGGTTGTCATTCTTTTGCGTTGACCTGCTCTCGAATAATAATCGAAATTGCAGCTCCTCTAACCGCCATTTTCTTAGGCCCAAATCAAAAATGCGCCTGCAGGCGGGAACGGAGGACTGAAGGTATGTTGATTAATGGGCTTTAGGCCATGAACATTTGTATCTTCACACTGCCCTTAGTTCGTCCGGGAGGAAAATGACGAATTTATGGCATGAAAAAACATCTTTTGAGCAATAGTAGTTTACAAAACATGGATTCTTAGTCAAAAATTTATAATTTGCGCTCTCATATGAAATTTTGAGTTCTACAGGACATAAGAGCTACATCACGGGCGTAAGAAGCCAGACCTATAAAAACCCAAGTTGTTTGTGTTAAAATGTTAAATCTACCATAAAGACATGCTGTATTGGAAAAAATTACTAGTTGCTCATGCTTGACATAACTGGACAAAAAAGACTTTAACAGGAGTGTTCTAAGCGAATTTGGCGATTGTTAAAACGTGCATAGCATAGGCGTTGACTCTTCGAAAAACTTTAAAAATTAATCGTGTAAAATGATATTGCCCTTTTCTCTGAAAAGAGTGGCTCAAAGGGAACTTTAGGTAATGCACCATAAGTACAGAGAGAGCATTTTTGAAAATCATGGTTATTTTCGGAATTATAGCGTTTTTATATATTATGAAAGGATGGATGAGAGACAGTATCTAAAGTTTTGAGAAACATTAAAAGAACCATAAATTCTAAACTGATTGAGGAAAATCAATACATTCCATACAAGAAAACCTCAGTTTTCAAAGCTCTACAAGATGGTGGCAAGCAAAAGTCTGTAGCTTTTATGGTTCATGATCTAGCAATTTGATGACGTCACAACTTCAAAACTAGCAGAAATATAAAACACTGTGATTCTGAAAATAATGATGATTTCAAAAATGCTCTATCAGGAATTATAGCAAATTACCAAAAGTTTCCTTCACGAACTTCATTTGAAAGAAATAGGCAATAACAGTTTACACCATTAGTTTTTAAAGTTCTGCAAAGATTCAACGCCTATGCAAACNTGAGGAAAATCAATACATTCCATACGAGAAAAGTTCAGTTTTCAAAGCTCTACAAGATGGTGGCAAGCAAAAGTCTGTAGCTTTTATGGTTCATGATCTAGCAATTTGATGACGTCACAACTTCAAAACTAGCAGAAATATAAAACACTGTGATTCTGAAAATAATGATGATTTCAAAAATGCTTTATCAGGAATTATAGCAAATTACCAAAAGTTTCCTTCACGAACTTCATTTGAAAGAAATAGGCAATAACAGTTTACACCATTAGTTTTTAAAGTTTTGCAAAGATTCAACGCCTATGCAAACGTGTATACATTTTTAGGACATCTGGTATTTGTAGCGGCATTTAGTCACCAAGTTTAAACCAACCAAAGCAAAATAATACGAGCAAATACCTCTCAAAGTAATCACTGCAAGATTCTGCCACCCCATCGTGCAATATCCCCATAGCTTCAACTAGATGGTGCTTTATTTCTTCACTGCAAGTTATTTCGAATTGCGATAAGAAATGGTCGGCTACTGAAATCAAGGCATCTCGAGGCCATCGGCTGAACCAGTCCATTGTACAACCACTGATCAAACCAGGGAATTTCAATGCGCGAGTACGGAATTTATCTCCAACCTGGAAGATAAATTGATGCGAGTACAGTGAGTGGCTGAGAATGATAAATAAACAACACTCTTATCCCTTTTTCAAACGTAGAAAAACTTCAGATACAATTTTTACTTGATTCTGATATATTTGGAGAATAAACGAACTGCTGCTTTTGAAGCAACCACTTACTTTGACTTTCTTGTGCCATAAATCAGCAACCTCTTGTTAGATTCGGAAGGGACGTTAAACTAGGGGTCCCATGCCTGGATGCGACATGCACTGCTCATAATGGGCCTAAATTAGCTGTAATATAGCCTACTTACAATAAAGTAATAACGAAGATGATGATGAGGTTAACTCAAACAAGGTCTCAAACTCTCTAAGCTGAAGCTTATCCTCTGTATCAAAAACAAGACAACAGACGATTGCGCTAAACATGCCTTCTGGGAATTTTTTTACCATAATCATTTCCGTTTCATGATAAATCAGCCAATCAAATCAATCGAAATTTATTCAGACGCAAAGGATCATGGCGAAAAATTCCCTGACGTCTCCTCAGCGCAATCGCCTATTGAAGTTGCAGCTCCTCCACAGCCGCCTAAAAACGGGGCACAATTTTGTTGGGACACCCTGTAAGAGTACAATAGAAGATACATCTTTACTACTCACTGGAGAGAAACAGAGGACAACATGAAGATTATTTCTCGCCCTTGATATAAAGTAGCTGTATAAATTATCTTGAGTAGGAGGCATTCGAGGGAATTCTTTCTTCATGACTGGTATGAGCTCTTGCGTTATTTCATCCAATTCATCTTTTGCAAACAAATTTGAAACCTGAAAAGGTAAAGATAGAAGACTGAAATTAAAGTTTTCAAACCAACAACAGACCAATACGCAAAACGCTTGATGAAGATAAAGCCTCCTTCACATTAGGTCGTTGCAGTCACTGGAGTCGCTGGGGTAGTTGGGACGAACGAACGACCCAAAAGACCCAGAAGACTGAGTGTGAACAGCAAAAACTCAGTCGTTGGTGTCGTCAGGGTCATTGGGGAGCTTATTTTCTCAGTTAACATTCAGTCTTGTGGGTCTTTTGGGACGTTTGTTCCAGCGACCTCAACGACTCAGCGACTTCAACGACCTAGTGTGAACCAGGCTTAAATATAGCCCAAAGAAGTACACGGATGGGTCACGTGATAAAATTTCAATGTATTTTCCCGCTCTTTTTTGCTTACCTTCATAATGAGCCTAGCAAGGTAGCCAAACCTACGAGCAGGGCAGAAAACTGTCGAGTATTGCCTTACCTGCCTTAAAGACACTTGGCATATGGCTTAGTTGGATGGTAGAAAATTTGAATACAGTTTCTGTGAATTTTAACTTTGGAATTTTAAGTTCTCATAAATCGGCGAGTTCTTGACCGATTTTCATGGGGTTTCTATCTAAAAGTCTAAGTTGAAGCCTCCAGCGACGCAAACGAGGGTACTTTCTTCTGAGGCACCCGGTAAGTCAAAGAAATATTCCTTACGACTGACAACAATCTCAAAGGGGCTTTTGCAACCTGCGGCATGCTTTGTGAATACATATTTTTGTGGTCTCTTTGTTGTCACCATTTTAATGGTCCACTAAAATGGCCGACAACAAAGAGATGGCAAGTACAAGGCATGCCGGTTGTAAAGGCCTATTTAATATCTTACCTCACCAGATGAGAGGACGTTGTTGACATATTCAAGAAATCCTTCATCCTTGATTTCGTTATCAGTGAAAATGAAAGTCATTCCTTTTCCACGTCCTCCAGCATGTCTGTACAGAAACTTGAGATCCTCCATTAGGTTACTCTGGTTGTAGGATCTGACAGATACAAGACATGTGATTGCTAACGTCTTCAACGACTACATTAGCAATGAAAAGTATGGATGAAAAGTATGGGTGTGACGAACGATAGTACTACCGGGTGAGCCAGAAAAAACGTGGGGCGTTTAACAAGCCATATTCTAGTGAAAAACAAGTCAAACCGGCAGTGTTGAAGTTTAATATCTATTTTAGCAATCTTGTGGAACACCATTTTATTAAAATCGCTAGTAATTCTGGCATGGAACGACCGATTTCGACCAAACAAATTTTCATATCTAAGTTAGCTTTTCTTCTTATATGCAATGAATTTTAAAGAAACGAATTATCAAATTAAACTGCATCAATAAAAATTGGCAAACACCCCATGTTTTTTCTGACTCACCCAGTATAAATTTTAGGCAACTTTCAAGGATATATTTGGGGTTGATCGTGTACTCATAGAAAATGGCGGCGAAATTTGGCCCATCTTATCAAAAGTGTTCAACAAATTGACAGCTGTTACGAACGTCAAAATGCGGAAAAAAGTTAGAATTTTGCTTCAGCAGCTGGTAAGCTTTTTTTAAATTAATTTTATAAAACCCCGAATGTGTTCTATAAGGAAATTTGTAACATAGTCGGCTGGAAACAGTCTCTCTAACTGATGGATCCACCGTAAGCAAATAACTGAAGTAAAAAATTATCAAAAATTCATAAATAAATTCTTGCACTAAGGATAAAACTAGGGTGAACTGGGTTGAAGTTTAAAAAACGCCGGTCAACCAGCATCCTTTGCAGTCACGCTTTCAGAGAATGTTGTCATATGAAAATGGCCGCCGGAGTCGAAAGGCAACACGCGAAGCTCGCAAAGGACTGGCGTTCTTTAAAATGAAATATTTCCAATATTTAAATATCTTACCTTGTCAATGTAATTTGGAATGTGTCATAACCAGCTATGAATGACGCCAGCCTCGTTAAACTTTGCTTTCCAGATCCGCCAACACCGACAAGCAAAGCGTTACCTCGTGGTGTTCTGATGATACGAGAAATCTGCGAGACAGAAAGCATCATGTTAAATTACATTGACAAGCAATGGCTGCGGTCACACTAGAGTTTCCTCCCGCTATTGTTTCACTTTCTTGAATTTACTTTCGTCATCAGAGAAAACACTTCAATATCAGAGGCTGTTTGCGAAATGGTTGATCAGAGATCTGTCCGACACGGATTGATTTCTTAACTTATGGTGAAGCATTCAAGTCCCATACATATTACAAATAGCCGAAAAGCGGACTCTGGTCTGGTGAGACCGAACTGCCCAGCAAGAAAAACTACCCAGTTGATATTTTGGCCTTAATTAACAAAAACAATTCCGTGTCGGATGGACAAATAAATGATCAACCACTTCGCGAAACGGATTCATGACGATACAACGACACCTGGCCACACTGGTCACACTAAGGTTCATTAAGGACATAATTAGCCTGCGTTACAGACCATAACGAGGGGGAGTTTATGGTCTGAGTGATGGATTCACTTTTGTTGTCCCAACGACTAAACCATAAATTAAACAAACAAAGAGCTAGACAAGCCAATATCATTATTTGAATAACAGATTTAACAAGATCTCTGTGAAACTGGGACAACAAAAGTGAGTCCATCACACAGACCATAACTCCCTTGTTATGGTCTGTGACGCAGGCTAGGACATAATAAACCAATCTAAGTGGAACTGCAGCATAAAAATTCGATCTGATAATCATTCCTTTGGACTGCAGAGTATGATTCAAAACAAGGTGGCTTATAAATCCCCATAAGTTTAAAATCATTTCAAGACCTAGCATTATCATCTAAAATTAGTTTTGTCTGTAATATACAAATACGCATACAGAAATTTTCATGATCCGTACAATAATAAAATTGTTATGATTTTTAAAAGGTTAGAAGTTATTTTTGATTCACCTGGTAATAAATGGTACTGCAAAGTACTGGGTGTCTCAAAAAAATGTAAACAGATTTGGTTGGATTTAGCGATGAAAATTTAGCCTTAATCAATGCCTAATCATTTTCAAAACGTTCCTTGATAGTTAATTTGAACATTGATACCTTGTTTGTTGATATTGGTGCTTTGAGTGTTGAAATATTGATGTTGAAAGTTCAAATTTGCCTTCACATCCTAACCGAGCTATGGCGTTTTGGCCTAAGCAAATTCTTGAAGCACAATAAATCAACACTAGCCTTGATAAAATTTGAAAAAATTAGATCATGTAATATTTTTTTTGCTAGAACTCATCTATTGTGCAATTTTAAAAATTTTCTAATTTATAATTTGATGTGCTTCAGGAATTTGCTTAGACCAAAAGGTGAAAGCTCTGGTTTGGAGGTGGAGGCAAATTTGAACTTTCAAGATTAATATTTCAACTCTGAAAGTACCAATATCAACAAACAAGGTATCTATGTGCAATTTAATTATAGAGGAACTTCTTGAAAATGATTGGTGATTGAACAAAGCTAAATTTTGATCACTAGGCCCAAACAAATCTGTTTACTTTCTTGTTGGGACACCCGGTATAGAAATGGCTTTGTTGACATACCTTTACAAGATGAATCATGGCATCTTTGAAAAAAACCAGATCAAGACTGCCACCACGAATCAGCTCGTTATATTGCTCCATAAACATGTTTAATCTCTGACGTAGTCTCTCAATAGATGGAATCTGAAAGAAGAAGACACACGCAGAAAATAAAATTTCAAAAACATGCACGATTCAAGTTACTGCTGCACTCACATACGACTCATTTCATCACAATTTTTATCCCACCTCCATCCCACAATGCCTTCCAAAAGTCCTCGGAACACTTGGAAAATTTCTTGAAATAGATTCTATTGCTGGCAAATTTTATCAAAGAGTTTAGGCCTGCTTAGAAAGATTTTGAGATTAAGCATTTTTATAAAATCACTTCTTATTTGAAAACGATACCACTGATTTTGACCAGCCATTTTTTTTTATCTAAGTTGATATGTTAGCTACACAAGCATTATCAGTTTATATGAAGTTTATAAATGATTTGAGATCTGCAGGCTTTCAAACGTGTAAAAAGAATTCTGACTCACCCGGTATATACAGAATAAAATACTCACACTTTCATAAATTTTCGGAGCGTCGAATTCTGCATCGTCAAGTTCTTCACCTGTGGGTTCAGGTGCATCCCTAAATAATTATATGAATGAAAGGTATACGCGAATAAATCTTCAAAGAAGTAAATAGTATCATTTTTGGAAAATGAAACACCCAACCTCACCCTTAGTGGCAAATATAACATCAAACCTTGTATTTTCATAGCATTTTTTTTCTCCATATATATATATATCCTCATAAAATAACAACAATGACAAATTACAAAATACGATACCGCAGGGAGCATGGTAGTACATATAAAAAAATTATGTATTTCTGTAAAACAGCCAATCCCAAAAAAAATTAAATAGCATTCTTCAAAGAACAACCTTTGTCTCAATGTATTTCAAATACAGTTTGATTTGAAATGTACCTGAGGAAGTCCACAAAATATGGCTCTTCATGGATATTTCCAGCGGTCGTTTCATCCATCTCCTCCGTGATGACATTAGTAATTGCTCGCTCAAACCATTGCTGATCTCTTCCACTTGTAAATCTGTCTGAGATTACTCGAGTACATTCATTCTTCCAAAGTGCCAGTGCTTCGAATTCATTTATAATTGTATCGCCTGTTACATTAAGCATGCCTTCCCAAATGCGAGACAAGTCTCGGAGATTGAACACATAGTGAAATTTCGCAGGTGTTGGTAACATTTTTATCTAGAAGAAAAATTTGACATTTTTCGTTAAAGGTATGGTCATGCAATTCTGTCTTAAAAAATGACAAACTTTGCATAAGAATGTCTAAACTTTCGAAAGGAAAACGCCCAAATATTTTCGTCCCTACAGATTTTTCTCTCGAATTTTTCGTCCCAAGCTATTACCTGCTTCAATGTAAGTTTATGTGAAATATTTGAGTAACATTAGAATTCTGACCCTAGCAAACAATTTTTTCTTGGAAAAAGTGAGAAAAAAAATTTCGGTGTCAAAATTTGACAACAAAAGCTTCAAGATCAACTAAGCCTCTGGAGCTTTCTTTGCGTGTGTGAACATATTGTTTTAACTATCAACGTGTCTGCTAAACTATAGTATTCCTAACCGGAGCCCAGCGAATTTGAAGACACAACTGAGAAACGTGAGCTGGAATCAACTGTCAGCTTAGGCAGCATACAAATCAAATCTTTCAATAGGGCACAGGGAAACCCCCAAATCATCCAATTTCACGTTTATTAGCCAATGACATCGCCGTATTCCGATCACATGACCGAATTTAAGCTTTGTGAGACAACTTTTCACAATTCTCAAAGGTATCAATTCGCTGCGTCATATGGGGGACCTGAGCCTTGCACAAACTTTTGTTTTACGCAATTCTTCCTAGGTGTTTGCAACAACAAAACTTGGACTGGAGAGTTCGCTGCAGAGACTGTGAGATTTGATCACATTTTGTCAGAATCAACAATGCTAAAACGATGGAAAGAAGTGGGATTTGTCTTGATCATATTGGTAAATAGATCGATACCTTAGTACAGCGAACGAAATTGATTTCATGCCGATTATTGGGATTTTGCTGCAGCTGAAGGTAGGCCCTTTAACCTCTTTGGTAGCCCATAGCAATGACTCGTCAAGGATTTTGAAATCTTACCATAACAAATATTTTTAGGTTATTCTGAGATCTAATTCACGTAAGATGTGAAATTCTGGAAGCTATATCTTATTTGTAGCGTTCCCGAAAAATATTTGAACATAGGCCAATATTCGAAGGGATGAAATTCGACGTAACGCCGATCCTTGATGAGATTTTAACCAAATGCAGAAGATCAAATATGGAGTGCGGCCTGTAGAATCGATTCGTGGTAAAACCAGCTCTGTATCTTTACTAGTTATATTTTCCATTTTTATTTTCGTAAAGGCACTAGAAATTTGTCTCAAAAAGCTTATTTTCGGTCATGTGATCGGAATACGGCGATGTCATTGGCTAATAAGCGTGAAATTGGCTGATTTGGGGATTTCCCTGTGCCCTATTGAAAGATTTGATTTGTATGCTGGCTTAGGCATTCAAGCTCGTTAATTGAAAACTTGGCCGAATGCAAACCCAAGCCGCGCAGAAAAAAAAGAATATTTTAAAAAGTCGTCAATATCATTCGTAATAAGATGACAATGAAATAAAGAGCTTTTTGCTTCACTAGTAACATAAAAAAAAAGAATGAAAAGCATACCTTTGTTTTTTGCCAAAGAACCCGAGTACATGAGACAAGTTTTGCAATAAGATTGCACACTTCCTCGGTGAATCTTTCCTTGCAGAAATATCCACATCCAATCACCCCTGGTAAAGAAAATGTGAGTTGGCATTACCTTACCAGGCTAATGAATTTGCACCACAGAGTAATAAGCCATGAATAATTCATGAAACATTTCCTGCACCAGTGAACTCAATGTTTACATATTTCGTTTGATTCAAGACAACTATACCACGGAAATAATAAATTTTCTATTTGAAATAAGGATTTTATTCAACATCGTGAAACTCTGTCTTGTAAGGCTGTAAATTTTGCAAATGGGTAGAGCAGGGAGCAAAGATTAGAGCCAGCTTTAATTTTTTATTTACAAAACTCAAAATACCAAGGAAAGTTGACTGAAAAGTTGACTGAAAAGACTGAAAATCGGCTGAAAAGTTGACTGAAAAACCAGCTGCTAAATCACCCAAAATTTTGCAAAATTCGGCGCTTTTTTAGCTTTCTATGTTAGCTTGCTATGTGAAGCATATTATAAAACCTCAAGAAACAACTTGTTCTATCCTTATGTCAAAGAAAACTTCAATCAAGGATCAAATACTCAAATACAATTAAAAACTAAAAAAAAATTGGATGATATATCTAAACACAGCTGATTTAAAGAGAATCAACGGAGATAAAAGTCCCGCGCGGACGGGGTCTGGGTAGTCTATATAGTTAGCCTATTGTATTTAACGATCTCGACACGTGCGTGGACATTGTGTAGCTAAAGAAACAATGGCATGTGTAGGCGTTTTCTTTGTCCTGTTTATAGATTGCTCCACTTAGCTTGGTTCATTTACTTTCAATAAAGATAAGCTAAGCTTACCGAAAATCTTGTCGATGGAGTTGTTTGATGGCAACGTGCAATTGAAGATGGAAAATGCTCTTTTCAGCCTGCTTGGGATGTCATTTCTTCCTCCACCGGGATGGATCATTGCAGCGATGTATTGAATGTCAACAATGTTGGTGAATTCACCTGGCTTTTCTAAGTTGTAAAACCCGTTCATTTCCATTAGTTGCCTCACGATTTCATTTGTTATCTATGGGGCGAGCAAAATTTGATTATCGCGAAGAAATGACTAGTGCATAAAAATGCGAGCTGAAACATTAATGAAGATATCTCACTTGTAAAGTATTCAAGGGCATCTCCAACCTTCCACGAAACTACAACAGAGTAATCTTTGACTGTTGCTAAGTTGTAAAACGACTGATGATCCCTTGGGCCAACCAATAGAATGGCTATCATTGTAAGTCCTCGATTAAGCCCCCACATTCGAATAAGCTCCAACCTCAGAATTAATTTTCACAAATAAGACCACATCGAACAATCGCCCATGGGAGGGAAAGTTTTACCACGATGCATTGCATTCTTTAATCGCAATGCATTAAAGAGTCATAATTGGAACGCAATGCATCTTGGTGAGAAGTTTCAGGCCTCCAAAAATTAGCGTTATTGTCTATTAAACGTTCAGAGGCTGCCACAGTTAACAGATTGCAAAGATATAAATAACAATACATCGAATAATACTTAGACACTGCAAGGCTTAAATATAGCCTGGAGGACAATTAACTTCTAGAAAGCCTAGAAGACGATAAACGTAATTAGATAGAACCTCCCATCTTTTGGGTTGTTATCAAACAATTCTTACAATGACTTATGCCTGAACAGTCGTCACCTGAGCTTCCAGAATGGTGATCTGTGGTTGCAATATTCAAAGAAATGTTTTATAACAAAATAATTGACTGACCTGGTCTCCCCATTCGTTGATAATAGGCATGTTGACGTCATCAATAAAGACGGTCATCTTTCGTCCTGCAGGAGGACCATAAGTAGTTCCCACTCTTTTGTCCACGTAGCTCTCCACCGTTCTCTGTTTTCATGAAGGACATAAATTAAAAGAAGCTGACCAAACATTATAATCCAAAGAAAAATTCAAAGATTTCACAAAGCATACCTATTTACTCTTTGGCCTAACAGCTTAATTTTACGGGACAAAAATCGTACAGTGTCATTCTTGAATCCAAAAGTATAAAATAAAAACTTGGACAGACATGCTTACAAGTTTGTAGCAAGTTTAAAGTTTTGTTGATCGATTTGAGAATGGTAGAAAATCAAGCTGAGAATGCAAATGTCTCTTGCGTATCACGCCGAAGCCTCCACTGCAAATTTAATGCAATTTTTCCAGCAAGTACAAAGCACACTTCATTTGAAGAGCGAATAGACAGTATGCAATTTTTAGCACTTGTCTTTCTGATTGGATTGAAGGATGCTTGAACAATTATTGCATAGACTACATACCGACAGATATCTCTCTGCAGACTTATAAAATAATCAATCAAACATGTGCAGAAATAGGCCTTTTTGCTATTCTACAAAAGAGTCTGGATCGAACGGTATTTTTATACATTTTTGTCGAAATTTGTCAAATTTTCGAATGTGTACAAAAGTGATAGAAGCAACAACGCAACTCCATCGAACAGGTTTTATAAAATTGTATACAAATATCGCTCGACCCAGACTCTCCTGTAGAATAGCAAAAAGGTCTATTGCATACCTGTACTAATAACGGTGTTGTGGCTGATGAAAAACTGAATCCTTTGCCCATGTGTCGTTCCACATCATATTTCGCCATGTAGCCTTTAACCATCACCGTCTTAGCTGTTCCTTGTTCACCGATCAGAAGAACAGCCTGGAGGAAAACAAGGATATACTCTGAAAACCCGCATATAAGAATCATCATTTTCTGAGCTTCACGCAAAAATTCATATTTCTAGGGACAAGCATTTATGAATATCACAATTAAGAGTGCCTGTATCATTCAAAACCACTTAAATGAAATTGTTTGAGCATCCAGCATTTTGCAATATCTTTTTTTAGTTTTACTGTAATTTAACAAATGTCAGAAAAGTTTCCTCCAAAGTGTAGCCTGAATTTTCTTAACAGTAGTGGTTCTTGTATTCGAGTTTTACTTTATTACTCGAAAGCTAATTTGCGTTCAGACTTACTTAGAAGTTGTTCCTTTGTTCTGTATAAAACGAAGCATATGATATTTAATGGAGAATTTGAAAGCACATACAGAAGTAACTTTTGTAAAACATTTCGCTCTCAAAAGCAAATATTTCCGACAAGGTCGCTAATTTTTAACGTCTAATAGAGCTTATATTTTTAAGAACGGAAGCTTGTTATTAATTATTCTTCAAAACGAAAGTACATGAACACATTTTAATTGCACCCTATGCCTCACCTTCATCTGTTTAGCAATGCAATCGATGAGAAAATCAGTTCGCACATTGTCTACGTTTGGTACCAGAATGGAGGAATACTCCGGTTTGCTATCTGATGGATAATTGTACTCTTGTACTCTGTTTTTCCAATGCTCCCAGTTTCCTGAAAGAAGAGACAACGGGATTCTGAGTTTGGATGATGTTTGCCCTCTGGTGTCCCAAAAAGTACTCCTGTTTTAAAAATCACCAAAAATTGAAAACATGGCCGATCTTTAAATTTCTTTTTTTGGCAAGTAGATCAAAAACCAAATTATTATCCCTGATATAGCTGATCTCGTGATTGGTTTCAAAATTATCAAATTTAACTCTTTTTATCGCTGCCTGGTTTTGATGTGCAAAAAGTATCGATGATTACAAGTTTAATTTCTTTTTCTACATCAAGCTCCTAGTTTGGTCATCAATGTCAGAAAGAAACGCAAACTATCATTGTAGACTTGAAGGATAATGAAAAATCTCAAAATAATTGCTGTTAGGTAAGATTTACGATGTTGTTTGAAAAGTATGACTCAGAATAAGGTTTTTCAACCTGTTATTTTATACCCTTTAAGTAATAAAAACAAGCATTTTATCATTTTTAAATATATTTGTATCACTGACAAAAAAGATCAAAAAGAAAATTTGATAATAGGTTTGATAATCGAATTTTGGTAATTTTTTAAACGGGAGTACTTTTTTGGGAGACCCGGTATGTTTATTAAGAAATTTCTTCAAAATAGTTTTCAAGTCGAATTTAGACTTACGTATCGAGACTGGTCATTCTTATTATTAGTTTAGTGCGGTAAAAGTGATCGAAACTAGTGCTACTGTTTCGACTTCCTGCAGAGCAATGCAGGTCGATGTTTTACCATTAAGGCAGCCTTTTCAGTGGGTTTTCTGTCATTTTTATAAACTACCGTACGTCAGTCAAAGTTTGAGCCCAAATCAATTCATCCTAGCTTCAAATGAGACAACAGATACCCAGAGATACTGCTCGACTGTTAAAATAGCTACAGAACTGGCATCTTCGAAGTGGTCCAGTCAAACTAGAAAAATTGATTCAACATTTCGATTGCTTTTTGGCAACCTAAACACTGACTAACTGCCTAAAATTGTTGTTCAACCTTTCAATGCACGAGTGAACCAAAAATGGATCAAAGCAAAATTCGACAACCATTTCACATTTTCCGCTTATAGATTCATCTAAACAATTGTGAAAGGCTTTTCTGACTCACTTGACATTTGCGTTCGACATTGGTTGATCACTTTAGACCTTACCCAAAAGAAAAGGAATGGGAACATGAACCATGCACTTTTTCAAATTAGACAATCAGATATATTTCTGTAATTAAAGGTCTGTTTCAAATTAAATGTCAGGTGAGATTTACGACAAGGCAAAATTACTCATGCAAAACACTTAACTGTTGTTATTCGCGGACATTTTCACGTCACATCTACTTTGAGACAGACTATAGATTCCAATTGGAATAAAATTTTACCGTCTATATCCACACAATATTCAAAAATTGTATCACCACTTCCTTCCTCAATCTCTGGCAAATCTAGAGTGCAGTTTCCTTTCATATATTCTTCCATTTTTGCTCGATCTGCAAGCTCAAGAAGAGCTCCTACACTCCACATGATTGCAAATACAACAAGTCTCTCTAAGTGCCGTTTGGCAAGGATGCCTGCATCATCTTTGTTTGGTATTAGGCCATCCATCAGATCCACAAACTAAAAACAAAATATGGCAAAATTAAAGCATTTGCGATACTTGTTCATAGCTCAACTAAATCTGAAATCTTTTAGTTTTGTCTGGCAAGAAACTAGATGAACAGGTAAGAAATCTAACTTCGTGTCAACCTCTCTCAGTTAATTATAACCCTCTAGATAGAAGCTACGACCCCGTTCACACTATACCAGTACAACTTTGGATCCGTAACAAAAGTGTAACGGATCAGCCTCCCGTTTCCACTGTTCCCGCTAATCCGTAACAACTTTGTTTTTTCTGTCTATAGGACAATCTTGTTCTGGAGCAGTGTAAACGATGTTGAACCGTAACAACTTTGTAATGGATCAAAACTGTACCGATATAGTGCAAACGTGATCTAAGCACTGTGAAATTCGATTTGCTCGTCAGATCTGGATAATTCACTCTTTGAATGGCTCCAAGGGAGGAATGTGTTTCCTTTAATCTATCGACGCAAGACAGTTACAGAGTTACTTATTAATTGTATTGTTCTAACTGAATCAGAGTACTTGTATATCCCAAAGCGTAAAGGGTTTCTTTCTTAATCTTTCTGGAGCGGAAACAAACTTTTATACCAGAACAAATTTTCGACATTCTAAAACAAGAGACAATATTTCAAAAAACGTTCGTCTTCTTGTCTTACTATTTTTCAGTATCTTTAACCAACGTCACCTGTAAATAAGTCTGGTTTGGCATACTAAAGACACTGTTGGAAAGAGGGTACCGGGTGTCCTAAAACAAGGCAACAGATTTGATCAGGCCCATCCATTCGCAATAATTTCTGAGCTAATCCCGAAAAGTCAACCCGAACATAGATACCTCCCACAAGTTCAAATTTGCATTCACCTCCGAACCAGAGCTTTGGCGTTTTGGCCTAAGTAAAGTCCTGAAGCACAGCGAAATGTAGCATTAAAATTAAAGAACAATAAAAATAGCACAATATGTGAGCTCTAGCAAATACAATATAATACAATCTAATTTTTGTTTCAAACTTATCGAGGCTATTATTGACTTATATACCAAAGCTCTGGTTTGGAGGTGAAGGCAAATTTGAACTGTGAAGATTAATATTTCAACTTTTAAAGCACAAATATCAACCAGCAAGGTATCCATGTTCAAGTTAACTTTCAGGTTTAGCTTAAAAATTATTGCGACTTGATTGAAGCTAAAGTCGCACCGCTAACCCTGATCAAATCTGGGCTAGTCTGCACTTTAGCGGACCAGCTTTCAATATCGGCAAGTAATGTGTCATGGGGTAAGGGTTAGGGTCAGGGTTACGTTTTGGAAAAGGGGTTTTTAGGGTAAGTAAGGGTTAGTTAGGGTTTTAGGGTCAGTTAGGGTAAGTTTGGGTTAGTTAGGGTAAGTTAGGGTTAGTTAGGGTAAGGTAGGGTTTAGTTAGGGTTGGTAGGGTATTTGATCAAATACGTTCCCTAGAGATATGACATAAAGCTGGTCCGCTAAAGTGCAGTCGTCCCCCGTTTTTTAACACCCGGTAGAAAAATACCTTAAATAATTACCTGTTTNGGCTAGTCTGCACTTTAGCGGACCAGCTTTCAATATCGGCAAGTAATGTGTCATGGGGTAAGGGTTAGGGTCAGGGTTACGTTTTGGAAAAGGGGTTTTTAGGGTAAGTAAGGGTTAGTTAGGGTTTTAGGGTCAGTTAGGGTAAGTTTGGGTTAGTTAGGGTAAGTTAGGGTTAGTTAGGGTAAGGTAGGGTTTAGTTAGGGTTGGTAGGGTATTTGATCAAATACGTTCCCTAGAGATATGACATAAAGCTGGTCCGCTAAAGTGCAGTCGTCCCCCGTTTTTTAACACCCGGTAGAAAAATACCTTAAATAATTACCTGTTTGATGATGTTGCATTCCAAAACATCCATTTTGGGAAAAAGATTTTGCTGTACATAAGTGAGCAAATCGTCGAGTGATTCATCGAGTAAAGATTGGATTATTTCACCCTCTTGTGCAGCTCTTGATTTCAACCAGCCCTAAGAACAAAAATTACAGATTGTTAATATGAAGCTTCCTCTTTTCATAGTGCCTTAAAGGCTCTTGTTCAACCAGCAACCTTTGCGGGTAGATTTCTATCGAGGGAGCCATTTTCGTAGACCACAAAAATGCTCGTTTTCATAAAACAGAGCACGCAAAGGACCATGGTTGGATAAGAGCCTTTAATAAACAAGTGAAATCGATCATCCAATATTCAGAAACGTTCTTTATACAGGGTGAATCAAAACGAGTATAGGTGTTTGTACACCAATGTCATCGTACTATATGTCATTTTATAGTAAAAAGGCTAACTTAGATGTTAGGAATTATTTCCGTAAAATAGCTCCTTTGGCTCTAGAGTTATCAGCAATTTTGTTACGGAGCTACTGTTTTTGAACATGCTGGATGAAGGAATAGAAATTTTGATCAGATATTCTCTAATTTTCAACTTATGCGCAGTGACAACAAGCACAAACAGCCTCTAGGGTGGAAAAAAATGACACAAATGTGTCCCTCACATTAGCATGGCATATCTTAGCTGCTCAGAAGATTTTCACGCAATTGCCATCATTATAAAGCTGAAGACTTGCTTTGAACCTCTTCCAAATACAGCTTAATAGCAAAACTGCCAATAAATCCAGAAGGATATAACCGATTTAATTGAAAAAAATGTCCACATTTATCATAAATTTTCACAGAATTAAACAACCTGAGTAAAAAAATAAATTCATGCCCACCCACCTCCAGAATAGGCCTCCAATCGAGTACAGATGAACTCATGTAGACCATACCATTTCTTGAAACAGTAGCAGGCGATGCATTGTCAATGTTATGCACTTCAAAGATGATTTTACAATACGGTGACATTGGAATACGATCACCATTTGCAAGTGTCAGAGTTTTGTTATCATCGAGAACGGAGTTCAAGTTTTCAATCCATATAGCATCCACAGGGCCGTCTAGCACGAGCCACACGTATTCACCTGTGAAGGGAAATGCAATCATTTGATAAGGAATATTGTTTTTATTATTGTAAGAATTACAAGATTGCTTTCGCAAGCGAACCATATTGAAACGTAATGAGAATCTCTAAACCATTTCAATTTAATTAATGCAGGTCACAGCAACCGTCAGATTAAAGGTCCAACGTAGATGAATTGAAGCAATGAACTATACACTCTTCGAGGCCCTCTAGCTCCAATACTCAAAAGTAATTTCACAACGCACACACTAATTTTTTTATAAGAAACAGCTTATAAGATTTGGTAGGTTCAAGTTTTTTAAACTTAGAAACTATCCTACCTGAATTAAAAAAGCTAAGAAACTTTTGTAATTTGTTGCTTTAATTTGACCCAGGTCACTGCAAAAAGATTTGACACTGTACAGTAATAGGAAACATTTTGATATTGTTTTGAGTGTGAATTACATTATAACATGTTTTGAGATCTTACTAAGTAATTTGGAAGCCCTTCTAACAAATCTATATTGGCTCTACACTCAGGGCATTAACGATATAAGAAACAGATAAGAAACTTTTGGTAGCAAAATGGCCATAAAATTTAAGAAACTGCCTACCAACCCCGGACCTTAGTTTCCTACAAACAAAATTACGCAACAGCGTGGAAAACCCCTGCTACATTTTCTTGACATATTCAAAAAGCAAAAATCTACCTTTCTTAGTCTTGAGTGACTTCCTCCACAGTGTCGAGAAAATGCCATCAGTCCAGTCATTTGTTGCTGCATCTAGCCGACCAAACATCTGAGGTGCCGTGATAGCTTTTGGGTTCATTCGCATTTCCCGATGTGGCATTCCAGTGTCTCCCATTGCTTTCATTAAAATATTGATACATGCTGTCTTGCCAGCTCCGCTTGGTCCAAGTGCCATCATGCCGTGGCGGACTCTCTGTGTTTCATACAGCTACGAGATACAAATTCTTTTGTAAATTCTGATACGGGACTATCTTGCATTAAGTCAGATATACTATACCCCGCCAAAGAGGACAAAAGTGTCAAATTACTTATAAATTGTAAAGCACGAATATATAGATGAAACCTGAATATATTGCATGTATTCTATAAAAAATATGCAATATATATAGATTTAAAACTGTTATAAATTATCGAAATTAAAGATATAAAGTTGAAACAATAATATAGATTCCATCCACCTCATATATATTCATATATATTCATATATATCACTGTTTACACATTACTTGAAAGTATAAACAATTACATATCGAATACATATGTATTGTAGTCCAAGTATAAAGTTGTTTTATATATAAAGTATAAACGTATAAAGTGTAAACGCAAAGTACAAAGAACCTGCGCAAGGTGCTTGCGCATCAGCAATGTAAAGTATAAACATATAAAGTATAAACGTATAAAGTGTAAACGTATATAAGGAACCTGCGCAAGGTACTTGCGCATCAACCAATTTCGCACGTGTGTGTATGACTACTGGTAACTTTGCTTGTTTGCCCTCTCCTTGTTCCCTAATTGCTGGAAGGGCAAGATGAGCGAAGGAAACAGCAGCCAAAATCTTCTAGGCCTAAAACATAATCCTCATCCGTCGCTATAACGTTTTCAAGCCTTTCACACAATTCTTGGATTTCACGTGTTAATCGTCGAACGTCCTGCAACAGACTGTTTGGAGAGTTCACATCCTCACATCTGTTTGCAAAAATTATCAACAAGTTGAGTGCATCGTGAAGTCGTCTGTCGTAGAATTCTAAAATATTCAGGTTATTGCTATAAGCATGCCTTCATGCTTGGTCCAACAAACTCGGTAATTCGTTAAAAAACTGGTCTAAAACAACATTGAGTGACATCAAGAGCAGCTATTAGGCCACTGCGTAATCTGGAATNGTACACGGGACACGTGAAATCCAAGGAATTGTGTGAAAGGCTTGAAAACGTTATAGCGACGGATGAGGATTATGTTGTAGGCCTAGAAGATTTTGGCTGCTGTTTCCTTCGCTCAGTCATACACACACGTGCGAAATTGGATGATGCGCAAGTACCTTGCGCAGGTTCCTTATATACGTTTACACTTTATGCGTTTATACTTTATATGTTTATACTTTACATTGCTGATGCGCAAGCACCTACGTAATTTTACACTTTTGTCCTCTTTGGCGGGGTATAATATACATCAAATGTTTAGCTTGCTTTGCAAGAAATATAAGAGTCACAAATTTGTTTCTATAAATTGGGAGAGTGAACTTTTTTGACATCGCAAAAATCGGTAAATATAAGCTAAGTTTATGAAAATAAGATTTGATTTAAGCAGAGAGAATTTTTATCTCTGCTCTGGCCATTTGGTATTATTTCAATAATCTTTTTACCAATTACTTGTTGATCACTAGCCATTAAATTTCTCCATTCGAGCCTACATTATTCGTTGTCCTACTTCTGGCCCAAAAATAACTCGTTTATATTTAATCATTAGATAAGATACCATCTTCTTTCTAGCAGTATCTTAAAAAGAATACTTGCATAAAAGTCTGGGATAAACAAACTGTAGAACAAAATAGCCATCTTCATCGACCGGTGGTAGTGCAGCTGTGTAACGTGAATGTCGAAAATGCAAACACAGTATTTGAAAGTTGGTGTTGCATTGAAATAAATAAATATGAGAGAGCTTGTACCAGTGAAGCATGTCTCCGTGGCGCAATCGGTTAGCGCGTTCGACTGTTAATCGAAAGGTTGGTGGTTCAAGCCCACCCGGGGACGCAACTATGTTTTGACGTTTTCACAGTAATACATCTTTTATGGTTGTGTCTGTGTGTCATTACAATAACGATTTTGAAATAAAAATCATCTTTCTGATATTCTTGAAAAACAGCTCAACAATAAAAATTCTACATTCATATTATTTTTAACTAGTCCTTACCTGAATGAGCTTGAGCACCCAAGGAGGATGATAAACCAAGCCGGCTGATTCAGTATTAATTCGAATTGCTGCTTCCAGCTCAGGATATCCAGCTTTGTCCAAAACAATCCCAGGAAAGAGATCGTTGATCAAACTCATGAAAAGCGGTTCATCTTCGTCAACCTTTATGAAAGAATTTAAGAAAGTGATCATGTGATTTAAATAAAACCTCGGTCAAAAGATCTAACATTCACCCAACATTTCACCCAACATCATGTTGCAACATGATGTTGGGTGAAATGTTGGGTGAAATGTTGGATCGTTGGACCACCATGTTGTGTCACAATATTAGATGAAATGTTGGGTGAAATGTTGTTGGGCGAAATGTTGGATCGTTTGACCGCAGCTTAAGACAGCAAAGTTACTCAAAGTTCTAGTTAAACTTTTGAGGCATGTTTAACCCCTTTTAACCCTGTGAAACCAATTCGATTGGAATTCTTCAAGATTCTTTCTCGATAAAATCTGGATCTTCTTTTGCTGTAGGAATGCTTTGCAAAACAGTGTAACTCACGAGTACTTCAACAAATTGTTAAGGCTTGCAAACCAGTCCCAGGTTTACATTTTCTTTTGATGTATAACAACAAGGCATTTAGCTCTCGGGTAGCAAGGAACTTAAAAGAAATAAAAGATTGTTAAAAGACAAAAAATATGAAACGAGTATAGCAAAAATTGCAGAAACACAGAGGTGGAGAAAAAAGCAAGCGAAAATACTTAGGAAGTTAAACGTAAAGAACTTTTTCCGGATACTTTGACACTGCAGTTCATGGCGCTATGAAAATTTGGAATCCAACCAAACAAAGCAGACGGTCAGTTATTCGTAACAAGTGATTTTTCAGCTTTTGCAAACAATTTATTGCTACAGGGCAGTCCTCGGTATATATGTGCACTTACTGAGAGACTGAACTAATTCGGAATATTCCTCATACTTACAAGTTTCGACAAGTTCATGTCTCTCAAGACCCTCATGACTGTAGTGCTCTCACTGTCTTGTGGATTGGCTCTTTTGTTGGCTCCAAGGGTACGAAGAACAGATAGGATGTTTCGCAGACCAAAATCGTAATGTACCTGGAAAGCGAAGATCATGATTATGCTTCATAATTGTTTTGCAATTTTCTGGAAACGGCTTTCATCAGAAATCATTCATAATTTTGGAATGGAAGTCCGTTTTCGATTATGGGAGCTCTCAAATCTAAGCCTAGATGTCGACTGCCCAGGAAAGCACGTACAAAGTTTATTGGGCATATGTCTACACCGTTGTTATTGCCTTAAAACTATGAAGTGATACTGACTCTTAGAGTAGATCTAAAAGTACACATGGGACAAATGAAAATAAGATATACTGCTTGATTTAACATACTTGTTTTGTCAGCTGCTCTTCGCAAAGTTTGTACAAAGTGTAGAACTTTTGAGCAAGGATCACATTCTCCAAGAAACCACAGCTAGCAAGTTTGACTCGCATGATGATCTACAAAAGAGAAATTTTGCATGATTGAGTCTGCCTTAGCTATTAAATTTTAATTCAAAGTAGGTTTCTAAGGCCCAGTCCAGACGTCGAGCTTCCCATGCGCCTTGCAATTCCATCTGGCCCGTATGATCGCTATGACCAGGTCTATCAACTAGGATGAAGTTTCCAACCCCAATCGACCATTATCAAATGGTGGTAGCATTGGAGCATTTTGATAGGAAAATCATTCTATTGCGTTCCATAATGAAATTGACAGTTGGTTTTTGTGCAATTCGATCATCTAATGCGAGGGTTCTTTGTGTAAAGCACTTGGTATCATCTTCCCCGCAGATCGTCTATAAATGCCAATATTCCAATTTGCATCAGTGTCTTCCCTTTGATGGCCACAAATGGCATAACAGATCTTGCATACAGAAAACAAAGGAAATTATTAAAGATAGGGTCATTTCAACCATTTTGGCATCACAACCTCCCCGGATATAAAGCTGGAAATCAACGGCTTCGTTGCAAGGTTTATATAATATATGACTGCACATTTATGCAAGAATGTTTTCAGGTTTCTCATCCTAAATATAAACAAATAAAGCCTGCTACCAAGGAAAAGAAAGTACCTGTCTGTCAGGAACCATCATAGCAACTGTTCTGAACTGCACCTTCAGATTCTCGGGTAGCTCTTGTCTTCCAGCATATCCAGGATTCTGAAGATGTAAAAAACAATATCACAATCACATGTTATAAAAATCCTCCACAAATTACATGTGGTTGACAAATAAATTGACTTTCAAAAGTCTTTGGTGGCACAAAGGTTGACTTAAAATCCAAAATTTAACGCTATAGTTAATTGTTTTTCATGCTAAATTCTTCTGTGAAAATCAGGAGAAGCTTTAGTATGGATTTGTCTCACATTAGATGTTAGGTGAAAATATTCGCGAATAAAAACAACTGAAATGCTGTGCATGATCAATTTGGTGTTATCGCAAATCTCATCTGACATCCAATATGAGACAGACTGTAGCATGTCCATAAAACTTCTAGGTAGCAATACGTATTGAGAGTACTCTTGCCAGTGTTAAGTTTCCAGAGGATATGGATAAATTAAAGAAAAGTGACCAATTGAAGAGTTCTTACGAAGATCAATTTCTTCTAACGTTTTGAATAAAAACTTCTAATATCACACAAAAATAGGACGTAATCTTTTCAATTTCGTAACAGAGGTTTCTTGTATAATCTCTTTTAAATTTCTTGCTACTAATAACAAAGACTCTTATTCATTGACTCACCATAGTAAGGAAGATACCAAATTCAGGGCTAAGATCAACAACATCACCATCGGTAAAAATAAACTGTTTCTTGCGTTCTTTCTTTGCATTCAAAACGATATAGATTTGCTGCGCAGCTACAGATAAGACTGGCAGTTCAATTCGGTTAAATTCGTCAAAGCAACCCCAGCTTCCGGACTGAGCAAGACCTGCAATAAAGAAAAAAATCGATCAAATTTGCTAACAATTTGGTCCAATGCAATAGCTATCATAATTAAATTCTATCCGTCTATCTTACCGCATACACAGTTGCTAGGTATATAAAGAGGCTGCTGCATAATCGTATTCATTTGGGACTGTCAGTCAGCTGTTTTGTCAATTTTTTGTTTTCACGAAGCTGAATTACAAGCAAATTTGAACAAGGATTTTAGCCCTGTTTTGAAGGATTTGGAGATAAAGAATTTTTATAGAATGGCTTGTAATTTTAGAACGATACAACCAATTGTCACAAACTAAATTTTCTAAGCTAAGTTGATATCTTAGCTACACAGGTATTATTAGTTTATAGGAATTTGATAAATGGTTTGAGAGCTACAGACTTTTAAACGTCTATACATTTTTCTGACTCGTCCGATAGAATATCAGGAGTATTTGGTTGCCTAGACTCCTTACAAAAATTAGCCAAATTCTGCATTTACTATCACAAAATAAATTTTACCAGCATCCAAGAGTAGCGACATGCCAAGAATATTTACTGCAAATCTTTAACCGTAAAGCCCATCATTTTGTTCACAATAAAAATCTCTAGCAGTTCTTACCTTTATAAATTCTTCCAAGACCTCTGAAATCCATCTGATCTGAGCAGTTGAAGACAACTACATACTTGCCAAGAGCTTTTCCCATGTCTTTGGTGGTTTCTGAAAAAAGAACAGCAGAAAGTGAACATCTTTGCTGAATGAAAGTTTGTTTTCTTTTATTTTTTCTTTACTAGCTCTAAATAATACCAAAGACAACCAAATTCGCTTTTGCTCCCCTGAAAGTGATCCCCGATCTTTCACCAGCAGCAATAAACAGACTCTCTTTCAAAATGGTAGTATTAAGAAGGAAAAACTGGTTTAATTTTGCCAACCTCTCATTACGTAATGGCCTTTCTTTTTCGTAGGTTTACAACCTTTGGAGATAATGCAATATCACATATTTTGCAAATTTATCTTTCTGCAACTATGCTCTGTAAAAAGCAAGATAGGCAAACTTCCCTGTTCGAGATTACTTCAAACCTCAGGGCAACACTCCGCTTTGAAGGTCGCAACAACACATAAATATAGATTTGTGTAAAAAATAGACCTGTTTTTCCTGTTCCAGCAGGTCCAGCCGGGGCGCCACCCATAGCCATTCCCAGTGCCTGAGCAAGCGTGATGTAGCACCTATCAGTCAAGGGTGTAATAACAAGTCTTTCTGTGCAGCCAAGAAATTCGTTCTGATAACTAAAATCAACATCTGTGATGGAGACGATGCAATCATCGATGTCATCTTTGAAATAAAATCTGCTTTGTTTTAACCATTCAAAATCCGTCACGCTACGAACATGCAACTTTACCTAAAAGCAAAAGAGTTTCGATTAATCGGTGACCCAAAGTAACGTAACGTTATTTCCATTATTTTGTAGGATTTGCTGCTGACTTATTACTGTTTGTACGATGTCAATAAAGCATGCATGGTTGACTATGGTTGCACAGAAAAATTTAATTAGAAAAGTTTTTTTCAATTAACATGCCTTTCTAAACATCATATCATTTTGTAAAACAACTCATATTCCATTTATGTAGTTCAACTGCTTGTAGGGCTAAATTGCTAACAAATTGGATAAAGGGTTTTAGGCCTGTTTTGAAGGATTTTGAGAGGAAGCATTTCTATGCAATCGCTTGTAATTTGAGAACGATACGACCGATTTTGACAAACTAAGTTTTCTTATCTACGTTGAAATGTTAGCTATACAGGTACCACATAATCAAAGCTGAAACATCGACGATGGTCTTTAAGTCCGTTAATGGTCTTGCACCTGAATATTTGTCTGAAAATGTTCGGAAAATAGCCACATGAACTTAAGAAATACTGAGTCTGATCTTCGTGTCCCACTGATGAGAACTAAGAATGGGCAAAAGTACTTCTCGTATCGTGGGGCCAGTCTCTGGAACCAGCTGAGCTCCGATGCTAAAATGGCGCCCAAAATTGGTATTTTCAGAAGACTATAAAACAATTGATACCGCTCATGCCGCTCTTATTTTTTTTTCGTTTTTCTTTGTATTTAGATACGTATTATTTCGTTTCCTTTGAAAAAATTTAAATATTATAGCCATTAGTTAATTTTCTTTTCAACAGGGCCAATTGTAAATCAGAACTTCTGTATTGTTACCCTGTATAAATATGTTTAAAAATAAAATGAAAATGAAAAATCATCAGTTTATAAGAATCTGATGAATGGTTGGTGAGCTACAGGCTTTCAAACGTCGAAACATCTTTGTGACTCAGGCAATAGTAGATTTTCGAATGCATCCACAATAAAGATTGAAGCTTCTTGATGACTGTTTCAAACCTTTTGCATCCATCGAATCAGAATATCTTTTTCTAAATAGCTAAAGTCTATCTCAAATTACATGTCATACTCATACTCATTGCAAAACACTTTAATTGTTTTTATTCGCGACATCTAATTCGAGATATACTTTAGTTTATTTACTCACCAGGTCGTCAAAAATGTCTCGTTGATGGACATGAATCGTAACAAGAGTTTCGAATTTGGTTCGCTCAATCTTCGTAAGATCTTTGGTCGTAACATCAATAAGAGTATTCAGCAATGTCAAAAAGCATTGATTGGTTTGTTGCATAATCTTCTTGTCTGTTTTGGCATTATTTAAAGCTTCTTCGGCATCTCTTGTCCAAATCATTTGAATGCCAAGAATGCCAACCTTAAATGGCACAAAATATAAAATTTCAAGATGAAGCACTTTATAACATCGCTTGTAATTTGAGGACAATATGATCGATTTTGACAAACCAAATTTTCTTACCTAAGTTGATATGTTAGCTAAACAGGTATGATCAGTTTATAGGAATCTAATAAATGGTTTGAGAGCTACAGGCTTTCAAACGTCTAAACAATTTTTGATTCACCCGGTATATATCTGAAAACTGACGGAAGCCTGACTAAAAGTCGTGTACCAGCACCTCCCTCCCCCACACACCCGGGAAACTGAATCTGGAAAAGGCATGGAAGAGTAAAGGCTTACCTGTGCAGGGAATCCATTGAAGAACTCCATCAAGCTGAATGAAGGGTCTCTGATGAGAATTGCTGAATCCCTGATCACGACATGCAATGACCACTGAGCTTGCAGCAATAATTCCATTAACCAATTTTCAACATTTCCTACTGCTTGCACTGGCTTTTCGAGCTTTTGAAAGGAAAAAAGAACAGTAAAGAGTACATGAAATCCTTAAGGGCGGGCACGGATATGGATCAGGTGATTAGATTTTGAAGATATAAAAACACACGGTAGAATTATAGTGAATCAAGCCATTCAATCAAAAGAAAGATGTAATACCGGGTGTCCCAAAAAAAGTACTCACGTTTGTTTGAACGTAGCACCATATTGCAAAGCGATAGGAATTCGTGGTATCGACTGTCACAGTTCACAAAGTCTAACTTAGATGTCAATTCTTTGATTTTCACCGTAGGTTGAAAATTCTTGGAGTTATGAGCTCCGAAACGCAAAGACCATCGTCAAGACTAAAACAGTAGGCCTAAATGTTATGAAGGAGTCAAGCACAGGTCGTCCAAAGTTTTAAAANAGTATCTTAACATGATCATACAAACCTGTACAGTCTCTCCCTCACTTGACACGATAGATATTATCTTGTTGTAGTCCTTTATATCAAATGCCACAGACTTCACATTGTCAAATATTCCAAGAAGATGGGCCTATTAAAAAAACGTGTATCATCAGCGAACAAACTACAAACAGATTTTGTGATGAATCTTTTCAGGAAATTCAAGGAGAAAAATATCAGCCAGCACGGGATATTGAACCCACAATCACCAGATTTCCAGTCCAGCGCTTTAACCATCAGACTGCACTGGAAGACAAGGGATCTCTTTTCTGGACAGCCAAAATTCGAGCAAATTTGTGGACCATCGGCGTAATTGATTTTTACAGAGGGTAGATATAGGTCCAACAGCCATTCTTATCACTCTTTTAAAGTCTTCTTAGCTATCATCATATCTTTCCTTTCTTTTTATCTGCCTCACTGTTGCCCTTTTCCATTATTTTTTCGTTTTAACCCCTCACGAGCTCAGACGTTTTAACTCGATGATTTATCGACAAAAAAGGAAGAACAAGTACACACGTCAAAATAATGAGTCGATTAATGAAACAGCAATATATTGAAGAGAATCAACGGAGATTAAAGTCCCTCGCCGAAGGGGTCTGGGTAGGATATAATTAGCCTTTTGTATTTGAGGATCTCGAAACGTGCGTGGACATTATGTAGTTAAAGAAACAACGGCATGTGTAGGCGTGTTCTAAGTCCTCCTATTTATAGATTACTCCACTTGGCTCCTTTCATTCACTTTAACATGGATAATACGAGAGTGGATGGACACGACACTCATATAAAAAAGGCGCTAACAGGAAAAAAGATACAAAGATTCTACTCACTTGTATGGTATGTGGGTCACTGGCTTGACCAAGAATTTCAAGCAATGCGGGATCAGATACGAAGAAGAATCGTGGAAACATCAGTCTCTTCTTTTCGAGATAGCTACAAGATTACAAAGTGAATAAGTTGCTCTGAAGATCAATTCATAAGAGATTCTGTCCATACTTACTTCAAAAGGAAGTAGGAAAGGGACTGTCTACAGCTTTGACAAAACATTAAAAAAAGCACCATAAATTCAAAATTGATTCAGGAAATCATTAGAATGTTCAAGAAAACCTCAGTTTATGAAGGTCTGCAATATGTGGTAAGTAAAATTCTGTAGCTTTTATGGTTTACGATTTAGCAATTTGATGACATCGCAACTTAGAAATTAACGGAAATCCAAAAACGCTGTAATTCTAAACATAATGATGATATCAAAAATGCTCTCTCTGGAATTACGGCAAATGACCTGAGTTCCCTGCGAGCAATTCATTCGAAAGAAGAGCCTAATAGTATTTTACACGATTGTTTTTAAACTTTTGCAAAGGTTTGCCGCCAATGTTCTTATATACGAAGAATNTGACAAAACATTAAAAAAAGCACCATAAATTCAAAATTGATTCAGGAAATCATTAGAATGTTCAAGAAAACCTCAGTTTATGAAGGTCTGCAATATGTGGTAAGTAAAATTCTGTAGCTTTTATGGTTTACGATTTAGCAATTTGATGACATCGCAACTTAGAAATTAACGGAAATCCAAAAACGCTGTAATTCTAAACATAATGATGATATCAAAAATGCTCTCTCTGGAATTACGGCAAATGACCTGAGTTCCCTGCGAGCAATTCATTCGAAAGAAGAGCCTAATAGTATTTTACACGATTGTTTTTAAACTTTTGCAAAGGTTTGCCGCCAATGTTCTTATATACGAAGAATTGACAACGTGAAATATAAATAAAATATAACAACTTTGCTTACCCACTGAGCGATTTCTGACACAACTCAAGTTGTTCGAGCAAATGAGGCAATAGCTGACTGAGTGTTTCATCACCAACGCAGCATTCGACAACATTTGTTGTTTCGTGAGCTCTAGTCATTATTTTTACCCATGATTTGTCGATATTCTGAAATCTTTTAGCTTCCTGAAAGATTATTGTTCGAATTATACTACCTCTAATTAGCTATGGTTATAAAGAACACAATTATTAATTTGTAATTTGTTTTCGTTAATATTCTCAGCTAAAGCTACATAATAAACTAATATATATGATGCTACAAATATTACAGAAAATGAAACCGTAACCGTAATGCTGAATAGGACACATGGAAAGCATAGGGCTCAAATCTTTAAAAAGGTGGGTGTAAAATTCTTTCACATATTTCTTTGAATTAAATGGCTTGAAAGGAACTGAGGACATTTTCCTGTAGATCTGCCTTGGAAATTTTTTGATATCTTGATTATTTTTAAAATGGTGGCATTTATCATATTTGAAGCTATGACGTCATCAAATTTCTAAATCCTAAACCAGAAGAGCGACAAATTTTGCTTGCCACCATATTGTAGACCCTCATAAACTATGGTTTTCTTGAAGATTTTATCATTTTTCCTCTGTGAATTTAAGATTACGATAATTTTAATTTTTTCAAAATTTTCCATGAATTCTTTCAAAAAAATATATATGCCGCCAATTTGAAAATAATAAATATATCAAAAATTTCCACGGCAGATTTACAGCAAAGTGCCCAAAGTTCCTTTCAAGCCATTTAATTCAAAGAAAAATGTAAAAGAATTTTACACCCACCTTTTTAAAGATTTGAAAGATTTGAGCCCTATGCTCACATGGAAAGAACTCTGTTAAAGCATTCGAGCCATATGCCCTTTTATAGTGGCATGTTCATAGAACGAGAACATTGATATAAATTACAAAACATTATATTTAGAATACTGAAAATACTTGTTGAGTCGTAGTTATAGATTGAATCGTAGCTCTAATAATATCAACTGCCAATTCAAGTATCATAGTTCTGTCATTAATTTGACAGGAACGAGCTCATGGCATTGGCTATTACTTCAACAGAAAAGAGAAGCTTCTCGGTCAGCAAGATTAACTAAAAGTTGTCCTTCTAATCAGCAGGCTTTAGTAAACGTCGTGTAAAAGTCGCAAATTGAGTCCAGTTTCTGTGTGTGTATGATTGTGAGTAGAAGTTACAGCGTCCGGTAGGCCTATCAATGGCGATAACTGTGATGTTGTAATCAGTCCAAAAAGGTGTTATGCGAAAGCAAAAACTTACTTTGGGTAACTGCTTAGCGATGTCTCCACCAACAAACACAGCTTCAAGGTAGACCCATAAATTCTGCACAACCATCCAGTTTTCAATAATATCTGATGTATTTGACAGGTTATTCACCCAGGTTTGGATGCTCTTCTTAAATGGAGCGTTATACCTGCGCAGGTCACGGATAGAAATTGATCAATGTTGTATAAAATCAAAGGTGAACCTAAGGGTTACTCCCGTACAAAAAGGTCTGGGATGGCGCCCTACTTTTATAAAAGCTGCACGAGTAAATGACTGAGTTATGTGAATGAAATATGTTTCCCTAAAAATGAAACAATGTCAAAATTAAATGTCAGCTGCACAGAATTGACTTAAATAGGTATGAATTAAAAACAAAGTATGAAATGGATTCAGATCTGGCATTTCTGTTCTACTACAGTAAATCCCCGCATATAAGAACCTACAAAAATAAGAACCTACAGGCTGTTTTTCCTAAATTATGCACCTCGTAATTAAGAACCTGTTGCAGTTTGATGGAAAATTATGTTCTTATGACAAGGTAATAAAGTTGATTTTTTTATTGTCCTTATTACGTTCGTTTTTGTCCCAGTTGGCTGTTAAAATCTGAGCCTCCTCCTCTGCTATTTGGAAGCTTAGAATTAGCTATAGGTCCCTAATAACATTGCGAAAACAAATAACAGAGCTGAAAATCTCTTGGTGATAGCCCCTAATAGGTTTACACAAGGGACCTTTCAAATAAGAACCTTTAAGAACCTTTATACCCTGAAATTAACATTAGAATCTTTAAGATAAGAACCTAATTCAGCCTGGCTTTCAAAAAAGTAGGTTCTTATACGCATAGAGGTACTGTACTGCCCATAAGTACATTTAGCGAGGGCAGAAGTCAGAAACTTTGTGTCCACCCTGTACAAAGAGAGAATAGTAAAAACAAAGAACTCAACGATACCTGTTGCTCATCAAAGAACCAAGAACCATGAGACTGTCTTCCAAAAGTGCAACTGTCTCTGCTGTTTCATTTCCTTTCAAAAGAAGCTCGCCTCTGTTCTTGAAATGTGAAAATGCAAAGTCCTGCGCTCTCCAATCAATTACAACTTGGTGAAGTTTTGCTTCTATGTCTTTCTCTTTTGTAGCTGAGATACAAATATCCTATTGGAAAATGAAAAGTTTGACAGATTTAGATTGCCCGGGGGTACTCACTACTAGTCACTGACAGGTATGTGCCCCTCATAAGGATGGGTTATACAATTGAAATTTCCCTAAAACAGGGTCGAATTTTGGTTAAAGCTCTTTAAAAATGGGTCTAAATGCGAAACAGGGCATGATGTCATCACAAGGGAGGGCGGGTCATCAAAATATTGGAGGCACATCTCTGTACAAATGTGGATCAAGTACTCCCCAACCAGTTAGATGGTTACAGAACCTTTTCCTTCTAAAGTCAGTTTTGAAGGAGACCCTGTATATCTCTATATCTCTCATCTTGGCAGAAAATTTACAGAGAAAAATATCAGCCAGCAAGGGGGAAAATATCAGCCAGCTGATGACGTCCCTTTTATATCTCTCGTATATAAACACAAAATCATAGATTCATAAATACCTCAATATCTTCTTTACAATGTAGCAGCTCAGCTTCCATGATATTTCGCAATGCAAAATTCTCATTCTCAACATCAAAGTGATGTCCAGTAAGATCCCCAATACGAGTCCAATGTCTCTCTTTCATTGCTTTGTTTGACATCAACTCCAGCAAGGGACAACATTCACTGAAATCATCTATCTTCTTCTTTAGTTCATTGTACGCCCCCCAGTCTTTCAATGCTTTTGGCAATCTTCGACATCTAAATAAATAAAGAGATGACACATTAACCGTCATGAACGAATCTATTAGAGGGGCCTCGTGAAACCATTCTATTTCAAACTGGACTTTTTAAACTTTCTTGATTATTTTCAAAATTACAGCGTCTTCTATGTTTCAACCAGTTTCAAGATGTGACGTCATCAAATTGCTAAATCGTAAACCATCAAAGCTATCGACTTTTGCTTGCAACCACATTGAAGACATTCAAAAGTTGAGGTTTTCTCGTATTGATTGTATTGATTTTCCTCATTCAGTTTGGAATTTGTGGTGTTTTTCATGATTGTCAAAAGGCTTCGATACTTCCTCTCATCCATCCTTTCGTCAAATATAAAAACACTGCAATTTAATGCAAAATAATGATGATATCGAAAACTCTCTCTCTCTGGAATAATTATCAAAAGTTCCCTTCAAGAAATTTATTTGAAAGAAAATGGCAACAACATTTCACGCGATTGATTTAAAGTTTTGCGAAGATTCAACGCCTATGCTAAGAGAGTGACCTATATAGTATATACTATATACTATATACTATCGCAATTTACTGTATATACTATATACTGTATACTGTATATACTGTATATATACTATCGCAATTTCGAGGATATGGACATTGTGAGTCTTAAGCTACTAACGAGAAAAAATCTGGCCTGAAGTATTTTTTTACCTATTCTGATAGTCGAGCAAATCTTGGTTGATCTTCTCTATGTCTACCTCATGCCAAAGAATATCATAGTAGCCATTGACTGTCGTGATGACTGAGTTGTACAGTCCATACAGCTTTTGCAGCAGACCAAGCTCTTTCTTTATTTTCATCAGTTCAGGATGTTCAGTGATAGGCAGGCCAAATAAATCTTCACCACCATTGTATGTTTGGTATTGGCGGAACAGGGTATCGAATTTCGTCTAGGGTGATAAAATGAAATGAAAATATTTTCTTCATATTCATCTAAATTTACATTGACACATATGATGTGTGGCAAACAATTTTGAAACAGTTCAAAAATATTTTCTGCTTGTCACAAGCAAATCTCAAATGTTTGGCAAACATTGTTGGCTCGGCTTCAGAATGCTTCATTCCAAGTTTACCTATAAAGTGTTAGTTTTGCAAGCAAAGTTTCCTGCAAAATAGACATTTCTTCACCTGTGGGCTGTCACAGGAAACAAAGAATTGGGTACTATTTACTGTTAGGTTATTCTGCTTTATTTCAAGTTTATTCCTCTTAAAGGGGCTCCGTCTCAAAATTTCGGTCGAAACGATGATTTTGCAGTTTTTTGATAGGCAATATCACACAGACTTTCATCTTTTTTTCAAAAATTAAACCGTTATTTTGAAGATAAATCCTTACGCTTCACGTAGGAACAAACCAAACATTCATAACTTTTACGATTGCTCAGATACAAGAGGATTTTAAACGGTCACATTTTTGGCGGCTTTGGTGAAGCCACCAAACAAACTGCAGCACGTGCCTAAACAATGCTGTTTACAGATTTGTTTACAGCTTGGCGACGGAGCCCCTTTAACTATTTACGGTGGGGTGAGTGGCCGAGCGGCTTATACAGTTTTCATCAGGTGACTGAAGTTAAGCTTGGTCGAGTGAGGTCAAACTCCGGATGGGTGACCTCGGTGGCCTGACCCGGGGACTGACCTCGCAACTCACTTTGCCGTCCTTCGGAAGGGACGTTAAACTAGGGGTCCCATGCCTGGATGCGGCATGCATAGTGGGCCTAAATTAGCTTTAAGTAGCTAGAAAATCCTGACAGCCCACTTAAAACAAATAACTGACTGACTTCAACAATACATTATCGCTACTATCAAAATAGCCTTGATAGGAAAAATTTCCTGCAGAAATTCAGCTGCCAGGAAATTTCCTGTGAGCAATGCCAGCGTGATCAGGCTCTTTGTGGAGGCCTAAATAAAAGATAACAACAACGGTTGTCCGTACCTGGAAAAAGGACAAGCGATCACTTGCTTCTTGTGGAGCGAGACCGCTCACCATTGGTCCATTCTGTAAAAAAGATTGTTATTATTGTTACAAAAAATTTCTTCAACATTCCTGCATCTGCCTTCCAATCCACAACTACCCTTTGGCACTAGTCTGTTGGGAATTACAAACGAGAAGTATCAACCAAATTATAAATACTCAAGGAGCACCCCTGTTATTCCGATTTGAACAAGAACAGATTTTGTAACATTAAGTTTTTTCTATCACAGCTAAAACTAAAAACAACAACAACATAAAATATTCTGTGCCGTCCAGCAGAAATAGAGATGAAGCCATCAGGTTCTGACTATAAACTTCACAATAGGGTCAGTTGCCTGTGATTGACATGCCAGTTCAAAGCGATTTGCGATCGAAGACAAAACTTTACCACAGCTAGCTAGTCGAAACGGAAGACCAAAATTTGTATGTCGTTAGGTGGTCATCAGGGAGCTCATACCCTTTCAGAAAAATAATAAGCATATTGTTAACTGTCACTTAGATTTTCAGCTCACTCAAACTAAAATTACAGTAACTTTCTATGTGATTGTCTGTTGGTAAGCTGGAATTCAATGGCAACCATAAGTAGGTGTCCCAAAAATATACCGTACTGATTCAAGCCAATCAATGAGTTATGCTTTCGATTTCGATGTTTGCCAACTCCTGTTGTGTTTTCCACGAGTAGTAAGATCTTAGTAAAGATGGCTCCCTGGCGGAGAACTCTCTCTGCTTTCAGCTGGCTGTTATGGCTAAAAGTTCTTTATAGCTTAAAGCATGCTTTGCGCGGCCGCCATCCTTGGCGTTATTGTCTATTCAAACACAAGCTCAGCCTCGGAATTAGATCAATAAAACCCACGAGGCAGATGTTTAGGTATATCCTCATAAAATAGTACTTAAAGGGTCTGTTTCAACCAGCATGCTTTGCACATGTCATCTTTTTGTTGTTGCCATTTCCATGGGCCATGAAAATGAAAATGGCGACAAGGTCAATAATGAATCCTAATAATAGTACTAAAACCGCAAAACTTACTTGAGAGTATTGCTCATAGTACGAAGTAGAGTCGGCTTTGAAGACTTCGACACGTTCCAAAAGATCGGATTTGAACGTAGGCTGAATCTTCACCAGTTCAGATTGGACAGTGTTCTGCAAAATAACCAACAAATCTTCATTAATTAAACAAATTTAATGAAGCCTATAATTTGCGATTTCATGTGAAGATTTGCGTTCCACACAACATAAGAGCTTCATCAAGGACACAAGAATCCAATTTAAGTGGTTGTGCGGCATTAAAATTCAATTTGATAACCATTTCTCGTCATTTTGGAGTATCCTTCAAAACGACCAGGTAGCTTCTGAAAGTACAAATTCCCACGCATTTAAAGCCATCTGAAGACTTTGCAATATTTCTAAAAATAATTTAGTCCTTCACACAAATATACACAAAGACATTTACATGATCGGTGATACAATAAAATGTTGATGATTTGGAAAAGTTGCAAGTTCTTTTTTACTCACCCGGTATATAATTTGTACGTTGTAGTTAAATTAAACTCCAGGGGGGCACGTTGTAGATTTCAATATGGGGAGGTCAATATTGAATCTATCCATGGCCAACCCCCCAATATTGATCCAAACTTTTTGAAGACACAAAATATATACTATAGATAACTGTTAAGGGTACCACATAGACCCCAAAAATTGATGGCACTTTTAAGTTGTTATTCATAGACCCCAAATGTTGATTTAATGTCAAATTCTACCCCTAAATATTTACACGGATCTCCCGATATACAAACCCAGGCAGTACCCGTCTCTGGCAAAAAACATGATGAGGGACGGTCGGTTGATATAAGAATTCGCAGGAAAGGTCGTGCACTTCACAGATAGTTTGTTCACTCAGCTCATGGACAATTCTCACTTCACAGTCTGATTAACCATAATTTAGCGTGAAAAAAAGGTGCTACTGTAGGCCCTTTTTCATTCAAACTTAGAGTTTTTAGGAAAGTTTTCTAATACACAAGGCTATTTTGTAATCTAAAAGACAACAGCTCAAAATGGGGACCACAAGAATAGTGTTCACTAGAACCCCTCCAACATGATACACGAGAAATAATTAGCGATTTGTTTATGAGTTTGAGTGAACATATTAAATCATACACAATCAATTGAAAGTAGTTAGTTGTTGAATTTTACATACGGACTGGCGCAAGAGCTTCTGCACAGAGTACCGCAATGAGTCACACTTGTCAGATTCTTCTTTTGGATACGGGATACCAATAGAGTTGAGAAGACCGTATGATTCCTGAAAAAGAATGGAGATGCCGGTATGTAAGAGAGGTATGTATCGGGTGACCCCAAAAACAGTGAACCGTGAAAGTCTGTTACACAAAATAGAGTAAGCGACCGAAATTTGTGACTTAAACGTTGTTATGTTGCTAAATGTCTAGGCTACATCGCCACTATTTTTTTGGTATTTTTATCGACATCGCAAACTGGTGAAAATAAGGATTTAGTGAGAACAGGCAGTTCTAAACCTTGTCCTGAAAACTGTGTATGATTTATCGCGGCCTGTCGAATGTAGATTGTAGGTACAGTGGCGTACTTGGTTTCAGCAATAGGAAAGTCAGGGAAACGCTCAGAGGTTAAGAAAAAATTGAATTGAAGGTAAAAGCTTAGAGTGAAGGTAAGACCGTTTAGCTATTCTACGAAAGAGTCTGAATCGAACGAAATTTTGATACATTTTGCAGAACTTTCGAATGTGCACAACAGTGATAGAAGCTATAACGCCACTCAATCGAAGTTTTGTATAAAATGTATAAAAATATCGCTCGATCCGGACTCGTTTGTAGAGCAGCTAAAATGTTTATTCCTGCATATACTTATGCCAGTACCTCAATGGGTCCCATGTCAGTGTCGAGCTTGATCTCATTGTTGCGAATATCATTTAGCGCAGCCATGGCAAAACGCACATCATCCAAGTCTTCGATTGGGTGTATAAGTCTTCTCGAATAATCAGCAATAAAGTTAACCATTGAATCGAGCTTTTCTTTGTATTTAGCGTTCATACTGCGTCCTAATGCAAATTTCCAGTTTTCAGCCTCCACGGTCAGGGCCAGTTTCAACCGTTCTGCAAATAACAGAAGTTGTTTGAGAATATACACCCTTCATCCAAGCTTAAAAAACTGATTTTTTATTTATCTCAATAAAAACATTTAACAAAAACATATCTACATTACTATGTGACATCCGCAACGGGAAAGGACTCAGGGTCATCTTGCTGCTCTCATTGCGTATGTTACTTACAATTGGACAATGATATCAATGAACAGTACAACAAAAGGCAATAACAATACAGCAAAGTACAATTCAACAATAACAACAATGAAAATTGATTTCACAGAGCCGTGAAATGAGGTTCCTTTTCCAGAAACCTGTCTCAATCTCATATTTTCCTACCACAAGTGATAACACTACAACAGTATTTAACTGCGAAACCTTTTTAGAACAGTTCTAAATTATCGCCATAAAATGAATTTACTGATCCAATGAGATATACAAGCGTTTAGGCCCCCCTGAGATAAGTGAAGTGCAGTACTGCATAGAATAAGGCCCAAGAGACGACAAGATATATAAGCAAAGAACGAGGTTAAAGTTATCACACGTCACTAATGATTCTGAAAGTAAGACATACAACCCCACCCCACCCTCCTCTCCTCAAGGGCCTTAGGACGATATTTATGTGGCCTAAGTGGATGGTTTAACATTATTGGTCGTCCTAAAGCCTTTTAGAGTAAATTTTGCTTACCTATATACAAGTGTTGTGCAAGTGGATTGTCTTTTTTTGCTTGTTCCTCTGCTTCTCCTTGATATAAAACAGTTTGCAAGCGAACTCACAGCAACGCAGCTAACCGTCGCCATTATTCAATTCTAAAAATGGCGACGGTTAGCTGCGTTGCTGTGAGTTCGCTTGCAAACTGTTTTATATCAAGGAGAAGCAGAGGAACAAGCAAAAAAAGACAATCCACTTGCACAACACTTGTATATAGGTAAGCAAAATTTACTCTAAAAGGCTTTAGGACGACCAATAATGTTAAAGCATCCACCATCCACTTAGGCCACATAAATATCGTCCTAAGGCCCTTTGCTCTCCTTTGGAACCTTGATATTTCATAATATTTGATGGGTGATTTTTGTTTTGGGAGCCTGACAACTGCTCAGAATCGCTAGACTGACCATACTGTATTATAAAATATCAATGATTGGTTGTATTGAAGCGTTAGTTATAAGGTAATGTTGATAACTAAATGAAGGTAATTTGCCATAATTCCAGAGAGAGCATTTTGGGATCATCGTTATTTTCAGAATTACAGCGCGTTTTGTATTTCTTCTAGTTTAGAAGTTGTGGCGTCATTAAATTGCTGAATCGTGAACTAGAAAAGCTACACAGTTCTGCTTAAAACCATATTGCACCCCCCCCCATATTGCACCCCCCATATTGCACCCCCCTCCCCAATCAATTTAGACATTATGGTGCTTTCAGTGTTTTTCAAATTCGCTTTAGATGAGTCCTCGCTTACGTCCCTTCTCGAAACATCACAACTCTCTTTAATTATGAAAATAATGATGATTTAAAAATGCTCTCTCTGGGATTATGGCAAATTACTTCCTTTTTATCTATCTTTAATTAACTGATGGTTTTCATTTACCTGACACCAGTTGCAGTGTCCTGTGACCAATGACATACTTTTCTGGCATGAGCTTGATCTCTTTTTCAATACATTGATATCTGTCTATTTCAGCCTTGAAGTCTGATAGCAATGGGTCCGAGTTCAAAAACTCCTACGGAAGAAAAGACAAGCCAACTTGGTGTATGTTTTAATTTATTTTCCAATACCCTGCAAATACAGCGAAGGAGTTTACTATATCAACCTTGCTCAAATGCTTTGTATGACTCAGATAAATACAGACCCCTGTTCTTCAACACTAATTAATTACAAATAAGAGAAACACATGGTTCCAAGTGTATACGATTATGCAGCAGCCTCTTTATACACCAAGTAAAAGTTTCAGCGACAAGATAGACAGATACAACTTGATTATGATATCTGGGAGGCTAGATTGCTAGCAAATTTGATCAAGGATTTGAGGTCTGTTTTGAAGGATTTTGAGATGAAGCATTTTTATAAAATCGCTTGTAATATGAAGACCGATTTTGACAAACCAAATGTTTTTATCTAAGTATGTTAGCTGCACAGACTTTATCAGTTTATAGGGATCTGATAAATGGTTTGAAAACTACACGATATCAAATATTTAAACATTCTTCTGATTCACCCGGTATCAAAATTTCCAAATAGCAATTACAGCAAAGGATCTAAAGTTCCTTGTAAGCCATTAAAGCAAACGGAAGATGCATTACCTATTTGTGCAATCACTTTTAAAGACTTGACACCTATGGTGAAATACTCGGGCCGCAATGTATTAATGCTTACCTGTATTTGAGAATCACGATCTTCTTTCCAAAGAAACATGAACTTGGAAAATTCATTGAGATATTTAGCGGCGTCAATTTTCGTTGTACTAATTGCTGATGACACCATCATAGTGATTTTCGTTGTGTCTTTGTGTTCAGCAATGTATTTGTAATAGTTCTTCTGCTTCTGAGTTGTCGTTTCTTAAAAAATAAATCATGGATAAAAATTTGTTGAGAAATAGTCTAAAGACGGGTTCATATTAAGTCGTTGGAGTCGCTGGGGTCGTTAAAGTCATTGGGAGCGAACGACTCAATTCAGTATTTTGGGTATTTTGAGACTCAAAGACCCAAAATACTGAATGTGAAGGGCAAAAATAACAGTTGGTCATTTGGCCCGTTGGGATAGGAACTGGATCGTTTGGGTCGTTCTATCCCAGCGACTCAGTCATTGGGGTCGTCAGGGTCGTTGAGTCGCCGTTCACATTCAATCTGTTGGGTCTTTTTGGTCATTCGTTCCCAACGATTCTAACGACCCCAGTGACCCTAGTGACTCCAACGACGTAATTTGGACAAGGCTTAAGTACGGTCTGTTCACTCAACTCATGGAAAAATTGAGAAACTTGGTTCAATAACCACAGCGCTAATTATTTACTCGTATTTCATGTTGGAGGGATCCGAGTGCACACTGCTCTTGTTGTCCCCTTTTGAAGCTGTCTTTCAGATCACGAGAGAGCGTTGTGTATTACAAAACGTTTGGTAAAACTTCTCTTATCTCTAATCTCTCTCAAGTCTCTCTAATTAGTCGATGGGCAGATTAGCGTCTGCTGGATCAACCATCAAGTGGCTACTAAATAACAGAAAGCCGCTCTGAAAAATCGCGGCTAATTTGATGTTAAAAACCGCAACCTATGACCACAACATTTTCCAAAGAGCAATTCGAATGTTTGCTACCGCTCATGGTTAATCATATTATCATTAGGTTTTGCTGCTTGGAGGATGTTTTGCTGTTTGCTTTCATTTTTTTAAGCTGAAACTTGGGGAAAAGGCTATCGAGATTTTTAGTTCTCCTTCAACTATGTTCAAAATTTAACCCCATGCAAAATAACCCGGAACTCTAGAATGGATTGGCCGATTTTAGTGAAATCAAAATCTACATCTAAGTTAGACATTCTGCTACAAAATGATTAGTATTTAATTCAAATCAACAAATGATTCATCATAGTACATTTTGGCAAATGCTGATACATCAGTTTGGGACAGACGGTAAATCAGTCCTAAACATTAAAGCTGTAAATTGGACAGATTACCTTTGTCAGAATTTGCCTTGGTGGATTTCGAGAATACTCCAGGTTTTGGAGACCACGAGGCAACGTTTTGACTGACGTTCAGAATCAGCTTCACACTTTCGTTTAGGCACTGTTGGATGTCTTCGAGAGAGGGATTCAGAACCTAGAATGAAAGGCATCTCATCAGCATCAACATTTTGCGGAGATATACCGGGCGAGATAGTAAAAACGTGGGGCGTTTAGCAAGCCATAATTTGGTGGAAAAAAGTCAGATCGTGTTTCTTGAAGTTCTATTTTGCAGAAGAAAGGCTAAATCAGTTATAAAAATTTAGTTTGTTGAAATCGGTCACTTCTTTCCATATTTATATGCGATTTTGTGACGAAGGGAAAAATTATCAAACAAAGTACCAGATGTTCCTTCCAAGCCATTAAATCAAACAAAAGATTCATCAATCATTTGTGTCATGATCATTTGCATTGATGCATCAATCATTAATCTTTTTTAAAGATTTTGCGCCTATACTGCCTGGAACAAGAGCTAGGAACATGAAAACATCGACTTTTAAAAATATAATAACAAGAAAACTCAACAATGCCTTTAATGCATACTGGTCTCGAGCCATAACTTCCACAGTTGGTCGGTCAAAGAAAGGGTCCAATAAATTGCGAAGCTACCAGTCTTTCAAGACACGAATCCAAATGGAGCCATATTGTCTTTTGGGCGATAGGGAATTACGTAAAACTGTAGCGAAATTTAGGTGCAGTGATCATAACCTTCGAATTGAAACTGGGCGTAGGGAAAATATTACACCAGAGGAACGCAAGTGTCCCGTTTGTACAAGCGGTTACGTGGAAANAAAACTAGAACGATTGAAGGTGAAACGAACAGCTTACCACATGGGGAATAGCAAGAGTCATATCAGTAGATAGGCAGGCTGATTGCTCTGACTGTCTCAAAACTGCATCTGACGTAGCTCTTTTACCATAATTCCGAGTTCTCCCTCTACAAAGAAAGAGGAAAAATAGAACTTAAAAGAACAAATCCGGTGTTTATAAATTAATTATACACGTTTGATAAGATAAGATTAAAAGAAGTAGCAAATGCCTTGAGTTGTTTTCCAGAAATTTTCTGCAACCAGACGATATTTAAATTCTAGCTATTTCCCAAATTTTGACGATTTCGTAACTGTTGTCAGTTTGTTAAATACTTTTAATAAGTTAGGCCAGGACCAAATATCGACGCAATTTTCAAATAGTAAACGATAAGGAGGCTAGCCATGATTTAGAAGCAAGAAAATAACGCGGCAGCCTCGTTCGCGTTGATTGTACGTCAGAGCGATTTTCAATGGTCAGAGCGTACTGACCTTCGTGCGAAATTACGTCACTGCACACTGATCGCTTGTTTGAATTCGCAACCCCACAGATAAAAGATGAAAAATGGCGGAAAAGTACGATACACCATTCAGAACAGTATAATCTTTCATTTTATCCTCAATCATACCAGCCCAGACTTTTCCTATAAAGCAAATTGTCAAGTAAGATCCAGTAAAAACGAAACAAGACAAAAACAGAACAATCATACATACTAAGCATAACCATGCATATCAGAGATAGTGGGCCTTATTGTGGTAAAACTGATACAACTGGTACTTACGCTGGGAACACTCGTCGCTTGATCAAATCAATTGAATTGCGAATACATCTAAGGAGACTATCAACCAGTTTGTGATTGAAGTAGTTGACTAATTCGTTGGCCTCCTCTTCTAAGTCAAGTTCACGCTGCAAAACTTTCTCCCTCCTAATCTTGCGTTCTGGTGTTTCATCCGGAGGTATCTCTGATGGATTGGGAATATGTGAGTCTGCTTTTATCTCTTCGTATCTCAGACTCAAGATATCAAGTAAATCGTAGACTGCAGTTTCAACACGAGTGCTTATTTGTTGTATCTTTATTGACGATCTATCGCATATTTCCTGGAAAAAATATTGTTACTTCCCTTAACTAGCTACTAGGATCGGGTATCCTAAGGAAGCTGTTAAGATTGTTTCCAGATTCTGCCAGTCAAGGTTTCTTCTTTTTTAACAAACTGACGTATTATAAATGTTTAAACTACTCTACGAAAGAGTCTGTTATATGACAGGTTCGTTTGAAAACCGACGTATAATTGCATTTATACTGGAACATCGTGAGAAAAATCAATCAGGAAAATCCTTAGGTACAGGCAGGAATATTGAAAAAGAGAGAGAGAGAGATGATCGCTTGAAGTGTACCTCGTCGGACATATGAGCGAGGTTGAATTACACTGAAAGTAAATTCATATACCGTTCGTCGCAAAAAAAGTATACAGGTCTGGTCAGGCCTAGCGTTGAGAATTTAGCTTGGATCGATCCGAAATCATTTTTAAAACGTTCGTCGATAGTTAACTTGAACATGAATACCCTCTTTGTTGATATTGGTGATTTGAGAATAGAAATATTAAGCTTCAAAGTTCACATTTGCCTCCACCTCCAAACCAGAGCTTTCGCCTTTTGGCCTAAGCAAATTCCTGAAGCCTATCGAAATTAAAAATTAGAAAAATTTAAAAACTGCACAATAGATGAGTTTTCGCAAATAAAATATAATATGATCTAATTTTTTCAAATTTAATCAAGGCTGGTGTTGATTTATTCGCTGTGCTTCAATAATTTGCTTAGGCCAAAACGCCATAGCTGGGTTAGGATGTGGAGGCAAATTTGAACTTTCAACATTAATTTTTCAACACTCAAAGCACCACTATCAACAAACAGGGTATCAATGTTCAAATTAACTATCGAGGAATGTTTTAAGAATGATTAGGCATTGATTTGATATTGGTATTGGTGACTTGAGAGTAGAAATATTAAGCTTCAAAGTTCACATTTGCCTCCAACTGAAAACCAGAGCTTTGGCGGTTTGGCCTAAGCAAATATTTGAAGCACAGCGAATTAGTTGACAATAGACTTGATAAAATTGAAACAAGACGAGAAAAATTGAAAACTGCACACGGAATGAGTTCTAACAAATATAATAAACGTGATACTAATCATCAAGGGAGTACTTCACTCAAGATAAACTTCATTTATTCTTAACAATAATATTTGCATGAATGAACTTTTCTAGGAGCATTTTTATGAGTGGTTTCGGATTGATTCAAGAAGAATTCTCATCGATAGGCCGGACCAAATCTGTTTACGTTTTTTGAGACACACGGTATGTCGGAACGCTTAGACGAAAAAGAAATTGCATTTATTAAAAAATATATAAACTTGAAGCAAAATAAAGGTATAGCATACCTTTGTTCGGGCGGAAAATCGTTCAATAGTCCATCCCTCATCTTCAGGTAATTCACATAATACCATTTCACTAATTTCTTCCATTCCAGCATCAATTCTTGCATCATGAATATCCAAAAGCTATCAGAAAATTTGAGTAATTAAACAACTATTTCCAGTCTGCTAATGCCGTATTCTCTAGATATTGCTGACAAAAAATGCCTTTTAGGTGATGCTCAGGATAGGCGTTAAAGCACATGGGGTCCAGGCGTATCCCCTAGCGAGTACCCTAGTTTTTTGTTTCTTTGCTTCCCTGTGATCCGGATTATGAAAGCAACATCTGTGTAATTTGAGATCGGGTTACGTCATCGTTGCGGTCGAGCTGTTGTTGTTACAGTAAGAGATATTTTTCTTATCTCTTACTGTAACAACAACAGCTCGACCGCAACGATTACGTAATCCGATCTCAAATTTCACAGGTGTTGTTTTCATAATCAGGATCACAGGCAAGCAAAGAAACGAAAACTAGGGTACTCGCTAGGGGATACGCCTGGACCCCCTGTGGTTAAATTTTTAAAAAATCAATGATTCAGTAAACTTTTTGAGAGGAGTTACTCTCGAATCCAGAATGGACGGTGGGTCTTGAATAAACGGGGTGGATGGACAATTTCCCGAATTCAATCTGCAGCTTTGTAATCAGGCAAACGGCAAGAGTTGTTTTGACTGTTCAGAATATCAAAATATATCAAAGAATAATCAATGGCCTCGAGGTAGTCATGATCTTTTGCTCATCGAGGTCGATCGAGGTATCGTCCTTGTAGTGTTGTAAAGTAGTTCATAAGTAATGTCTTAGGTAACTCGTCTTTGTAAACATTTTATATTTAAAATAAATAAAAACATTAAAAAAAAGAATATCAAAACAAGTTAAGAATCACAAACAAATATTAAAAACGAAAACAAAGTTTGTCACAGTTCAGGAATCATGATTGTGCATTTTTCACATTTCAAGAAGCTCGAAATTAATAAATGGGGGTTCTGGAATAAGGACGTCCTGGGTGGATTATTTTCAGAAAAGTTCCGAGCGGATTATCCACCACCGCTCGACAACAATTCGTGCACAAATAGACCTTTTAGCTATTCTACAAAAGAGTCTGAATCGAGCGATAGTTTCATACATTTTTATACGAAAGGTTCGATTGAGTGGCGTCAGAGCTTATTTCACTTTAGTGCACATTCGAAAATTCTACAAAATGTAAAGAAATTGTAAAGAAAGCGAAGCAAAACGTCTTCCAAGCATCAGTTGGGGCCCAAAGATCTTGAGACAAAAAACTTTCTGGTTCTATGAATATTCTACAAAACTGGAGCAGAGGATTACCTGTTTGTTCACATATTGAACAGCTTTGATCTTTTCGAGGACAATATTTATATATTGATCAATAGTCATTGAGTTCCAGTTGATCAGAACCAAACCAGGAGTGATTGCAGCCTCCACCTATCAAGAAAAAGGCTAACTTAATTATGTTTGGTATGATATGCAAATTGCAAGCAAACTCTTGAATTATCAAGTGCACAGCATTATCAAAATGAAATGACAGGCTATAGAGAAGCGCAAGACGACGTCACGTGCCTAGATACGGTGAAAACAAATGGACTGCTATGTGAATGAACTGGCACAAAGGCAAATTATAAATTTAATAACCTTCCTATGTGTTTACCTTGTTGCTTTGCAGTCATTTGGCTTCTTCTTCGATATCTTCACAAAGCAGCTAAGTTAGTTTCCTAGTTTAGGCCTGTTGCAAATGGTCACAAAAATTGAACTGAAATGTCTCATTTTCACCTAGAAATTCGTTGCTGTAGTTACCTCACTCTGCTTTATAGGATGCATTCACAAAACTAAATGAAGGCAGGCTATATATAGGATCGACAATAAAATAATTTTCCATGGTATTTTATTTCGAAAACCTTTTTCTGGTGTTTGAACTTAGTTACCATAGCCGGCTTAAACAGAGATGATTTTTATCCCTGTTAATATTCTGGCGATAATTTCTACTTGATTTTCCAACAGCTTTTGAGACCAAGTTTTTTTTATATATAAACCAATTCAATTACGTTACAAACATTGTACCCTACTATACGCTAAAAGAAACTACTCTACAGTGAATAAGATAGACGACTGCACTAACGATGACACAGCTGGAAACTCTTACCATGCGTCCAAGTTCGATTGCTATTCAGCTAGTAACACTGCTAGGACTATGCTTTCTGTATGAAAAACCCCTACATGGTCGCGAATGTTTCACATTGAGTTGGTCCAAGAAACATTAACACCAAANAGCTTAAACAGAGATGATTTTTATCCCTGTTAATATTCTGGCGATAATTTCTACTTGATTTTCCAACAGCTTTTGAGACCAAGTTTTTTTTATATATAAATCAATTACGTTACAAACATTGTACCCTACTATACGCTAAAAGAAACTACTCTACAGTGAATAAGATAGACGACTGCACTAACGATGACACAGCTGGAAACTCTTACCATGCGTCCAAGTTCGATTGCTATTCAGCTAGTAGCAGTGCTAGGACTATGCTTTCTGTATGAAAACGGTCGCGAATGTTTCACATTGAGTTGGTCCGAGAAACATTAACACCAAATTTTAAGTGTTGCTGAAGATATTTTTGATCTTTATAACAGAGTTTCACAACATGTAAACATGTTGATCTTACCTTGTTCATTGACGGTTTCATAAGAGCAGCAAAGATGACTGGAATTGACCCTTTCAGTTCTTCGTATGCTTCGATCATCACCTGCATAAAGAGCAGTACTCACATCATGAGTAGATGTGTCAAATCTTTGAAAATGAATGCACGAATAGTTAATGCATCTTTCGTTACATTTAATGGCTTAAAAGGAACTTCAGGTACTTTGCTGTAATTGCATTTTGGCCATTTTTTATATCTTTATTCCTTTCAACATTACAGCGATTTTCTTCTTATTGAAAGAATTCCTGATAAGTTTTGAAAAAATTAAAAGATTGTAATTCCTAACTTGCTAGGGGAAAAACGGTACAATCTTTGGGAAAACCATAGTTTACGAAGGTCTATGATATGGCGGTAAGCAGAATTCTTTACCATTTCGGGTTTACGATATAGCAATTTGATGACGTCACAACCTCAAAACTGGTTGAAACATAAAAACGGTGAACTCTGAGTCTGAAAATAATCAAGATCTCAAAAATTGCTAAAATACAATTATTGCAAAGTAGCTGAAGTTCTTTTCAAGCCATTAAATTGAATGGAAGATGCATTAACCATATTCGTGCAATCTTTTTTAAGATTAAACGCCTGGGCTCTCATTATATCCCAATAGGGTTCCAAGGTCTAATGCTAAATATTACAGAACAGCTTGCTTTTACAGTGCAGCCTGCTTTCCCATGATCAATAGAAATTACAGATAGCAGCATAAATTCCTGTCTGAACACCTTCAATAACATGTGGGCACATCATGACAAATTGAGCATCATCTCCCAGAACTTTGGCACACAGTTTATGACGAAAACTTGGCATACTTAAGTAGCGTAAAGTTCACACTGTCAATCAAAGCTTGAATTACAATGGCGTTCGTTGAATCTTGTGAGCTGATTGCCGCCACAAGTTCTTGAGGCGATGGCCTAAATACGGTCAGAGTAATATTATTAGTCTCTGTGGACCAAAGCAACAAAAGTCAAAGAGCACAGGGAGGCAAGGGACTCAGGTCTACCCAAACGACGCATAGAGAATCAAGTCATTTAGAGCATAAAATCATAATGTAATGTAACTTGGAAGTCGTCGAGAGATCCGTAGAGAATTTTTTAAAGAAATCTTCATAAGAAACTCAACTCTCAGATTGCTAAAAAAAATAAGAAATTCCAGTATCGGGAAAAAATTATTTAAGCAACTATTTATTTTAGTAAAGGAAATACTTGGTATATTTTTACTGTATTTTCACTTGTTTCCTATATCATATTACTCGGAAGGTACTTCAGTCATGTCTAAACATTGGGTACGTTTCAAAACTTCGTTTTAAAATGTTCACGAGGGCACAGGAAGTAAAAACGAAGATTGCTATCGAACATGTAAGAAACTAATAATAAGAAACTCCGAGTACTCAAAATCTGATAATTTTAAGAAACTTTCAATACTGGCTCAAATTCTCAGTTTCTTATAAAAAAAATACGTGTAGTCACAAACCTTCAGCTTGCTTTCATTGCGTTGCAGACATTCTTTTCTCAAAATCAACTCCTTCCCTGCTTGCGGTACATATATGTCATTCATCTTTATCATACAGTCTGTTTCTCGTATCAACTCGACGATCTTTGGGTCAAAATTGACGTAGATTTTACCAGTCTCTTGATCTCGCACCAAAATTGTAGCCTGAAGTCCTGCAAAATTAACGTTTTCGTTTGTATCTTTATTTGACATCGATCAAATAAATAATCTAGTCTACTATATGTACACAAGTATACATGCAAACTAATCAAACGTTGCGCCTGCAACGCTTGCAGTCAATAGATTTCATAATGCAATCTCTTAAGATGCTTCATGTTAGCATGTATTAGTGCTTGCACTATTGTAAAACTAACAGTAAAAAAGGTATTATTATTATCATTATCAAAATCGATGGATACATTAATCAAACTAAAAAAAATCTTTCAAGCGGTTTATACATTATTTACAATAAAGCGACAGGCAGAAAAAATTTGTAAGAAAAATTGCAAACAACTTTGGAACAACAATAAATCTTCATATCCTATTGAGCCGGTTCGGTATTCCCGTGCCGTACGCTTACAATTCCCATGACCCAAAGAAACCTAAATTTTTCCAGTTTAACCCTATCGTTGATCTCTAGAACTAAATTGATGTAACTACCTAAAAAAAGAATTTGAAGATAAGTACTCTCGAGTCCGGAATAGACTCCTCCCCTCCCCCTCCTCCCCCTCCTCCCCCACCTTTTTAACATTTTGCAAAAACCACACACGCAGGACATCGTTATTCCAGACAAACCAAAGGTCATTATTCAATTTTGCGCTACTTGAAGTGTGAAACATGTGGAGCATTCCTCCTGAAAGGTGATTCAAACTGTATTTTTCATTTTGATAAATTTTCTGTGATTCTTAACTTGTCTGTGATGTTCTTTACAGTCACAAACATTCGTAAATTTTCCAGTCACCCCGTCCTCATTCTAGCCCCTCCCCCCCGGCTATTCCGGACAAGAGAGCAGTATATTAGAATTTCAAAATTACAAACTTTGATGAACTTTTCAATATAAGAAGTGGTTACAATCTAGCAGGAGTTTCAAAATACACTTTAAATTCTCTCACCTGATCTTACGCTAGAAATTTCATTTCGCCACGCCTCAATATAGACCATTTCAAATTTCTGCAACGTAGATGCAACCTGATTGAAATTCTTGACGGACTTTTGCGCCTCAGGCTTGTTTCTAAACACTGCACGGTGTGTGTCAAAGTAATTCATTGGGTCTCGAATTCGCTTCATCAGCTGCCTTGCCCATGTGACTTTTCCAGCGATCGGTGGCAGACCTCTTGCAACGGGAGGGTTTTGCTTTAATTCTTCATAAACCTTCAAAGAAGAATAATTAAATCTTTAAGAAAGATTGCACAAGTGGTTATTGCATCTTCCTTTTGGTGTAATGGCTTGAAAGGAACTTCAGGTACTTTGCTATCATTTTTTATTGGCAATTTTTGATATCTTGATTATATTCGGAATTACATGCTTTTTATTTTTTAATTAGTTTTCAGGATGTGAAGTCATCAAATTGCTAAATCATTGACCAGAAAAGTGACATATTTCTGCTTACCTTCATAAGCTATGGATTTCTTGAAGATTGTGCCACTTTTCCTCGATTAATTTAGCATTTCACATGATTTTAATTTTTTATAAAACTTTTCATGAATTTTTTCAATAAAAATAACTCTAGTCTAAAGTTGAATTTTTGTCNCCACGCCTCAATATAGACCATTTCAAATTTCTGCAACGTAGATGCAACCTGATTGAAATTCTTGACGGACTTTTGCGCCTCAGGCTTGTTTCTAAACACTGCACGGTGTGTGTCGAAGTAATTCATTGGGTCTCGAATTCGCTTCATCAGCTGCCTTGCCCATGTGACTTTTCCAGCGATCGGTGGCAGACCTCTTGCAACGGGAGGGTTTTGTTTTAGTTCTTCATAAACCTTCAAAGAAGAATAATTAAATCTTTAAAAAAGATTGCGCACGTGGTTATTGCATCTTCCTTTTGGTGTAATGGCTTGAAAGGAACTTCAGGTACTTTGCTATCATTTTGCATTGGCAATTTTTGATATCTTGATTATTTTCGGAATTACATGCTTTTTATTTTTGAATTAGTTTTCAGGATGTGAAGTCATCAAATTGCTAAATCATTGACCAGAAAAGTGACATATTTCTGCTTACCTTCATAAGCTATGGATTTCTTGAAGATTGTGCCACTTTCCTCGATTAATTTAGCATTTCACATGATTTTAATTTTCTATAAAACTTTTCATGAATTTTTCAATAAAAATAACTCTAGTCTAAAGTTGAATTTTTGTCTCAAGATTTTAGGACGTTACTGTTGTGCCCCAACTGGTGCTTGGAAGCCGTTTTGCTTCGCATCCTCAGCAACACTTTCCTACGGCACACATTCGGTTGTCCTGGTTTTTAACAGTTTGTGCATTTGAGTCCTTCTTTGAGTGGTGGTGGGTGGTTGTTGCTGTATGTGTATAGCGAAAGCAAAGGGTTCTTGTTGCAAGTCTGGGTTGACATTGTAAAGTATCTGATAATTCGCAAGATTCTTACGAGATACATGACTTTGGAAAATATTGTTTCAGTCCGAGGGGTGCATCACTCCCTCAAAAAGCGTACGAGAGTTCTAGGAGAATAAAAGGATTTCTAGAAGATTTCAGGGATTTTTCGAGAAAGCAAAAGGGTTTCCGCAAATAGTGTACGAAATTTGTAGGGAGTGATTTGCCCCTCGTTTCAGTCTATCAGAGGGGGGAGGGGATTTAAGGCCATTCAGAAGAAAAACATAAAAGATATACAAATGAATCACCTTGCCAATGATATCAATCTCTTTCCCAAAGAGATGAAACAGCCTGTCGTATTTTTCTTCAATAGTTTGCGACATTGACTTGATGTTCAATGATTCGAATCTAAAATACAGCATATGAAGATTCCTTTGACAAAGTTAACATACAATTGATATGACCTCCCTAATATCATTGATTTAGTTGGTATGAAGATTTCCAGCTCGCCTATCGCAAGCGTTTGATTTCGAGATCACCACAACTTATCAAAATTTGACCAAAAATGAATGGTGAATGCAGAATTTGACAGAGAATTTGAATATCACGCTGCATAGACCGTTTAGCTATTTTGTAAAAGAGTCTGGATCGAGCGACACTTCTATGCATTTTTATACGGAAGGTTCGATAGAATGGCGTTAAAGCTTCTATCACTGTTGTTCACATTCGAAAACTCCTCAGATTTCTGTAAAATGTACGAAAACATCGTTCGATCCAGACTCTTTTGTAGAATAGCTAAAAGGTCTATTAGGGAACAGTTTTCTAAATCTTCGTCTAGTGCAGATAAAATCTAAGGTGTTATACATGGTTTACGCGCAACGGGAAGGTACCGGGTGAATGAGAAAAATGTATTCACTGTTTTAAAAATCGTACCATAAAATCTATCCAATTGACTTGACAAATCCTAATTTCGTTCCCTAGGGCTTAACTTGATTTTGAGAATAAATTTATGATTTGCAATGCATCATTCTGCTCTCAAATGAAAAAATTCTTTTCGACCATTAGAATAGCAATATGATGTTGTTAATAGCTCGGATATTGTTTTCTACTGATATGGAAACTGTTTACGCTCAATTATCTTCTGCAATATTCTAGGTACAAAATATCAAAATCTGCATGAAAGAGAACAGGCAATTTTTTACCGTTTTTGGGCATATCGAAGAGTGTAATTTTTGGCTCATTACGCATTTTAGAGAGACAAATAACGCACGTAAAGTGATACTAAAACCTCAAAATTAAATTAAAGCCTCAGCGTGGATTTTGTAGCCTTGCAAAAGTTGAAAAAACGAGTAATCTAATAGCAACGCACCTTTTAAGGAGAAGCAATGCTTGCATAGTTGGCATCTTGCGTGAAAAGACAATATCCATAAAATTCTGAATCTGTGCCTGTGAAAAGAAAAAGACTTTAAGGGCCTGTTTAAATGGGAGTTTTCAGCCCATCCACCAACGTGAAATTCCATCCCTCTTCTACGGTCAAATGCTTGTAGATATCAATTTTCCATTACATGGAAAAGTTTTACCCCGGGCTGTAATTTCAGCTCGCTTTACACCAGCCGAGATGAAACGTTAATCCCTTAATTAGCGTGTTAATCTCCATCGCTTTGCAAGACAAGCGCCCATCTAATGGCGAATAGTTTTTCAGCTCAGGCTGAAATATCAACAGCGCATACATTTTTGTCCAGTTTTGGCGCTAAACTGGACTTGCCCAAGTCATCTGGAAAGAAAGAAAAAGGACGACTTGTTCCCAACCTACCTCAAACGAAAGTCTCCCCGAAGAGGCGGAATGTTGTTGTTGGTGGTTTATTCGATTCCAACTTTAAGGGCCAAAAGAACTAAAGGAGAAGCACAGTTTGTTGGTGAGTAAAATTATCCTTCACAACTAACTAGTGTCCATGTTGGCCACGGCCTAATGTTTATTTCGTTATAAAACTACAGCAATCAACAAGATGACATTTTACAAACCTCAAGGTCAGTGAGCTGTCTTCTAAAATCTTCATAATCGTGATTGAATTCAACTTTCCGATGATCCAAAACATCATACGGCTTCTTCTTGATCGTTTTGTAAATTGTCGAGAATTTCTGTGCAATCGCCTCTATTCCCTCAATGTTTGACATGCTCAAAACATCATAGGTATCCACTAAGGTAAGCACTTCAACAATCTAGAAGCAGACAAAGCAAACTTAACGTAAACAATTATTCGATAAAGTAACAAACTTTTTCAAATTCGCAATAAATTAGCACAAAAACTTTGACAAACAAGAATACGGTAATGAAATGATTATGGGCGTAGGAGACTTCACGATAAAAGAGCCCCTATGCTTCGCTTTATGTTTTACACCTGATAGCACTCTGTATCAACAAGAGACTCGTGACAATACAGCTCAAATCACGGACCTAATTTCGGGCAAAGTCGTTTAAAAATACAAACAGACCAAAGGCGCATTAGCGTCAATTTTCAAAAGGCTAGTGAAAATGGCTATTACTTCTTGCTTTGGACTGAATGGCTTGAAAAAGACTTCAGCTACTTTGCTATAATTCTACTTTTGAGCTTTTCATAAATCTTCAATATATTTGAAATTATAGGGTATTCATATTTCAACTTTTTTAGGATGTGACGTCATAAAAATCCTAAATCGTAAACCAGAAAATGAAAGACTTGTGCTTGATTCCATATTGTAGACATTCATAAACTATGGTTCTCTTGTAAATTATTCCATGTTTCGTCAAAAATTTTAGAAATTACGATGGCCTCAATTTGCATATCACTGCAAACGAATGTACGTCGAAAACTTCAGCAAAGTATTGTGTATTTCAAGGGGTGCATTGAAGTATCTTACTTCTGAGAGACATACGAGATGAGACAGACTGGAATTTTCGTTCTTTTATGTCAAGGAAAACAGTAAACAAAGAAACGAGAAGAATGTATACGTAACAAAACTTTCATACCATGTTTAGCCTTCGGCAGAATGTATCGAATTTTCCAAAGATGTACATCTCAGAGAATTCAAACGGTCTCTCACTCGGCTGTTCTGCATTCCTTTTCTTTGTTCTCTGGTAGCTTGCTTGGTATTCTTGATTGAGATTAATGCATTGTTTCAGTTTTACTATAAGTGCTGCTCTTGGCTGGTCCCATACGCGGTATTTCCCATCATCAGTGATGTATTTGCGACTGGCTGTCACCATTTGATTTGTCACCTATGAAAGAATAACGCAGACCACTAACAGGCATAAATCAACAACTGCAGAATATGTTTCTTCAAAATTTTCTTGAAGTCTCAAGTAATCTTGCGTCCTTGTTGGGTTTTATGAAGGGTGGCAAAATTGAGCAAAATTGTAAGATCGCTATTGTTTCGATCGAAATTTGCGCACTCTGATTGGTCCGTCAAGATGAGGCTGGACGCGCGTACGTACCTTGCAAATGAGCAAAGCATTCGGCGCCTGTGCTGGAACAACAGCAAACCTCATGACCTAACAAAAGAAATTTTTGAATGATCCCAAAGATTCACGTACGTACTCCTTGAGTCAATTAGAGATCATCCCTTTATATGTTTGGTACAACGCTAAATACAAAAAACATACCTTGATGAAGAGTGAAGTCATCCTTTGTGATGTGTTGTAATATTGTGATACGGTATGGATCATCTGAATTCCATTTATCAGTTTGGGTATACTACCAACCATGCTCACCTGCAAAGTAAAAAAATCAATCCCACAGTCAGCAGTCATAAAAACAAGGAACAATATCACTGGCTCCTGTAGTGTTTTATCTCTCCCTAATTCCAGTAACGGTATGGACAAGAGCTGCCTGTTGCAATGACATAACACTTCACGCTCAGCTTTAGAGTAGTCTGCGGTACACGACCTCTACGGGGAGGAAAAATTGACGAAAATAAAATGTTTTCCTTTCCTCGATTTTCCCTCCCCCGTAGAGGTCGCACCGCTAGAGTAGAGCGTGATAACTATAACAACAAATTTCTGGGTGAAAATGAAGCAATTGAATTAAATTTTAGTGATAATTTACAGTAAGTAGGCCTGCACCTTTCTTCGACACGATTCCGAGACTGCTTCACAAAATACTGGAGACTAACCTCGTGCTTGTTTACAGCTCTTATTCAAACATGCCATCAAGAATTATCGCTGCTCCAAAAATTTGGGACAGTTTGTCCGTTGAACATTAAGGTAATGAATCATAGTTTGACCAAATGGGAAAATTCAAGTCAACAAGGTAACAACGAATCAGGTCATTAGCCTACCTAGATGATACCTAAAAGACCAATACGANCAGCAAACCTCATGACCTAACAAAAGAAATTTTTGAATGATCCCAAAGATTCACGTACGTACTCCTTGAGTCAATTAGAGATCATCCCTTTATATGTTTGGTACAACGCTAAATACAAAAAACATACCTTGATGAAGAGTGAAGTCATCCTTTGTGATGTGTTGTAATATTGTGATACGGTATGGATCATCTGAATTCCATTTATCAGTTTGGGTATACTACCAACCATGCTCACCTGCAAAGTAAAAAAATCAATCCCACAGTCAGCAGTCATAAAAACAAGGAACAATATCACTGGCTCCTGTAGTGTTTTATCTCTCCCTAATTCCAGTAACGGTATGGACAAGAGCTGCCTGTGGCAATGACATAACACTTCACGCTCAGCTTTAGAGTAGTCTGCGGTACACGACCTCTACGGGGAGGAAAAATTGACGAAAATAAAATGTTTTCCTTTCCTCGATTTTCCCTCCCCCGTAGAGGTCGCACCGCTAGAGTAGAGCGTGATAACTATAACAACAAATTTCTGGGTGAAAATGAAGCAATTGAATTAAATTTTAGTGATAATTTACAGTAGGCCTGCACCTTTCTTCGACACGATTCCGAGACTGCTTCACAAAATACTGGAGACTAACCTCGTGCTTGTTTACAGCTCTTATTCAAACATGCCATCAAGAATTATCGCTGCTCCAAAAATTTGGGACAGTTTGTCCGTTGAACATTAAGGTAATGAGTCATAGTTTGACCAAATGGAAAAATTCAATTCAACAAGGTAACAACGAATCAGGTCATTAGCCTACCTAGATGATACCTAAAAGACCAATACGAGGTAGAATAGCGTGATTATTATTGACTTAAAACTAACTCTTACCGGATCACCCTGATATAGTGGATCACAGATCTTCTCCAGTGTATACAGATATTTTACATTGTCTTTGGCTTCATTAGCTGCATCAGTAATTCTGTTATCCAATACTCGCCATTCCTAAAAGATGTAATTTTCTCATATGAACACTCCATGGTGGCTACCGAGACGAAAAATGTCACTGCTCATGCGCTGCTTATTTAGACAACGGGCCTACGTCCAATTTTGGCACACGTTTAATTCTGTCTAGGTAAGCGGGTTGGAATTTCTCCACATGAACACAAGATAAAAAGTGTCTCGCCAAAGATGGTGTCACCTACCAAGCCATCCCGGTAAGCGGGCTGGCTCGCCTCCATATAAACAGGCCCTTAAAGATGGGACTAAAATTAACTTGCGAATTAAAAATGCGAATGATTGTTTTAAAACGCACCTTCAAAACTTTTGACTTTGCCACAACTAGAATTCCAATAATAGTTCTGCATTGTTTGGTCTTGAGTTGTTCAAGAAGAGAATTGAATTTAGCCATTCTTTGTCTCCAGTGTTGTAGCTCTGCCATTGGCCCAGCATCATCGGCCTCCTTTCGCATTTGTTCACTCTCGACAAGGACCTTGTTTAAGAGAAAAATGTCAAAGATTTAGAAAAGTAAATCCTCGAATAAGCCCCCACCTTCGAATAACTCCCCCTCCAATAAGCCCCCACAACTGACCATATTTTTTTACAAATAAGCCCCAGCCCCCGAATAAGCCCCCATGGGGGGCGTTTGCATTTAACACAAAATAGAATTTTACATAAATGTATACATTCATGCCCTTCTGTTCTGTTGCAGTAACTGTCTAAAGACGCACACGGATGGGTCACATGCAAAATCCGAAATTTACATGTTGCGTGGAAATTCAATGCTGGAAGCGGTGATCAAGATGGCAGTGAACAAGACGCAATAGAAACAAAAACTCACAAGCCATCATAAAAATCGTATTCAAATCTTTTACTATGCGACTGAGCCACACACCAAATGTCTTTAAGGCAGGTACGGCAATCCTCAACAGTTTTCTGCACTGCTCGTAGATTTGTCTACGTGGCTAGGACCATTGCGAATGTAAGCAAAAAAGAGCGGGAAAATGCGTTGAAATTCAATCACGTGACAAATCCGCCTTTAAACTCGCCTGTTCTATCTGTTTGCTCCATGCATGAACAAGATTTTCAACTCCAGCCATCAATTCAGCATTGTTAGCAACTATCAAATAATCTGATGGTTTATCGTAGTCCTCGACACAAATCACGTCACATGTCTTTAGTGAGACACGGTCAGTGACACCAGTGTGTGCAACTAGAATGAAGTTTGAAATGAAAAGTAAACGTATGTTAACCAATAGGTCTTTCAATCTTACTTTCATTCTTACTAATCAAGTAAAATATCGCATAGCTCCGGCAAAGGTTTACAAGGCGAATGATAGATTTGCTTTTTCACCCTCGAAGGAATTCTAAACCATTTCACACGTGCTTCCAAACGCTTCAGAGGCTGTTTGCGAAATAGTTGATCAGTGGTCTGTCCGACACAGATTGATTTCTTAAATTAAAGGGAAACATTCAAGTCCCATCCATATTACAAATAGCCGAAAAGCACACTCTGGTCCGGTGAGACCGAACTGCCCAACAAGAAAAACTACTCAGTTGGTATTTTGGCCTAGGTAATGCGTCCATATATAAGGCCAGCGTATACCCAACCTGTCAACATCCATCAAATTCTCGGCAAATGATTGGTTGCTATTCAAACTGATCACATGAATAGAGAAAATTGCTGTAATGCCTGTTTGAAAAGAAGTTTTAATTGATCACATGCCTTGCTCTTGGAGGCCTACTTGTATGGACACATTACTTTTAATAAAACAATTGCGTGTCCGATGGACAAATGATCAACCACCCCGCAAACAGCCTCTTCGGTTCTTTCACATTTGGCACATTTGGCTATCGATAATCAACTGACCAGTTTTTTGTGTTTGTTGTCGAGTAGGCTACCAAATTTTAGAATTTCATTGCAGGAATTCTAGCGAAGCGTTTGCCTTCAAATTTGGCATGTGTTTCCGTGAACATATAGTTTCAATGGCAAAAAAGTTTGATTAAAATCTTTGATTAGCGGAGCGGATAATGAAGTTCTTCTGAAACCTATAAAATATTTTGAAATGAGCTTTCCCCAAAGCTGCGAAAGCAAATGATTGCGTTTAATACATCTTTAATTCGCCAAGAATATGATAAATACCATACTTTTTTTTAAAGTGTTGATAGACCGATTGGTTCCCAAGTAATTAATAATTATTTGGAGAAGAGGATTTCTGACAACCGTCTTTCCGTGCTGATTAGAGCGGAAAGCAGAGTTACCTCAACTCCTAAGTATATGTAAAAAATTTGCAGAAAAAATGACAGCTCAAAAAAATTGTTTAAATAACTTACAATCAAGATAACTGACAAATCCATCAGCAAATTTGAGGAAGTTATCCTTTGCAGCTATTCCTTGGGGACTCTTGCTCAACTCTCCCCAGTCTTTCATATCACCCAAAGCAGGTAAGTAAACGATTGATAAAGCCTTTGAGAGCGCTTGAAATATGTTTACTTTTCTGCAGTCAACAGTACCAAAGCAGACGCTCTAATGGCGAAAAGAAAACAAATTTATAAAAACTGCCAAACCTTCCTCCAAACCAAGGGTATTAGGACACCTATATTTACTTTGTTTTTATTAATTGCTGTTTTCTTCCTTTCGTCTCTCCTGGTCTTCAAATTGGGCTTGGTCTAAAGATTTTTCGGTTTGGTAATTTGAAATTTGACTCCCTTGTATTCCTGTGTGTTCGTGGCCCTTCGACGAAGAAAGGATTTGATCAAGTGTAGCATGAAGTTTAAAACCAGGTTGAACAGAGGAAACGAGGGAGTCAAATTCAAGCTCGAATACAGGAATACAAGGATGTCAAATTTCAATTGACCAAACAGAAAACACTTGAGGCTAAGGCGAGTTTGAAGGCAAGGGAGACGAAAAGGAGGAAACAACATTGAATACCAACAATGTAAATATAGGTGTCCTGACACCCTTGTTCAAACCTGTGGCTTGCCAGAACAATAGATTTGCAGCAACGAAAACAAAATAGCGTTGCAAGTGCAAGGCTGATAGTTACTCATGTAAAACGCGAATTTAAAGACACTGTCGCGCTAGCAATCCAATCCCTGGATTAGCCATCCAACACAATTAAGATGCATATCTATTGTTAAACATTCTGCCCCTGCTATGTACAGCATCTAGGCAAAACAAATTGTCTTACCTCGGCTGTTAATTTGCTCAGTGACTTCTTATCTTCATAAAGAACTATCAATAAATAAAATGTCTTCCCACATCTATTCCTATATCTGTCCTTCTATTTATCTGTTTTCATGTTATTTTCGATCCTGTTTTCTTCCCATCTAAAGACCGCAACAAGTTCAAAACAAAGGTTTTGTAGAGTTGCGACAATAGACCTTTAGCTATTCTGCAAAGAAGTCCGGATCGAGCAAAGGTGTTACACAATTTTATTCGAAAAGGTTCGATTGAGTGGAGTTTCTATCACTATTGTGCACATTCGAAAATTTGTCAGATTTCTGCAAAAGGTATACAAATATCGCTCAATCCAGACTCCCTTGTAAAATAGCTAAAAGGATTCTCTCAAAAAATTCTTATAACGCTTCCATAGACTCACTATATAAGTCTCAGTATCGGTCATTGAATGGGATGGTTATCGCTCATACTTTTTTTATATCGCCATTAAAACAATTAAAACACAAAGATTACTCTCTACTGTGCCATTTACAGCGGGAAAAGATACAAGGTCATCTGGTCCCTACTGTGAATGACACTTACAATTATAATACTTTAACAAACAAACAAAAAAGAACAATTTAAGGTAGCTTAATACCAAATAATTTGAAAGTCTATATTGTTTAACGCTCATACTACACTCTCCTTCGCAGAGGCTGTATTACCGGAGGACGGATAGGAGCAGCCTCAGTGAAGGAGAGTGCTCATACTAAGAGAACATAAAAGTACCAGATTAAAAATATTGAACGAATACAAGGAATCACGTCGTTAAGTCAAACACTTCCAACAACCGATACTTCGAAAATTGCTACAGCTAAAATGAATTGAAAGAAAGATGCATCCTTACCTCTGTAAGATTTCTCATATTCACTTGCCTTTGATCAGGTCTGGTAAAACACATTAGCATACCGGTCAGTTTCTCTGCGAGACAGTCTGTTACAATAAGCTGATATTGTTGTCCATCTTTCATTAGGCCTGTGAGTGTACGTGGCTTTAAATCTGTCACTAGTGAAAGTGAAAAAGATGTACACACTTACTAAGCTCAAAGTCATTAAGATCCTGATTACATGAGTCTCAGTTTTTCGAATTGAATTGAATGATAAGATTTAAAAAATTGAACGAATACAAGGAATCACGTCGTCAGTCTACTAAGATCGTACAAATGGTTATTGAATCTGATGGCTCGAAGGAAACTTCAGATACTTTGCTATAATTCTACTCCGGGGATTTTTATGATAACTGGATTGGTTTCAGAATTACAGCGTTTTCTTTTTAATGGAAAGAATTTATGAAGAGTTTGAAAAAAAATTAAAATCATCACAAATCTATATTAATATTTTCTGAAGCTAAATTTGTTAGGGCCTATAACTCGAACACCGTTTAACCAATGCTCGTCATAAATTAATGGAGGAAAAACCACAGGTACCCCTGGAAACTGGATGTGGTAAGATATCTTGATTTCAAAATTTATGAAAATGATTATTATTATGCATGAAAATAAAAAGGATGAACAAGATTCTTACGAGTTCCAACATTTTCGCAAACTTGGTAGAAAAAGATCAACGTTCTTCTCCCATTTTCTCTTGTGAAGTCTTCTATTAGATCACATCCCTGCAAAAGCATATATACATCATTTTTGAAACGGTGAAAGGATTTTTGCCACTCAACCAGTGTACTACAGGAAAACGCACTGGAATTTCGAGAGTGTCTCGTTTATTTATCGAAATAAATCAATTCTAAAAGCTTGAGGCTGTTCAAATCATGTCAAAACTTTAACCGATAGATAGGTGAATGTCTAAAAGGAAGGTTGACTTCAAAGAAACGATGAGCAACTTACAACTGATAGAGATTGTGGTCCTGTTTACAAAAATATCGTCGCAAAAGCAAAATTCTCGCAGCTTTCTTGGACTAAATTCTTGTTTTGTTTTTAAAACTTCGAGCAATTATGTTATTGGTTTAGGTCTGACTGACAATTGCTACCTATCCTTTTCCTAATCACTATCGTGTGGGAGAATAGAAGAGCAATGTATGCACAATTTTCTGAAGATTTACCCCAAAACAAGATGGCGTCATGTTGTCAATGCTACTGTGACGTCATGACGTCTGTACGAATTCGCATAATAGGTGTTACAGCATTTACTGTACAATATTTCTTAGAGACAAAACACTAAAAAAAAACCAAAACCCGTTTGAAAATTTTCTTACATGGTCACAATCGGTGACACTGTCTTCAACAATACTTGGATCAACATCGATTTTGAATGCAACAATTGACATCAAATGTCTATGCTCGGCAGTGATCCGTGCTTTTCTTGCATCTTTTGAGAGTTTTTCTCGTTGCTGTAAAAACAACAGAGAATGTCTTAATTAATATCTAGCGAAGCGTTCTCTTAGGCCCAGACATATACAGGTGGATGGAAAGTTTCCAACCCTCGTGACTGTTTATCATTACTCTTGCAAAACAACTCTGATTGAATAATTTGGTAATACTTATTACACAAAGTCATACCCTTTTTGAAACANAGCTTTCTTGGACTAAATTTTTGTTTTGCTTTTAAAAACAGCTTCTTCGAGCAATTATATTATTGGTTTAGGTCTGACTGACAATTGCTCCTATCCTTTCCCTAATCACTATCGTGTGAGAGAATATAAGAGCAATGTATGCACAATTTTCTGAAGATTTACCCCAAAACAAGATGGCGTCATGTTGTCAATGCTACTGTGACGTCATGACGTCTGTACGAATTCGCATAATAGGTGTTACAGCATTTACTGTACAATATTTCTTAGAGACAAAACACTAAAAAACAACCAAAACCTGTTTGAAAATTTTCTTACATGGTCACAATCGGTGACACTGTCTTCAACAATACTTGGATCAACATCGATTTTGAATGCAACAATTGACATCAAATGTCTATGCTCGGCAGTGATCCGTGCTTTTCTTGCATCTTTTGAGAGTTTTTCTCGTTGCTGTAAAAACAACAGAGAATGTCTTAATTAATATCTAGCGAAGCGTTCTCTTAGGCCCAGACATATACAGGTGGATGGAAAGTTTCCAACCCTCGTGACTGTTTATCATTACTCTTGCAAAACAACTCTGATTGAATAATTTGGTAATACTTATTACACAAAGTCATACCCTTTTTGAAACATGTTAAAACTATGCTTTCAATTTTTCAATTAAATTTTGATGTTTCAGCTCACTCTCAAACTTGAATTAACTTTCGATGTGGTTTCTGTTGGTAAGGTGAAATTTAATGGCAGCCACTATCTATGCATGCATTTAAGTATGCATCTACTTCAGCAAGTGCTTCCACAATCATTAATATCTATGAATGATCCACAAGTCATTGTACAAATTGTTTTAAACATATTTCTCATTCAACAAAATATCAGTCTTCAAAAATATGAAGTGTCTAAAAACTAACAACCTTAAAATGGAACAATGACGAAATTATGCATATCTGAACAATTGATCTAAAGAGGCATGAACTCAAATATAAGATGGATTGATATCCTGTATTTTTGTTCTTCTTCTCCCCACTACTATGTTTGCCAAGGATAGAGATCAGAAACGAATGGCAAAGAAAGAGCCCAGAAAGAGCAAGAGTCAGAATTACCGTTAGGTTCTGCGTTCTACAGTGAAAATGGACTCTCAAAGTTTTGTGTCAAAACCTCACCAAAAGAAAAGATCAAATTAGCTTTCTAAGTTCGCACTTCAAAGGCTAAATTCAACAAAAACAAAAGTTTTTATCACCTTTTTCTCTTTCACAGACTCTGAAGTGACTGGATGGGCAGGCACGTTTGTCGATTTCCTTTTGCCGCCACCTTTGCCTCTTGCGCCGTCTTTGGATGACATCTTTTTTCTACTTGAGAAAAGAAACGCTCAAAACATTAATGAGCAAGACTTCCTGCAAGTCTACAATTTTGACTGCAGTAAACAACAACGTACAGTTTACCGTTCTCTGTACAGTGTAACGTTTCAAGGAGACTCTATAGTCGAAAATATACCCAGTGTTTACAAACGAAGGAAGCCTAGGCCAAGGAAAAGTCGGGTTCGTTAATATTTAAAATCGTATTTAAAATCGACCTTGAAAAATGTTGGATGTATTTAGAAAAATCTAATTGGAGAAGTATAACCGAAGACATTCTAATGGAAACTAGAAACTGATTTCGGAAAAGGCCAATGCAAAACAAAGGTGAAGCCTTCTACGCTTCTAGACACTGGAATGATAAAATTTTGCCAAGGTTCGGCCTAAAAAATTAAACTTCCTCGACGAGAAACAACTTCAACTATTTTTAAATAACAATGCAGTTAGCTAATTAGTAAGCTAAGCTACGAATATGTAATATTAGCGAGGAAGATGTATCTCACCTTTTACCAAAAAGTATAAAAAATCTTCAAATTAAAATCATTTTTCTTGAGAGTTTCAACGGCTGTAAAGTTCGGCTTTCCTGGTGAGAGCAAATGCCATGGTTACGAATACGCCATCGCGTCACATCAGCAATTCGAAAAAAGAATTTCGCGCCAAAATGATGGAAATCAGGGTTTTGTAACGCATTTTGCAATATTTCAACCAATAAATGAGGTTCTTGTACTTGTTATCTTTAAGGACATGTGTTTTAAGTCGCTAGAAACTTGGGAAAAAATGTAAACAAACCAGCAGGAACCCCACGCGGCGGGGGGAGGGTACTTTGTTGTTGAAAATACTGGATTATGGGTTACTTTTTCAGCCAGAAATTCCCACCATCAGGGTTTGTTTTTCGTACCAAATCCCTAGATATGGGCACAGGAGGCCCAATGTATAGCAGTGAGAGGGCCTTCGCAAGTACTTACATATGAATGTTTCTTGCCTATAATTCATATGACAGTTATTTCGTCTTTTTACTTTTTGTGTCCTTGCTTTTGGGCAATCAAATACAGCTCCTCGAAGAAGGCTAACCATCAATAATGTGTGTGGTAGGTATGGAAACCCATCTGTTTTGAATTGCGTTACTACTGTACTGCAGTATCTATGTATAATATAAAGTCTTTATATTATACATAGATACTGCAGTACAGTAGTAACGCAATTCAAAACAGATGGGTTTCCATACCACACACATTATTGATGGTTAGCCTTCTTCGAGGAGCTGTATTTGATTGCCCAAAAGCAAGGACACAAAAAGTAAAAAGACGAAATAACTGTCATATGANCTACTATGTTTGCCAAGGATAGAGATCAGAAACGAATGGCAAAGAAAGAGCCCAGAAAGAGCAAGAGTCAGAATTACCGTTAGGTTCTGCGTTCTACAGTGAAAATGGACTCTCAAAGTTTTGTGTCAAAACCTCACCAAAAGAAAAGATCAAATTAGCTTTCTAAGTTCGCACTTCAAAGGCTAAATTCAACAAAAACAAAAGTTTTTATCACCTTTTTCTCTTTCACAGACTCTGAAGTGACTGGATGGGCAGGCACGTTTGTCGATTTCCTTTTGCCGCCACCTTTGCCTCTTGCGCCGTCTTTGGATGACATCTTTTTTCTACTTGAGAAAAGAAACGCTCAAAACATTAATGAGCAAGACTTCCTGCAAGTCTACAATTTTGACTGCAGTAAACAACAACGTACAGTTTACCGTTCTCTGTACAGTGTAACGTTTCAAGGAGACTCTATAGTCGAAAATATCTCCAGTGTTTACAAACGAAGGAAGCCTAGGCCAAGGAAAAGTCGGGTTCGTTAATATTTAAAATCGTATTTAAAATCGACCTTGAAAAATGTTGGATGTATTTAGAAAAATCTAATTGGAGAAGTATAACCGAAGACATTCTAATGGAAACTAGAAACTGATTTCGGAAAAGGCCAATGCAAAACAAAGGTGAAGCCTTCTACGCTTCTAGACACTGGAATGATAAAATTTTGCCAAGGTTCGGCCTAAAAAATTAAACTTCCTCGACGAGAAACAACTTCAACTATTTTTAAATAACAATGCAGTTAGCTAATTAGTAAGCTAAGCTACGAATATGTAATATTAGCGAGGAAGATGTATCTCACCTTTTACCAAAAAGTATAAAAAATCTTCAAATTAAAATCATTTTTCTTGAGAGTTTCAACGGCTGTAAAGTTCGGCTTTCCTGGTGAGAGCAAATGCCATGGTTACGAATACGCCATCGCGTCACATCAGCAATTCGAAAAAAGAATTTCGCGCCAAAATGATGGAAATCAGGGTTTTGTAACGCATTTTGCAATATTTCAACCAATAAATGAGGTTCTTGTACTTGTTATCTTTAAGGACATGTGTTTTAAGTCGCTAGAAACTTGGGAAAAAATGTAAACAAACCAGCAGGAACCCCACGCGGCGGGGGGAGGGTACTTTGTTGTTGAAAATACTGGATTATGGGTTACTTTTTCAGCCAGAAATTCCCACCATCAGGGTTTGTTTTTCGTACCAAATCCCTAGATATGGGCACAGGAGGCCCAATGTATAGCAGTGAGAGGGCCTTCGCAAGTACTTACATATGAATGTTTCTTGCCTATAATTCATATGACAGTTATTTCGTCTTTTTACTTTTTGTGTCCTTGCTTTTGGGCAATCAAATACAGCTCCTCGAAGAAGGCTAACCATCAATAATGTGTGTGGTAGGTATGGAAACCCATCTGTTTTGAATTGCGTTACTACTGTACTGCAGTATCTATGTATAATATAAAGTCTTTATATTATACATAGATACTGCAGTACAGTAGTAACGCAATTCAAAACAGATGGGTTTCCATACCACACACATTATTGATGGTTAGCCTTCTTCGAGGAGCTGTATTTGATTGCCCAAAAGCAAGGACACAAAAAGTAAAAAGACGAAATAACTGTCATATGATTTATAGGCAAGAAACATTCATATGTAAGTACTTGCGAAGGCCCTCTCACTGCTATACATTGGGCCTCCTGTGGATATGGGGTAGTATTATTCAAAAGAGCTGTTAAATTGCTGAAACACTAGTCAAAAATTTCATGATTTTCCTGTCCATACTCCTATTCCAGAATCTCTCCGTAAAAAATCTACGCTATTCGGACATTGTATTTTTTATGAAACAAAGTTTCCATTCATGACCTTGCAACTGAAACTACTTATAATGATTTTTAGGCCATTTTAGTGAAAATTTTTAGCATAAGGAAACGGAAAGTGCATACATCTGAGGCTCTGAGGAGTATGTCACTCCTTCAGAGAACTTGTAAGACATTATTGTGAGCGAAAAAGGAAGTCTAAGCTTTTCGTTGATTTTTCTTGAAAACCAAACAATTTTGATAAACGTGTACAATAATACTGGACATGATTACGCCCTGGTATGCATCCGCTGGCGCTGAGGACAGATGATAAGTCACTTTACCACTAGCTATATGTTTCTCGTAAATCTTCTTCCAGAAAAAATCACAATAAATAACACTAAAATTATGCAATGCACCGTGAAGTTTGGTTCACACTAGAGAAACGAGCTAGAATAGACGATTGCGCTAAAGATGGCGGACAGGAATTTTTTACCATGATGCTTTGCGTCGAATTGAATTTCGAATGATTTGATTGGTTGATTTCTTCAATACCGCAAAGGATCTTGGTAAAAAATTCCTCAACGCCATCTTTAGCGCAATCGTCTATTGGGATGACGCATTTTAAAAAGCCGTTTTAAATGCATTTTTGGTGAGCCATTGCTTCTAAATCGAATCAAAACTTTTTGATTCCATCCAAATGACGTCGAAGGCGCCGAAAAAATCTCGAAATTGAGGCAAAAATAATTTCGAAGCGTTTTCCGTCGCATTTTGAATGCATGTGTAACAAATGCATAGACTTACGATGTGATTCCTCGTATTTGCTTAATATTTTTAATCTGATTTTTTATTTTCTCGATAACCATCCAATTCAATGAGCGATACTGAGATTTATGTAATGAGTCTAACAAATTCATTCAAAATGCGATGGAATGTGTAGCATGATTTTACATTAGCGTAAACCAACCTTTACGCGCAAAACAAACTGATCATTTTGTATGTTAGACGAGGAATAATACGTTTAAAATACCTAAAGGAATTTAAAGAAAATGCTTAAAACCCAAATACAGTTTTAAAACTAAATACAGGTCAACAAACATGAAACGATGAAAGTTAAAATGAGAAAATCACCCGGGGAAATGTCTGTGCAGTACAGTGGAGGCTGTTCAGTATAGTGGAGGCTGTTCAGTACAGTGGAGGGGTAACATCAGTACTGTGGGGGGATAGCATTGAGTACGGTGGAGGCTATTCAGTACAGTGGAGGGCTAACATCAGTACGGTGGAGGGATAGCATCAGTACAGTGGAGGCTATGCAGTACGGTGGAGGGCTAACATCAGTACAGTGGAGGGATAACATCACGCTTGTGGGGGGATAACATCAGTANCCGCAGTATAAGTGCCTATGTAGCGAAAACCGCCGCACAAGCACTCTGAAGGGTCACTCCACATGAAGTCAACGCAGTAACAAAAATCATGTTAAAAGCCTCAATGAAACTTGGAGCTCCAAGCACCAGCAAGCTATGAGATATCGTTTAGTTGTGTGAATTGTTGACTTCATATGGAACGAGCAAGAGTACACTAACTTAAAATCGTCCGGTCCTGTTTATGAAAGAAATTGTTGCATCTAATACTATTCTATTTTCAATAACATTCAAGTCAGAACTACCAAACAAAAGTGTTGAACAAAGAACGTCAGAATCAAGACCTGATATATTCAATCCAGGTATTTCAGCAAGCTGATCAAAGAGATCTTTTCGCTCATTTGCAAACAAAGGGCAGTGCAGGAGAAAATGCTCGTTTTCCTCTTCCCCGTAACCGCAGTCGCAAATTGGACTCAGGCAGTCAAAGTTATGCCGAAATCTATGTTCATTCAATGCACTAAACCTTACGCGCAATTTTGTTAGATTCCTTACACCTACAATGTCATGTAAATTATAAGTCAATTTCTTTGGGGGTCTAATAACAGCAAGCAGCTTACGTTTGAACTCCGAAATCGAATTTGCACTTGTTATCTCATTACCAAGCAAGTTCCATTCAGAAAGTGTGTTTGAGAAATACGTGTTAGAAAAACGAGTTGTCCGGCCGGAGTTTTGATCATAAGTGCGTGAAGACCTAAAATTGTATGTTACTGCTCGCTCAGAAGGAATTAATTCAAACAAATATGATGGAGATGCAGATTTTCTCAAATTGAAGAAGTGGCATAAGCGTCTGTACCACCTTCTCTGATAGAGACTCTCCCAGCCGAGTTCCTCATAAAGCCTCTGCCTGCTTGTACCCCTCCACGCGCCTGTTACTGCCAATGCCGCCAGGTATTGGGTCTGTTCCAACCATTTAGTGATATTCGACGTAATTTCTGGATCGTGCTTATGATAAAGAATATCACCATAATCAAGGTGTGGTCTCACGTATAGCTTATACATCTGATCAAGAACGTCCCTCGAAACGTATTTAGAGAGGTATTTTATCATGCCAATGCCTTTCCGTGCTTTAGAAATTGCCTCCCTAACGTGCGATTGAAAGTTTAATTTTGCATCGAGGATCACGCCAAGATGCTTGTGTTCAACTTTCCTTTCTATCACCTCAGTTCCTAACACCAGCACAGGATGATCTAATCTTGCCCTTTTGGTGGAGAAAAGAACCTCCTCCGTCTTTTCAGAATTGAAGTGCATCTTCCACTGCCATGCCCACAATCGCAACCTTTCTAAATCTCTATTCAGTTCGTCAGCAGATGTTATCCCATTTTTAACAACAGAAAAAATTGATGTGTCATCCGCAAACAGCCTAATGTCACTTGTAATATTTTCAACGATATCGTTTATGTAAATAAGAAAGAATAGGGGGCCCAATACTGAGCCTTGGGGCACTCCCGCAGTTATTTTCTTCCAATCAGAACTCTTACCATTTAATAGTACACGTTGCTCCCTGTTAGCAAGAAAATTACTTAATAGTGCTAGAAGTTTTCCTGATATACCTTTGCACTCAAGTTTGTACAGAAGACCTTCATGCCACACTCTATCAAAAGCCTTAGACAGGTCAAGAAATACTGCACGGGTTTCCTTATTTGGAATTTCATCAAATGCACTGTAAATCCTATGGGTAATATACAAGAGCTGATTGATCGTTGAGTCGCCCGGGCGAAAACCAGATTGTTGGGGAGTCAGTAAATCATTTTCTGTAAGATGTGAGTAGATTACATCAAATACCAGCTTTTCAAAAATTTTGCCAAAAATAGGCAGCAGTGAAACAGGACGATAATTCCTTTTACATTGCCTGTCACCCTTTTTGTGAATTGGAATAATGTTGGCCCTCTTCCACATTGATGGGTACACTCCAGATCCGAGACTACTTTCAAAAATGAGACACAGTGGTTCTACTATTGATTCATCGCACATCTTTATCATGGAAACCGAAATATCATCACACCCATGTGCCTTTTTGGAATCCAAGGATCGAATTAGCCTGAGAACTTTATTCCTGTCTATATCAAAATCATACAGTAAAGGATTACAACGAGGTGTGAAACTTGGCAGAGTACTGGATGTGTTTATTGCTGAACACTGCTCTACAAAATAGTCATTGAACATACTAGCTTTATTTTCTAGGTTTGTAACAAATACTCCATTTTCTAACAAAGGGGGTATATTCAAGTTCTTTTTCCTGTTAATGAGTCTATTTAGGACACACCAATATGATTTTATTCCTTGCTTAGGATCCGAAAGTTTGCGCCCTAAGTTAGAATAATATTCATCCTTTGCATTTACAATCATTCTTGAAGTTTCGTTGCGGGATGTCCTAACTAATTCCCAGTCTTCCGGCCTCTTACCTCGACGTAGAAAATTCTTATAAAGTCTGTGCTTTCGTTTAATCGCTGTCTTCAGACGCTGTGTTATCCACGGCGGGTCCTTATCACTACATTTAATCACTGAATTCGGAATATTGGCAGAAAAAATGGAGAGTAACCTTTCGGTAAATTCCCGTGACATTGCATCTGACCCAAGGTCCCTAAAAATTAGTTTCCAATCCATTCCTTCGATTTCATGCCGTATTTTTTGGATATTTGCTTTTCATTCAAAATGCGATGGAATTTGTAGCATGATTTTACATTAGCGTAAACCAACCTTTACGCGCAAAACAAACTGATCATTTTGTATGTTAGACGAGGAATAATACGTTTAAAATACCTAAAGGAATTTAAAGAAAATGCTTAAAACCCGAATACAGTTTTGAAACTAAATACAGGTTAACAAACATGAAACGATGAAAGTTAAAATGAGAAAATTCTAAGCGAACGTGGATGAATGGAATATTTACAACATCTAAACATCATACAGGGTAGCATAGGTTCCAAATCTTTAAAAAAGTCAATGTAAAATTCTATGACCTACTTCTTTTAATTGAAGGCTTGAAAGGAACACTAGCTACTTTGCTAAAGTTCCACCGTTTGTTGGACTCTTCAGAAATCTTCAATATTTTCAGAATTAGAGGGTTTTTCTTTGTTTTTAAGAAATCAATAAAAATTTTGAAAAAACTTAAAAACATCGTAATTTCTAAACTTTTTGAGAAAACATAGAAATGGTATCAAGCAAACGTCTTTCACTCTTCTGGTTTACGATTTAGAAATTTGATGACGTCACATCCTCATAAGAGTTGAAATATAACATACGCTGTAATTTCGAAAAATATTCAAGATTTCAGAAAATCCCAACGGTAGAATTATAGCAACGTAGCTAAAGTTTCTTTGAAGCCATTCATTTCAAAGAAATAGCTCATAGAATTTTACATCGACCATTTTAAAGTTAATTTTATTAATTTGGAACCTGTGCTATATAGGGTAATGGTGGGATATATCAGACAGTTTTAGCTTTCAATATCAAGTAACACCCCTCAAATATCTCAAAAACAAACACAAACTTAACTGAAGCTTCCATGACCAATGCTTTTCCATTTGGGACCATTATCATTTGAATCATTTTTTGCTTCTTTAAAATATGCTCAACGAAGTAGCTGCCAAACTCAACTTGCATCCATCGTCTCTTTGTCAAATTTCAAATTAGCTTTAAGTAGCTCGAAATCCTGACAGCCCACTTAAAACAAATAACTGACTGACTGACTGACTGACTTTGTCACAGCATATTTAAAGAAGCATAAAGCGATCGAAATGATAATGGTCCCAAATGGAAGAGCATTGGCCATGGAAGCTTCAACTTAAGTTTGCGTTTGTTTTTAAATATTTCAGCGGTGTCACTGGATGTTGAAAGCGAAAACTGCCTGATATATCCCGCTGCCTGATCATTCCTACAAGTACCCTAGCGATAAAACAGTAGAATTTTACACCGCTAACCACACAATGGGCCGTTTTACGAAAGATTCTATCATAACAGCCTAATTCAGATGACGATATTGTTCTGGAAAGGCCCAGATAATAGGTACTATCACCGGGTGTCCCAAAAAAGTACTCCGGTTTGAAAAATCACCAAAATTTGATTACATGGCCGATCGTTAAATGTATTTTTTTGGCAAGTAGACCAAAGACCAAATTATTTTCCCAGGTATAACTGATTTTGTTATTGGTTTAAAATTAGCAAATTTAGCTCTCTTTTTTAGACATACTGATTTTGAAGAATACTGCAGAAAGCACTGATGATCACCAGATAAATTTCTTTTTGTATATTACGCTTCTAGTTTGGTCATAAATGTCAGAAAGAAACACAAACTATCATTGTAGGATTAAAGGATCATGAAAAATCTCAAAATAATGGCTCTTGGCAAGATTTACGATGTTGCTTAAAGAGTATAGCTCAGAATACGGGTTTTAAACCTGTCATTCTATACCCTTTCAGGGGTGAAAACAAATATTTTATCATTTTTAAATACACTTGTATCATTGACAAAAGAGATTAAAAAGACAATTTTTTATGATAAGTTTGATAATCGAGTTTTGGTGATCTTATAAGCGGGAGTACTTTTTGGGACACCCCGTAGCTGCAATGGGTGCAGTTCAGCGAAGAATGAGATCTTTGATGAGAAATCTATACTCATATTTGAGATCAGCAGACAGCAGGAGTAGGGCTTTCAGATGACATAAATCTATTTCGAAAATATGTTATCTAAACTTCATTTAATTCTTACTAGGGTACACAAGGTACTATGAATATTTACTGGAACGGCCCAGGTAAAAGTATAAAGTGAACGGTGCGGGCGCAGCGTACAAAATTGCAATTGCATACAGTTTGAATCCTAAGTTAGTTTCAAATTGGTTTTGAGAACTCACATCAAAGTTGTTGGGGACCCTTGCTTCTAGATTAAGGATTTTCCAGGTTCATCTTGGCCTTTTCAAACCCATCAGGAGTTCAGGACCATAATAAAAACATCGTAGTCATTTCCGTGTAAAGAATGAGTCCAAAATATCGTCTGTGTTTCCAATAAATAAAAATGAATCGCTTTTGCTTGAATATTGTTGAGTTTGATAACAATGAACTTATTAAGATGGATGTAAGGACAATATCTATTATCTCAAATTTGTCAATTTATTTTTTACACAGGAGATCATTCCTTCTCATCCCGGTCCATATATGCTAAAGTCTCAATATGTGCAGAGTTTCATAATATTTTCTGTTACGGACCATAGATAGTCAAATCAAGAAAGATCATAGACAAGAACTGCATACAAAACTGCAATAAGAGTGAGCGAGAGAGCGGTGGATAAAATAAGTTGAACTACAAACTGTTTACAACTTCTAGATCTTGCGGATTTTACTTCCATGACTTCATTCGATATATGGCCTACAACTTCATTCCCGGTGATACTTGTGTTGCTGGCTTTCAAATATTTCCCATAGCTCCTAGACGGACTCCGAGATCTGCTTCGTTGCCTCTGCTTGTTAACTGACTTTCCCGTTGACAGTCGTCTTCTGTTGTCGTTTTCATCCCTCGAATTTCTTCGTTCTCTGTATCTAGGCCGTCCTGTTTGACAGAAAATTGTCCAGTTGAGGTTGCTTACAAAGTTTTAGATTCCTAGTTTCTCACGTGAAGTCAGGATCAAGATGAAATCATTTGCATTTAGCATTTAGTGGCTTCGAAATCAAAAATTTTAAAGCCACTTTTCAGTCTAATGTTATTTCTTAAACCGAGCCTTCATTTTGTTTACGTCAAATTGGCAAAAGTCTATTTCATTTCGTGGACATAAGCTTTGGAACAAATTAAGCTTGGATGTCAAACATGCACCCTCTCTTCCTACCTTCAAAAAAGGTTAAACGAGCCATTGCAGAGAGTTTGATTTCACTTTTCCTTTGATTTAATTTCGTATAATTTTGTTATGGACATTTTTAGTTTTTTTATTGCTATTTAACTTAAGCTAGCAACATTTGTATGTCGGGGTTAAACTAAAACTAAATCCTACACTTGTACTTGTAAAAATAAGAGGACGCTAACAACAACAACAGCCATTGTATTACATGAAGTAATACCCGATTATGTTACATGAAGTAATTTTGATAAAACGTGAGTTGTTGAATGTCGTTGAGTTAACAGAAAGATGATTTGAAATGGTTACCTTCGTTGACAAGATTATCGAGAATTTATTCGTGTCCCTCTTGTAAAACCGGCCTGAGCGAGGGGCGCGACATGTAAATTAGGTTTTTACTTTGTAGTCTTTTTGCACGGCCCCCTTTAAAGCAGTCTCTACAGGACTGACGGGGCTACCGTGGTTAAATAATATAAAATGAAAATGAAAATGAAAATGAAATGAATGAAATGAATGAAATGAATGAAATGAATGAAATGAATGAAATGAAATGTCAACCTGGTTCCGAGGGCCAGTTTCCTACGTCAATACTGGATGCTGCTGGATGCTACGCCATGCTGGATTTCAACAGCCTCCTTTTGGGTCATGGGAACGAGGTTGATGAAATGTTTATATGCATTCCTTGACGGTGTATACCGCCTCGCAACTAGCAACAAATTTGCAATGCTTGCTTCCTTAGCTGAATCGAAAACAACTTTAATGCGTTCTAATTGTTTGTTCATTCTAATTGCTCGTTCTAATTATTTCAGATAAAATAGTTGTTCTAATTGTTCTAATTGTTCTAATTGTTCTAATTGTTCTAATTGTTCTAATTGTTCTAATTGTTTGTTCATTCTAATTGCTCGTTCTAATTATTTCAGATAAAATAGTTGTTCTAATTGTTCTAATTGTTCTAATTGTTCTAATTGTTCTAATTGTTCTAATTGTTTGTTTGTTCTAATTGTTCGTTCTAATTATTTCAGATAAAATAGTTGTTCTAATTGTTCTAATTGTTCTAATTGTTCTAATTGTTTGTTTGTTCTAATTGTTCGTTCTAATTATTTCAGATAAAATAGTTGTTCTAATTGTTCTAATTGTTCTAATTGTTCTAATTGTTCTAATTGTTTGTTTGTTCTAATTGTTCGTTCTAATTATTTCAGATAAAATAGTTGTTCTAATTGTTCTAATTGTTCTAATTGTTCTAATTGTTCTAATTGTTTGTTTGTTCTAATTGTTCGTTCTAATTATTTCAGATAAAATAGTTGTTCTAATTGTTCTAATTGTTCTACTTGTTCTAATTGTTTGTTTGTTCTAATTGTTCGTTCTAATTATTTCAGATAAAATAGTTGTTCTAATTGTTCTAATTGTTCTAATTGTTCTAATTGTTTGTTCTAATTGTTTGTTTGTTCTAATTGTTCGTTCTAATTATTCCAGATAAAATAGTTGAAACTTGCTTCGCTTGATCTACCGGGTGAGTCAGAAGAAACGCACACCGTTTGAAAGGCTATCAAAGCAACAATAAATTTTAATATCTATATAACTAAAGGCTGAGACGGTCAGATCAAAGCATGAATTTGTCTGTTTGCCGCACTGACTTCTCAGCTCTCCCGTGCCCCACAAGCTCGCTCTTCGTCTCGAAAAATCGACGGCAAAATGGAGGTGTGCAACGGCCATTCGATATCTTGGGATCACCTCCTGCTGCTGGGGTATGAGCGGGGGAAATTCCTTGGCAGCCTATTTCGGCAGTTGATTGTTTTTGAGTTTTTCCTCGCTGATATCGGTCAACAGTTTCCGTATCATTACAAAGCAATGCCTGCGCTAAGAAAAACATTATTTTACCATTTTAATCGTTGAAGCATGGATCAAATTGAGCCAATCACTGATAGTTTTAGGAAAAGCCAACGGAAGCTATTTTTCGGGAATTCTTCATTTGAGATTAAGATGATGCATTGTAAAAAGCACAGGGGGCATACACAGACCATAACTCCNTTTTCAGTTTAAGTCGACATCCTATCTTTTCAGCATATCAAACTGCCTATCTCCACCAATTTTCATGCCAGAATCTAAATTTTTATGCTTTTTATGCTTGGATCCCGTGCTGTCGTCCATCACTCGCCTTGCTTTCTGAACGTGGTGACGTCAAACAACAACACTCGCTCCAGTCTTTTCATCGCGCAAGATGGCGGCGGTGAAGAAGCAAGATTTGGAGGTGAAAAAAGCGGAATAACAGCACAATATCGCAGGTAAATGTCAATTTTGCTTATATAACATCATTTTAACTCCAAAACAAGCAAAATGGGAGATTTTGAATTTTTAGCGCACTTCCCCTTTAAGTTAAACCCTCAGTTCGGCAATGGAGTTGTGATTTTTCAAATCGTTGTTACAGTTTTTGTCGTACGATTTTTCAAAGAGTGGATACATTTTTCTGACTCATCCGGTAGATTAAATATTGCTCAGCGTAAAGGAGCAAGAAATTTGAGGAAAACAACTCACCTCTTTCCAATTCCCTACCAACCAAGCGACTTCTCCTCTCAGGTGTGAATCGTAGTCTTTCATGTGCTGGGGATGCATTTCCAAAAGAATAATAATGCTCCTCCATAGCACTACTATTAAGACTAGAATCGTGTGGCTCTCGTTTGATCTTATTGCTTGAAAAGTTCACATCACAACGGTAGCTCAGTGGCCTTTTGTTGGATAGTGACAACTTTGGAGAATGAATGCTCTTTGACAAAACAGAATTGTTTACTTGGATAGGAGCGGGTGACGGGCAAGGCTTCTTGAGATGGAGAACTGAGTAATTGTCCTAAAAGAAGAATAACGATGTTGTAATAAATCATGGGTTATAGAACACAATTAATGTAGGTCAAACAACTGGGTTTATCTACTGTGTCCTTCTGCCCTGGCCTAGAAGCACCGTCGTTGCATTGCTTTCTTTGCGCCTACTGCTCCGTAGTCGCAAAGAAAGCATCCCAGCGAGGGCACTTCTAAGCTAGTGCGGTTCAGAAGACACTGTTCTTCTGTAGATAAACACAGCTATACGACCTTTTCTTTTCTGGCTTGCGGTTTAAAACCTTTTCTTCTGCGAAGGCGCATTTACACACAGGAATAAAAGGGAGTTAGATTCGATTTAGCAGTTAGGCCAAGGTCAGTTGAAATGTTGTTAAAAAACCAAGGCAGGGAGAGAAAAAACAAAGAAGACAACAACACTCAAAACAAGGTAAATAACATTTATTAATCACAATATAGGTGTCCTGGCACCCTTGCTCATAATAGAAAATTTGCTCTGTTCAAAGCCAAAACTATTCAATTCAACGCGCGCGGAAAACTAAGACCTCATGTAGTCAATCTAGAAACGGATCAGAAAGGAAACCCTTGAAACTGCGCTGTGGCGGAGCATTCCATTCTAAGAATTGAACAAACAAACATTGAAGCAAAACTGCCTTTTCAGTCACAACAAACATGGCGGAAGAAGTGAGCAGAAATGATTACTCGAATGGTCGTGAATTAGGCCTCCATGAAATGTATTATGACGTGATGTGTGGTCGTTATGAAATGTGCAATTATTTCTGCTCTGCTGTCTTACGATCTAATTTCGTTTTGGAGGTAAACGACGTCGAAGAAAGCTTGAAAATATTGATTCAATTTCAGCCACTTTTGAGGATGAAAGTAGTGAGCAGGACAGAAGTTAGGCAAAACTGCAGACGTGGTCGTGAATATGAAAGGTTGTATTTTCAGCCGACAGAAGTGAAAATCGAAGATGTTTTGAGGGTCAGGAAAAGCAAAAATATTAATGATTTGGTTGAAATGGTGGAAGAAGAGGAAACGTTTCTTTCAAGAGAAGAAAGTTATGGAGATGGAGTGAGGTATTTATAATAGGCTGGATTTTTCGTGTACGAAAAACTATGAAAAAAAACACTCATTTCTTTAGAAACCACTAGATAGGTCTAAAAGTATTACCTAGGGCTGAAACTTTCTTTAGAATTTTCATATAGTAAGGAGGACCAGCCAGTTAATAAGAAACTACTTTGTATGCGACTGCAAGCTTAATATATAGGTTGAAATTTGATCTTTGCCAAGAGATGGTAATTGTCAAATTCTCATATTAGTCCTACCCTATTTCCTTTCTTACTGTAAATATTACAGGTTTCTTTAAAATTTCTTTAAGGGGCCCTGATTTCTAACTTGGTGAAAATGTAACAGAGTGAAAAACACTTTAATATAAGATGAATAGGCCCAGGGCCGATACCAGCCATGAATTCATAGGGGGGCAAAGAACAAAAATTTTCCGATGACAAAAGCAACAACAACAACAGCAACAACGCCCATTGTAGGGACATACCTTAAAATCATGCGTGAAATGACTGATGTACTCCTTCAATAACGAAAATTTGGAATTATTTTGCAATCCAACATTGAACCCTTCAAATATAGTGAATATGAAGCAACACGATTCTGCAGATTCAAAATTCATGTCGTCATTTATCCTCGAACGTTAATAAATTCGTGTCCAATGCATCATTTCTCCAAAGATTTCTCCAACAAAATCTTTTAAAGGTGGACCTGTAAATCACGAACAAATCCGACAGGTAGAGTGAAATTTCCGACAAATGGCCTGCTGGGGGGCGCTCCTCCCCCGGCCCCCCCACTGGCTTCGGCATTGAATAGGCCCAAGGGGATACTTGACTTTCATTACCACAAAGGGTCTTCAACTCCAGAAAAAATTGGTGACAAGTGTACTCCAAAACATAAACATTAAACTGAGCAACACTGAAATAACAATCCGCTCTAACAAAATACCCCCTTCTGATAACCGGCTCTAGAAAAATTGATTTCGTTCTATACCTGCTGCTAGAAAAAAAGAGGCAAAAATGATACCCTGAAAAACAGCACATCCCCATTAGACAAATATACCCAGTACCATCTGCCCCCCCCCCCCCCCACCCAGAGAGTTGCACTTTGACATCTTGGTTTGTTATAATGTACTTCGGATTTCAATCTTCCTAAGATTCCAAACATGCTCAATATTTTTCTTTCTTTTTACCAGGTGGAGAATGGTGCTGAATATGCCAGAAGAGCATGTTGAAATAGACAAGCAGGGTGATGGTTTTGAGGCCAAAGAGCATGACTCTCCAGCTGAGGTTGGTAGCAAGGAAGACCCTAGTGCCAAACCTAAAAACCATGACCCTCGAGATAAATCTTTCAAATATGAAATTTTTTTTATCATGAATCACCAATCTGTTGATGGAATAAGTGGCCATGACCTTATTTACAGACAATTTCTACCCATCCTGAATAAAATCATCAACAATCTTCCCGTAGATGACATTTTCCTAACACCGCTTGATCTGACACCATCTTATGAAGAAGATATTCTTGGCCATGTAAGCACGGCTGATAAAAAGCCAGCATGGTATATAAAGACTTATTTCAATCTGCGTAAAGCAATAAATAAAGCATTTGGGGGCCACGATGGAAGAATAAAAGTAACCGCTGAAGGCAGTCCATTTTTAGATGAAAAGGGAATGGGTATATTCAAGTTCTGTCTCATCGAAGAGCTTGTGGGAAGAATTTTACATGAACGGAAAGCTAATGATGTCAGTGTACATTCGATACTGGTTACAGGTCTATCATTTGCTGTTATCAGATTATTTCAAGATTTAGGGAAGCCTTTGCCTAAGGAGATCGAAAGTGGGTGGCCCATAGATTCAAGAAAAAAGTTAGCAAAATTCAAAAGTCCACAGCCATTAGGGATGTTCATTTCACCACTGGGGATGACATTAATGAAAGTCCCAAGGCCATATGAATTTAACAGAGAAGTATTTTGGCATGCAGCTGCAAATATCAACCAACAAGTACGCAAAGGCATTCAAAATCAGCGTGAAGGCTTATTCCTTGACGTAACATCATACTTATACAACAACCGTAATGCAGCAGATTATGGGACAATATTGAATGAGGCTGGGTTGATCAATCACTTTGAGATCAGCAATTTAGGGAAATGTTCACCAGGCCCAGAGTTGGATGCCACATTGCCAAAGTTGATAGATGCTGATGAGATCTATTTTGGGGAACTAGGACGAGGTTCCCCCAACAACTCAGTTCCTTTCTTTAACACAGTTGTAAATCACAAAGGGAAAATGTTTATTTTGTCATGTTACAATAAGAGATGGCTGACCAGAGAACTTGCTGGAAAGTTTATGAGATATTTAGAAGAGGTGCTTGATGAAGTGTGTGAATCTCCAAAGAAGGCCTGAACATTACCAAACAACAGTTGCATGTACAGTAAATGTCACATTGTTTGAAAACCAACTGAAATACACCTTTAAATACGTGCTCCTCATACAAGGAGATACTTGGGGGAAATTTAGGTGCAGCTTTGGAACTTTGGAATGCTGTGATGAAATTGTCTCCCATGCAACAACTTTTAATAAGGTGCTGCCCAACAAATAAGGTGCCATCTTACAACTTGTACTGTAGGTCTACAACTCAATTCCCATAGCGTTAAGGTAGGGCCCTTTACGAGACCAACCTTCAAGCAAAACTTCCTGGCAACAACAAAATTCTCATCCTGAATAAACTTTTATCTTTTGACAAGTAAATAAAGGTTTGTTTGATATTCTTTGCTTCATCAGAAAAAACATTGCAATAATTCAAGGCCTCCCAAATTATTGTTTTTGCCTACTTACCCTATTTCAATTTAGGATTATACAGGAAGTAGACCCCCAAATAGTTGTAAGGCTATTCTGATCAAGCGAAAGCAAAACATTAAAACAAGCATTCTATACTTCTGGAATCCTTTTATCAAATTCATTAGTACCAAAGAGAGCTTCCCGGTGAAAAATCTTATAGGATCTTGTAAGATCCTATAGGTTCCTGTAGGATGCTGTAAAAATCCTATAGGAATAGGAACTTGTCCAGGATCCTACACAAAGATCCTATATCTCAAGGATCCTATCCAAAATGTAAACAGGATCCTAAATAAATGTATTTATAAATAAATCTTGCAGGATCCTGTAGGATCTTATAGGATCTTATTAGGATCCTGTAGGATTCTATAAGATCCTGCAGGATCTTGTACAGGACCTCTTATAGGATTCTTTAGGATCCTGTGAAAGTATTCTGAAAGATCCTGATAGGATCCTGGAGGATTTTTCACCGGGGTAATATGATTAATCTTCTATCTTTGAAAAGTTTATCTGAGTCCCTTTCTTTTTATAAATGTTTCTTTTCTTTTATATAGGATATTAAAGTTGATTTATATTAGCAATTCATGTATTAGGTTGGTTTGTTTTTAAGCAGGGCACATTGTAAATCAGTTAGTTAAATTTTACTGAATGTATTTAACCCTGTTGAAATAAATCAAAATGAAAAATGAAAGGCAGTTGGACTTTATCCTACTTTCTCAAACGTCACATTTCTTGCAAGTTGCACCACTGTTATTTATATTATGCATCCCAGAATCCTATATAATATCTAGAGTGACAAAGAGCACTTGAATTTGCAACAATGTACAAAGATATTTGATGTTTATAGCCACAGTATATGCCTTGTGCACATTAACACTCTATTTTCTTGCCCAAGAATTCTTACGAATTGTTGAAAAAATGGTCATATTCTTAAGAATTCTTGTTTCAGAATTTCTACAGTCTTTCATACCTCTCAAGAAGGGACGACTGCACTTTAGCGGACCAGCTTCATGTCATATCTCTAGGGAACGTATTTGATCAAATACCCTACTAACCTTAACTAAACCCTACCTTACCCTAACTAACCCTAACTTACCCTAATTTACCCTAAAAACCCCTTTTTGAAAACCTAACCCTGATCCTAACCCTTACCCTATGACACATAACTTGCCGACATTGAAAGCTGGTCAGCTAAAATGCAGACTAGCCCTCAAGAATTCTCAGAATGTGAAGAATTCTAAAAAATTCTTAAGAATTCTGACGAATTTTAGTATTCTTCTCATGTTAATTTGCGCTAGGCCTGTTTGGTAAAAAGGCTGTANTACCAAAGAGAGCTTCCCGGTGAAAAATCTTATAGGATCTTGTAAGATCCTATAGGTTCCTGTAGGATGCTGTAAAAATCCTATAGGAATAGGAACTTGTCCAGGATCCTACACAAAGATCCTATATCTCAAGGATCCTATCCAAAATGTAAACAGGATCCTAAATAAATGTATTTATAAATAAATCTTGCAGGATCCTGTAGGATCTTATAGGATCTTATTAGGATCCTGTAGGATTCTATAAGATCCTGCAGGATCTTGTACAGGACCTCTTATAGGATTCTTTAGGATCCTGTGAAAGTATTCTGAAAGATCCTGATAGGATCCTGGAGGATTTTTCACCGGGGTAATATGATTAATCTTCTATCTTTGAAAAGTTTATCTGAGTCCCTTTCTTTTTATAAATGTTTCTTTTCTTTTATATAGGATATTAAAGTTGATTTATATTAGCAATTCATGTATTAGGTTGGTTTGTTTTTAAGCAGGGCACATTGTAAATCAGTTAGTTAAATTTTACTGAATGTATTTAACCCTGTTGAAATAAATCAAAATGAAAAATGAAAGGCAGTTGGACTTTATCCTACTTTCTCAAACGTCACATTTCTTGCAAGTTGCACCACTGTTATTTATATTATGCATCCCAGAATCCTATATAATATCTAGAGTGACAAAGAGCACTTGAATTTGCAACAATGTACAAAGATATTTGATGTTTATAGCCACAGTATATGCCTTGTGCACATTAACACTCTATTTTCTTGCCCAAGAATTCTTACGAATTGTTGAAAAAATGGTCATATTCTTAAGAATTCTTGTTTCAGAATTTCTACAGTCTTTCATACCTCTCAAGAAGGGACGACTGCACTTTAGCGGACCAGCTTCATGTCATATCTCTAGGGAACGTATTTGATCAAATACCCTACTAACCTTAACTAAACCCTACCTTACCCTAACTAACCCTAACTTACCCTAATTTACCCTAAAAACCCCTTTTTGAAAACCTAACCCTGATCCTAACCCTTACCCTATGACACATAACTTGCCGACATTGAAAGCTGGTCAGCTAAAATGCAGACTAGCCCTCAAGAATTCTCAGAATGTGAAGAATTCTAAAAAATTCTTAAGAATTCTGACGAATTTTAGTATTCTTCTCATGTTAATTTGCGCTAGGCCTGTTTGGTAAAAAGGCTGTACAGTATGAACATTTCTATATTATCACAATACACCACAGGTTAGAATTCTTTCAATATTTAGAGTATATATAAGAAAGTTTTAAATGCTTTCATAAACACTTTCACTTTTTAAAGTTTCATTTTGTAACCGATTTACTCATCAGAAGCTTACTAACTTTTAAACCAAATGATTTGGTCTTTGATCTACTTGCTTGTTGAGGATACTGAGGCCTCTTTTTAAAATATTTAAGCTATTCCTTTGACGAAGGGGTACTTGGCTCGTCAGCCCTCTGGGGCTTCTCTAGAGAAGAATTCCGGTTCTTCCCTGGAGTATCCAAGTATCCTGAACAGCTATTTCAATAATTAGATCATTCATAGTGAGCAGAAATGTAGTAGATTAAGAATTGTTATTCAAATGAAATTGAAACTTTGAACTTTGACTCTTTCATTTTGTCTAAGCCTTTTGTTATGCTGGTGAAGTTCAAAGCAAATCAATAGCCGGGAAACCTATTGCCATGCGCGAGAATATCTTTGTTTCCTTGCTAATTAATGGATTCTCCCCCCACATTCTTTCTACAAACCAAACATACTTTCTACGCATGATCATAGGAATTTAAAGATTTGAGCTCTATATATATATATAATCAAATTTTTATGTTTTTCCAAACTGGGGACCCTTTTTGGGGACACCAAGTATTCTTTTTTTATGGTCTTTCTTAACTGGTTGCACTATTAATAATTTAGCTGGGTTGCTTGCTTTCAATTTTTAAGCACAAAATAAATGTAACTGCTGACTTACATTTTTTGTCACTCTAACATCTCTTTCCTTGAAAAACTTCAAAATTTCATCTTTGCATCCACGTAAATTTCTTTCAGGTTCCCAAGTATCATCGTCGGAGTTGTAGCCTTTCCATCTCACGAGATATGAAATACTCCCATCTGAAGCTAATCTACATGACAGTATTTTTTCAACCTAAAAGATATTGAGATGTTGCTAGTAAGAAAATAAGATAGAAAAAAGCTGCAAACTTGGGTTATTATGCACCCACATGTTGTGAGAAACTCTTGAATATATAATATGCTGGAAGTCTTAAATCATCCAAAAGACCCAGACAACCGGGAAGCATTATTATTATTATTTTTATTATCCAATTTTGCATCCAGTTTAAAAAACCGCTACACATGGAGACACAACTCTGTGCTGTTAAGCTGTTAAATCTAGCTAACTTTTTGCAACCAATTGCCAAGAAACTTTTCTGTGACTCTCTATCTTTTATATCACCCGAAATAGTATCTGGTACTGCTGCAAGACCTAATCTCCTTGTTGTTGACGGAAAGAACAATTTGTTTATAATTGAGCTAACAGTTGGTCACGAATCTAACACGGAGGTAGCCTGCGTCACAGACCATAACAAGGAGGAGTTATGGTCTGTGCGCTGGAGTCACTTTTGTTGTCCCAGTTTCACAGATATCTTGTGAAATCTGTTATTCCATGGTTATTCAAATAATGATATTGGCTTGTCTAGCTCTTTGTTTGTTTAATTTGTCTATTCTGAAGTCGTTGGGACAACAAAAGTGAGTCCATCTGGTTATGGTCTGTGACGCAGGCTAACACGGAGGCAAATGCGACAAGACAAGAAAGGCAAAGAAATACAAACATCTTTTGAATGATAGAGATCTGAAACGTTCCTATCGAAAAATCAGTTTTGTGAACCTTGTTATGACTACCATTCAGACGAATTCTTCAAAATGCTGAAAGAACTGAATATCGACGACGCGGCCTCAAAGTACATTTCAAAGAAATTGACAGAAATTTGTATACGCTTGTCATATTATATTTTTTATATGAGAACGAAGGACAGCCATTCCATAGAAATGACACATCTTGATGAAAAAAATTATTTTGGAATTTGAAGATGAAAAATGGCTTTTTGAGTAGTAGAATACCTTGCTTATGCAAGTTTATAAAAAAATTTATCAAAAATGGCCGACAATGGGCGTGGCCATGGCTACAATTGTCTCTACTATTGTTAGACATCATTGATAAACTTTGTACCATTTCACAAAAATAGCTCTCATTTTTTAATTAAATAGGATTTTGTACTGTTTTTTGTGTTATTAACTTGATATTATAACAGAGAATGTTATTGCAGCAAAAAATTTTTGTCAAGAAGCAAATCACCAAGTAATGCCGCACTGAAAACACCCTCAGTGAAAGGTCACGCGAGTCACATTTTTCACAATAAAAGTATTCTCATTCGTAACCCTTCAATTTTTTTTTCATCATTAGACCTTAGTTTGGTCTTCATACAAATGTCCATGCTGACCCTTAAATTGAAATTGATCACTTCGGTAATTTTTGTAAAAAATCACCCTCAAGTTTGGTCACGCGAGTCACGAAACATGAGTCACAGTAGAAAACTGGTCTTTAGAGTTGATTTTAGGTAGAAAATATAGAGAAAATTGTATCTTTATTTGGGTACAAGGTCTATACTGGTTATAAACATTTAAAAAATACTGGTTTTCCATGAAAAAGCTCAACAGTAAATTTGACAGAACAAGATTTTGCAAACATATAGGAAGCCTTTGAGAGATTTTGAGAAGCCTGAAAACCAACTTTAAAAGGACAAAATTTGTCAGGTTATTGAAGTTTGTGACCCTATTTGGGTCACAGTTCTGTAAAAAAGTTCTCTTTTTAATGTTACACTTCCAGCAAAAGATTTAAACTGAGTTCTCTTTACGTAATTCTCACTTGTCACGCGAGTCACATTTTTGGGTCACACGAGTCACGCTGCATTGGTTCTGTTATTTCTGAAAGCAACCATATTTTAAATCAAATTTTATGCTCATGTGGTAGCTTAATGACCACTGGCCACTTCTCAAAAAGTTTTGTCAAAAAAGATGTTAAACTTTCTCAGGAAAATTAAGATTAATAACTTCAAGTCAAGAATTTGCAAATGTGACGGTCATACGAGTCACACCAAATAAACCAAAAAATTTGCATTAGTAAGCATGTTTTTTTTGGGGAAAAGATTGTCAGCATAGAGAATGGCTTCAGGGCATTCTACCACTGTATCAAAATCTTTGAAAAATCAATTTAATTTTAGTAGACAGCTAGTTGTATGTGTGACTTGGTCACGCGAGTCACTATGGAATGGCTGAGGAGTGGACAGAGCCGGATCTAATGAAATTCTGACTTGAACCTTATTTTACTACTTAATTATCTTATCAAAGCACCTTCGTGAATGCAGGCAGACTATGCCTACTGTACACCGTAGAGTCTGTATCTGTTAGAATCTTTTGTAACTTATTTAGGAATATCTAAAAGTATTATATATATATGTAATCTAGATTGGAATTATCATGAAAGGTTTCCATTATTATTATTATCAAATTATTTAAAGTACAGTTGCCACAATATATAGTAATAAACTAATTCAAACCAACTATTTACATACAAAGAAAAATTACAAAAAAGTTCATTTGGGATCCTCACTATCAACTATCAATCGTGCATGCATATGTCTCTGTATATCTGTGTATGTCTGTTCACTTGTGACTTCGCTCTATAGCTCTAGCACTCCGTTAACTCATTCAGATATTATTTCTTTGATAGTTTGATTTCTTTGGAAGTTACTTTGCAATGCCAATCGACACATTATCGGGAGTTTCAGTGAATTTTCAATTTTTACATGACAAAATACGTCTTCTTCAGTTTGGGCCGTTAGGCCTGGCAATTTTGCTTCAACTTAGTGATATTTAGGTTGAAGTGTTCACGGATGAACTTGAAAATAAAAAGCAAAGGTGTGACATTCTTAGTAACCTTGTTTTTTCTGTCATTCAGAATGTGTTTGTCTGCAACAGATCTATCGATTGGCGTCTTGTGAATGAAATGGGCGTCAAAACGTTGACACTAAAACACACATATAGGCATGCGTGATTGACTGCCAGTCAAATAGTTTTTAAAAATCGGTGACAGCCTGCCGGTCAAATAGTCACTTCATTTTTCTAACTGCAGATCTTGCATGTGCAATTATTCCATTCTTCGGTCATATCTTAAATATTGCTGCTGAGTTTGCATTTTTATAGTATCAGGTAAAGTGTTCCAAAGTAGAGCTCCTTTGAATACAAGTGAATTATTTCCGAATGTGCTTGCATTTCTATTTGGTAATTGCAAGAGATTCTTAGTTTGTAGCTCATATTTCACGTCCTTTCTTTCAAAGAATGTCCACATGAATGATGGATTTTCTTGTGAAAGGCACTTAAAGATTTGAAGCATCAATTTGCGCAGGTTTTTCGTGTGGACTTTAAAGCAGGTCTTTTGTATGGATGAAAGTACAGCAGTGGTGCATCATCAAAGATTTCTAAAGCAGGAGTTAGCAAATCTGAATCTTCTATAGAAAATGATATAATCAAGCATAGCTTTCAACACACAGCTTTACAGAGCAACATAATTAGAAAGTCAACACTATACTTACCATACCATACCATAAACACTTGCTTACCATACAGTCATGATGGCATGGTATCATGACATTGTACACGCAAATTTAATATCCCATCATATTTTCTTCATGAAATGAAAAAGTTGTTGCCAGAACAAAATTGGTCACTCAGAATCAGGATGCTATAGAAGCCAAATTAAAAACAATGTGCCTTCTTTTTTAATTAAGTTGCGTCACACAATCAGGAGAAAAGGTCCCAATCGGGGTTATTGTCTTGGGTACAATGACAATATTTCGATTATTTTACTTTTGGGCCTAAATTTTAAGAGTTTCTCTCCTCATGTTCCTTCAAGAGTATTCCTGATTAATACTCGCCAAATAAATGCACCATATTAATCTATCATTGTTTGAACAAGCCAAGATATCAACCTGTTTCCTAATATTTTGAAACTCGTAAAAACAGTTCATACCTCGTACTCCTCATCCTTTGAACTTTTGCCCGCCATTTTCATGACAACAACAGCTCGACTGCAACGACACAGGGACCCAAGGCGTAAAATGTCTGAGCAAAGTATGGGGCAAATAGTAGTTGTAGTTGTAGCGAAAACGAAAACGAAAACGAAAACGAAAACGGTGTATATAGATTTTATATACACCGTTATTCTTACAACGAGAGTAAGATTTTGAACCAAGATAAGAAAATCCGAATTCTTTTTTAAGTCGAGGTATGATGTTCCATTTTTGTAGTAACGAAAACGGTGTATATAGATTTTATATACACCGTTATTCTTGCAACGAGAGTAAGATTTTGAACCAAGATAAGAAAATTCGAGTGTTTTTTGGAAGTCGAGGTATAATGTTTCCTTTTTGTAGTAACGATAACGGTGTATTTAGATTTTATATTCACCGTTATTCTTACAAAATGGCAAGACCTTCGGCGCTCCGCTTCCTGGCCAGGCAAGTGAACCCCCTTGATAATCCCACCCCAAAACATTCTAAAAGCCTCTATTCTCTGAAGAGGACAACAGTTTTTAGCAGAGCCACGGGGATGTTATGGGGGGGGGGGTTAAATACACCCCCACTTTTTTGAAAATATTGTAATTTTGATTTGTCCAAAAAATAACATAGAAACTGTAGGGTATGGATAGGTCTATATTCAGTTTCAATTTGTATCTCTATATCTAAAAAGGGTGTTTCCCAAAGGTTTGAAGGACGGGGCCCTGAAAAAATTTCCCTGATCCTCCATAGTATCTTACCACACCCCCCCCCCACTTTTCGGTGGCTGGTGCCGCTGCTGGAAGTATTCATTTGTTTTCTTGTTGCAGAAGTTTCTTCAAATGAATTTCCTTCATACCTCTTTATACCCCAACAATTATAAACTTGTGCATTGACAGTGCTTCATGCATGAGAATACTTATACCACTGGAACCTACTGTATACAAAAAAACCTATACCCAGGGGCGGTCTGGCACAAAAACTGCAGGGTCAACAGTGTCATTGTCTATCGATTTGGTGGCAATCTTTGTGTTCTATGGTTTTCTTGAAGATTGTGCCGTTTTTCCTCTATTAATTTTAGATTTAAAACAATTTTAAATATTTTCAAAGCTTTTCGTGAATTCTTCAATAAAAATAAAACTGCAATAATTCTGAAAATAATCAAGATATCAAAGATTGGCAATGAACACTTATAACAAAGTACCTGAAGTTCCTTTCAAGAAGATTTGATTCCTGATTCCTATGCTTTAAAACAGTAGGATCGGAATAGACTTATTACATGAATACTTTTTTTCGCTCCATTCCCCCCTAACCATACCCCACAGTACCCATTCCGCTTCAACTAAGTTTTAGCGGAATGACTATAACAATAAATAACAATTCAATTCAATAGAGCAAAACTTTGACTCATATCATCAGTCTAGGCTCGGAATGGGATTGAACATCGAATTTATACCTACAAAAGTGTGGGTGGGATATAACTGGAAAAATGAGACAGAGAACCTACCTTCAGGACCCTTTTGGAAAGACATCTACCTTTTCTACCTTCAACTTAGATATCAATCTCAACCTCTGGTGGTCTTGACAATATAAGATAGAATAGAGCAACCACACTATCTTTGTAGCAGTCTATATTTTATGTTTAACTTTAAACAAACAAATAGAATATAAATTACAAAATTAAACATATCTGGTCTGACGAATGTTCAATAAAGATATAAATTATGCATTTCAAATAACAAGTTACGACATGGTTACGACATAGATTACCTCTGTTTACAAAATAACAATAAACTGATTTTAAGTTTTTGGAGAGCACTCTGGAGACTTGATGAGAAAGCGACTTTCTTTACTTTGATAGCAGTAAGGCGTCGTGGTACCCTGAGTATGCAAGCTCCTCGGCTACATCAAGGGCGGGCATGTCACACTGGGGACGATGTCCCCCTACCCCTGTCCGATTATCATTTATCATTCTGCACCATTATCATTTCAATCGCGTTAAGCTACTTTAGAATATGCTCAACGAAGTAGCTCTGGCTTATACCAATATCAATTTGCGCATTTGGCTCTATATATTATATAGAGGCAATCAATATCTATTATTTAGATCAGTGTATATACTATATCCCCGACTATATCTCAATTCAGAAGGCATTGATCAACCGCATATATCCAGCAATGCTTTATAATACTGCGTTCCTTCGCCTACAGACAAAAGCAACGACTTTCTGTTTACAGTTCTTCAAGTCCCAGCTCCCATTTTCATGCATTACAACACACATATTTTTCTTTGAAGCTGGTAACTGCATCTGCTGTAGCCTGTTTAAGAATTTTCGTTCCAGTTTCTTGGTATTCCATTTCCAACGTTTGTGCTTGTTCAATTTTATGCCTGGAAAGTAAATCATAGTTCAAAATCATTTGCAAGAATGAACCTAATTTATTGAACTTGAGCATTGTTACCTTGGGTAGAAAGCAGATACTTTTTGTGGAATATTTATACATTATTCTCTCATAAACAAGCTCAAGGTTCTTTTCGTCGCTATGTGTCCTACATGTTTCTGAATGTTAGATTATTTGGCTAGTCTGCACTTTAGCGGACCAGCTTTCAATATCGGCAACTAATGTGTCATGGGGTAAGGGTTAGGGTCAGGGCTAGGTTTTGGAAAAGGGGTTCTAGGGTAATTTAGGGTTAGTTAGGGTTAGTTAGGGTTAGTTAGGGTAAGTTAGGCTTGGTTAGGGTAAGTTAGGGTTAGTTAGGGTAAGGTAGGGTTCAGTTAGGGTTAGTAGGGTATTTGGTCAAATACGTTCCCTAGAGATATGACATAAATCTGATCCGCTAAAGTGCAGTCGTCCCGATTATTTTTTACCTTTTTTAATGTTTATCAGAAGTAACATGAACAATGAAATTATTTTTTATTTATTTATTTAATGAGGGCTGCCCTTCAGCAGAAGCTGTTTTTCAAGGGGCCCTCCAATAAAACTTTAATTACAAGATACAAAATACAACTAATATAAGCGTAATTACAATAAAAACCATAATGTTAAATAACGTATTTGCTGGAGACACCTGAAAAGAGGTCATGAAAAACGTTCGAACTGGAGTTAAAGTACACATAATGAATAATGAAAAAATTGATTTACCTATCCAAATAGGGTAGTTTCTTCGAATCTTATCAACCACGGTTTCTTCACTTGATGATGAAGGTGTAAACAAAGAAGCCTTCCTGAAAAATGTTGAAAATGGACATGAAATAATGGTTAACTATGATGAAATAATTTTTTTTCTAAATATGTCTTCATCATCAAAATTCACAAAACTACAAGAATACGAAACCACAAACTAGGACTATTACACAAGAAAACTACAATTTGTAGTCAACAGAATTACTTGAAATGAAACTCCATGGGTGTGAACTTGCACATCTCCCCTGCAGCTAACATTTAGACATAAAACAAAGACTACACGAGAAAATGAAAGACAAGAAACAACACAGGGCATCTTATAACATATAAAGTGGTGGGGAAATTCCCCACCAGCCCCTTCAATGTCCCACCAGTACTGCCATTTTCCCCACCAGTGAGGTGCCCTTTGCTGTCAAAAAATGCTTTTAGAATATGATAGATGTAGATTGAAGACAGGCTTGATAAAAAACATATTATATCCAGCATTTTTATACCACCCCTTTGTATCAATTTTGTTATCAGATTCGTCATCTCGCTTTACAGTTTGCATTGATGTTAACTTGGTATTAGATAATTGCTTTGTTTCAAAAACTCATTATTGTGAGTGAGTTCTAAACTGATGGCGTTCACTTTACAGGAAAGCAAAGGCAACAGAGACAGATTCTCACGCATCTTACCCCCACCAACATAAATAGCTGTCTCTATCGACTTTGTAAAATGCCTTTTGGGGCTAGGTGCCCTTTCAATAGATTCCCCACCAGTAAAGAGTTCTTAAAAGATGCCCTGAAACAACAACAAAAGCAAGAGAGACAACAGGGATGCATCTCAGTTCATTCGACCAGAGTTGCTAATCTGTATTCTAAGGTTGCCAAAATGATACGCCTGTTTGGGGTGCAATTAAGCCTTAGAGTCTCCATATAACAAAATATTCAGAAGTTCACTCTGAAATAAATCGTTTACAGTGGCGGCACCAACAGCCGAAGACTGGGGAGGACAAATGGAAATGGGGATCCGGGGGTGAAGCCCCCGGAAAAATTTTCAGGCCACGCTCTTTTGATCCTTGGCAAAGGCCCTTTTTATTGCTATGAAGCGCCCTTATTCGTCCTCAAAATCCAGGATCTTACTACCCAACCCCTCCTTTGACAATTTCTCTACTGGTTTGGACGAATTGGAAAACCTAATTTGGAGAGAAGTGGGGGGGGGGGGACTCATCCCCCCAGGCCCCCGTGGTGCCACCACTGATCGTTTATATTGATTCCTGTTTCAGACAGAAAATCAGATACCTTTCCAAGGAGGAGTGTTCTCTGCTGATTGAATTCTTGGAAAAGCAGCATGTAATGTTCTGAAAGCACCCATGAAAATGTTGCCCCTTAAATATTTTTTAATCAAGCCAGGAAAAAACTCGCTCCTGAAAACCTTTTGACCCAGCTAGGATATCAACCTACTTTCAGAAATGAAAAAGATGAACACACACCACTTGATTGCTGAATTTTATGTTAATTGCCTGAGTTTCATTTTAATTTCCTTTTTAGATCAAGTTAGTTTTGCGTCTTACCTCCTTAGGCATGTTTTTATTGCTTTCTTCCAAGAGCTCGACTTCTTTAAGAGTAAATAGCAATGATTTCTAAATTCTATCCATCCTAAGAATGAAGAAGAAAATATCGACAATATTTTTAAGAAACAATTGAAACCTTTTAGCGTTAAGTATAATTTCAAAATTGATTTCAGAGATCTTTGGATAGAAGAACTGAGAAAAATATTACAGGTAACTCATTTGAAAGCATTTTTTGCATCTTTACTTTACCTTTTATTTGACAAAAAGCTGTTAAATCTGACTATTTGGTTGCCTTCTTAGTAATAACTGCGCGGTCTTGCTCATCCACTAACAACTTCTATATAATTTCTATTGAAAACTGTGGCCTTACTTTGCACATCCTCGGATCTGATTTCATTATGTCTCATATTTGCGCGCATAATGCCTTCAATTTCTCTCAAAATACCTTCAACTTTGAACGTAGGCCTAGCCATTGATTTGTAACTGAAAGCATATTAAAAGCATGATAACAAGTGGGAAGCATTCTAAACTTTCGTAGAATATATATTACTTTGCATCAAGCGAAGTCGGTTGAATCAGCATAATTTTAAGGGAGAAAGGTAAGACGAGAAATTCATACAGACGACATGTCACGTGACTTGATCAATTCGCGCTCGATAATCAGACTTGGGGTAAATGAAGCCATTACAAAGTATAGCGTCGCACTGGGATTTTGAGAGTGTCTCGTTTATTTATCGCAATAAATCAATTCAAAAAGCTTGGAGGCTGTTCAAATTATTCAAAAACTTTAGCAGATAGATAGGCGAATGTCTAAAAGGAAGATTGACTTTGAAGAAGCAACGAGCGACTTACAGCCGACAGAGTTTGTGCTGCTAACTACGAAATTATCGACGCAAAGGCAAGTTTTTCACAGCTTTCTTGGCCTAAATTTTTATTGTGCTTTTAAAAACAGCATGTTCGTGTGTTTATTTCATAGGTTTAGGTCTGACTGACGATTGCTACCTATCCTTTCCCTGCCCACTATCGCGAGGTAGAATAGAGGAGAAATTTTATACAACTTTTTGCAAATTTCCTTTATAGATTCCTATAGAAATTTTCAGAAAATTTACCCTAAAACAAGATGGCGTCGTATTTTCAATGCTGCTGTGGCGTTATGCCGTCTGTATCAATAAGACTTGTAAATAGAAATAGTGCTGTATCGCAAGGTGGCTGGATCATTTTGGCTAGTAGTGTTAGACTCAATACATAGTCGTAAATTTCGCTCTTTGACTGAATCGATACTGCTACAACTACACTGACTCGACAGCAACAATTCAGTTCAATTTTATGAGCAAAATGTGAGGGCGTTTGTGGAGTAAGGCTGTAGTAGTGTTACGTTGTAGTCGTACCTTTTCCACAGTTCTTTAAATCTCTCCTTTGTGGTCTTTCGATTGATCCCTATTAGGAAATGAAATGGCACAAATAGTAAGGCTTCAGTTTCAAAATTTGATTGTTTTCTGCGGCTGCACTTATTTTGTAGCTTCATATTTCAATAGATTAGTACGTCAATCGATCAATCAATCACTAAATCAATCAATCAATAAATCAGTAAATAAAAAAATGGTAAGCTAGAGAGTAGCTAAGTATGTAAACTGGTAAGTAAGTTGATCAGGTAAGTAGATGGCTGGTAAACAGAGTTGTAAGTTTGTATGCGTACTGTGAGCCAGTAGGTAAAAATCATTGAAAAATCATTGATGTAAGTAGATTAAAATGTAAGTGGGTAAGGTGCAATTTCTAAATGTGCATTCAGATAATCAGTTCAGTAAAATTAAATAAAAATGTGTTTGGTGCGTGTGGTACCATTAAAATTAAACGACAATATAATAACAGATCAAAGTACCATAGAATAACATAGATGTAAAAAACACGAAGTATCGAGCATATACTCGTTACCAAGATAACGAGATTATACGGACTTGGCAACGAGTATAAGCTAGAAACATCGTGTTTTTTATATCTACGTTATTTTATGGTACTTTGATCTGAGATTTATTATATTGTCGTTTAATCATTTCAGTACATTATCAGGTTATTTGACAGCTAAGCAGACGGAAAATTGTGTTAGTGGATAAATGACATTGTTTTGATTATGGCAGGAAATGTGCTAAAGTCCTCATTGTTTACAGCAAAATTGTTTACAGTAAGTTTACAGCAAAACTGTCAAGTAGGTAAGTAAATAGGTAAGCTTGCTACATTGGTTCTCGGGTAATCTGGTAACAAGTGGAGTGCATAATAAAATATTCAAGTAATAGGTAATTAGGTTGCTAACACGGTAGTTAGGAAAATAAAAATGAAAGTAGGTTTTGAGAGCACAATTGGTAAGTAGGTCGGTAGGTAAGTAGATTAGTAGGTAAGTAGATCAGTAGGTAAGTAGGTAAGTAAATTAGTAGGTAAGTAGATTAGTAGGTAAGTAGATTAGTAGGTAAGTAGGTAAGTAAATTAGTAGGTAAGTAGGTAAGTAGATTAGTAGGTAAGTAGGTAAGTAGGTAAGTAGGTAAGTAGATAAGTAGGTAAGTATGATTAGTAGTTACCAAATTCGTTGAATCCTGTTCTTTGAATTTCATTCTCGGTTTCGAGCGAGAAGTGTCAACGAGACTTATTGCATGATGCTGAAAAGAATTCGTCAGTAGTAAATGATATATATAAATACTTTTGGGGATTTATCCACCAAATGTAGCTCATCTAGAAACTTTGGTATCTCAACAGATCAGAAAAACATCTACAGAAATTGCATTGCAAAGTGTTAAAAATACGTTCATAAATAACAGTGCATAGAGCTTATAGTTAGATCGTTGATGCACTTGTTCCTAAAACACAGAATTTAGTTGCAAAATCTGGAAGAAGTTCTTTTGCATTTATGATTAAATCTTTTAAGGTGCTGAGACTGTTGATTTCCCCCTCTTTTCTACTGACAAAGAAAGTAATTTAAAGTTAATCTGAATTTTTTAAAGAGACTCCATCTCATCTAAAATGATTTTGCNTTTATCCACCAAATGTAGCTCATCTAGAAACTTTGGTATCTCAACAGATCAGAAAAACATCTACAGAAATTGCATTGCAAAGTGTTAAAAATACGTTCATAAATAACAGTGCATAGAGCTTATAGTTAGATCGTTGATGCACTTGTTCCTAAAACACAGAATTTAGTTGCAAAATCTGGAAGAAGTTCTTTTGCATTTATGATTAAATCTTTTAAGGTGCTGAGACTGTTGATTTCCCCCTCTTTTCTACTGACAAAGAAAGTAATTTAAAGTTAATCTGAATTTTTTAAAGAGACTCCATCTCATCTAAAATGATTTTGCAGCAAAGCAAACAAATTTGCATGGCTTACCTGAGTAATCTTTTCCTTGTCTGAAGTGATACTTGTGCCAGCTTTGACAACTGCAGAGTTCTTGCTAAATTTCTTTTGTTGCTTTGAACAAGCATCTATAAGTTCGAAAATAAATCAAACAATCATCATTCTAACTGAACAAAAGATTTGATCGTAATCACTAGTCCTTCTGCAAGCTTTAAAAATAATAGTTTTCCAGCATGATCACACATAACTTTAAAACGAACGATAAAACTTTAGGACGAACGGAAGGTAGCGACAACTTACCTTGAGCTTTTGAAATATCAAAATTAATGCTCTTCTTTCCAAGCAAAGTGTTGAACTCCTGGTTGATAAAAATTTGAACTCTCTCGTATTCCAGTGCTTCTTCAGGCATTTTCCAACTCTTCAATTTATCACCAGGGTAGAACCAGATTCTTGACGGAGCAATAGTCTCTACACCATCTGTAAGTGACTTGACATGCAGCTCGACCACAGAGCCTTGATTAATATACCCTGACCGCTGCAAGTTGACTTTAACACTGGTTCTCCCACCAGTGCAATCGATAGAAACATTGTTTGATAACCCAATGACAGACCATTTTATGCCAAATTCAATCCCTGTAACTTCCTTACAGCCTTTTGATTTCACATCCAATATCAAACTGTCGTCAAAAGCCGTATGGGTGAAGTCCGTCAGCTTGTATATTACCTTGCCTTTGTCAATATCATCTTGCGTGAAGCGGGTCACCTGGAGTCCAGAATCTTTGTAAACAAGCTCACCATGGACAGGAGGCTCAATGATCATGTACTCGAGGTTTGGATCGATCTTCGAAGAGCAGTTATATGACAAAAGATTCCGTTTGGAAATGACACTTCCAACGTATCTTTGGCCTAGATCTTCAAAAGCTGTTATTGGCTCATTCGTTATGACGCGAACAAATGAAGCATTTGGAATTTTGATGACGACATGGAAGGGAAATTTCTCCGGTTTTGTATTTTGCAGTAATCCATAAAAATCTTTGACGGAAACTTCAATCTTGGCTTGATCATGCACAGCTCTGTGAATTAAAAGTCTATACGTTATTCTCAATTCATTCACTTCTTCTTGGGTGAAATTATTCGTCGCTTCTCCATCTTTTAGGAAAATTCCATACTCAGGCAATGAGACTAATTTATACACAACTTTCTTCGGGTTGTATTTCTCTAACGCTCTTAATTCAAGGGGAGTCATTTCAGTTATGCCTCTTTTTATGACTTTCAGTGCAGAGATTCTTTTCATGTGTTTAACCGTCGCATTTACATCTCTTGCGAGTATATTTATCCTCCCCCGTTGCATACACTTCCCATCAGTAACAAAGAATCTGAATGTATCATTTTTTTTCAGAGGGTACTCGTATGGTTGATACATTAATCGCTTCTCTTTCAAGTCACTTTCAGTCACGGCAGATACCTTGTCTTCCTCTGAGGCCTCAACTAGCTTTAGTACTCCATGCATGGGTTGCTTGATCACGTGAAATATTACGCTGTTACGTTTCTTTGTCTTACCAGCCTTACGATTTACTACCTGCAAATTGGATGACGTAACGAAAATTCTAGGACTGTTTACTTGAACGTCTTTAGTGATGACTTTCAAATATTTACGACAACTGAGTCGTATTCTGATACTAAAAGTCTGATTTGTTACAACTTGTACTCCATCACTTAACGAGAACTTGAAATTGTCCAAAAGCCCTTGCACAGGCATTATATGATTTACGTAACTCAGTCGTTTCTTGTTGATGTCTTCTTGAGTGAAAATCGAGTTCTCTGCAAGCCTGATAGGACGTCCATTCCTATACAGCTTCAAGCTTCCATATTTAGGAAGTTTTGTGATTTTGAACTCCAATGATTTGTCCTCAGTGTCAATATCTTGTGCGGCTAAATAACTTTTCGTTATATTTTTGAAACCTCCAAACTTGACAGTCATGGTAATGTTATTCACAATTTCAGGCTTCATATCGTTAACTGGTAGTACCTTAATCTTAATCTTAGCTCCTGATGCCAATTTGCCATCTGTAGCCTCGACTTGAAATTCATCAGATCGAGTCTCTGAATCATCATGTACATATATTAATGCACATTTAATATAATCGAGGCTTACTATGTTGTACAGCTTTCTTAGGCCAGGTGAGCCACCGCCATTGCATTTATAAAACATTTGTCCGTGTTTCGGTTGATCAGTCAAATAGAATCTCAAGGTCTCCTGAGGAATATCTTTATCAGTGATTTTAACATGCAGTTGATCTATTAGCTTCCAGCCTCCTTCTTGAACTTTGATGAGGTCATTTTGATTTATCATTGGTCTTTCGTCACTAACTGGCGTAATTTTGATTTCAACGTCAACAATGCTTGAATTGAATTTCCCATCAAATGCTACAATCGATAGTTCATCTTTGATAGGTTCGAATCCTGAATGATTGAACTGGACGTAGCGTAATTTACCTCCTTTGATATCTGAACACTTGAATTCGGTAATTCGTACTCCTATATTACTCTGTTCAGACCCCTCAGAAGGAGCAGTATTCTCTAGGTACCCCAGCCTCGGAAATCGTATAACACTGACCTCAATTTCATTCAGAAGGGTATCATTGTCAGAGCATATTAGGTTGTTTGAACTTATTGCAATATACCCTCCTTCCTGCACAACTAAAACAGTGCCTAGGCCCAAAGATGGTGGACTTGAATTGATAGGAATTACCACAACGCTAACTTTCATGACTGAAGCACAATCTTTGATGAATGGCATCGTGTCACAGACAATAACACTGAAATTATCATGCACTGAAAATGGGCCTATTTCCTTCTTTCGATGAGTGTACACAAGCAAGTCATTGTCCAAGTCATTTTGCGTAAAATTGACAACATCAGCTTTGACTGAATCCAGAGATCCCAATTTTGGCTTGTAAATGACATAGTAGGTTAAATTCGCATTTCCACAGTCTTTGTCGATAGCTTTCAATATTTGAGACCCAATAACGACTGACGAGTTCTCTATTACCCTGATTTCAGCATGTTTATTCACGAACACTGGTCTTTGGTCGTTTACAGGAATTATTTCAATAGGGACATTGCTTTCGCCTGTGTTTATTCTATCAGTTGCGACCAGTACAAACCCATCTTTCATCGTTTCGCTGTCACTATGATTATACCAAAGACAGTGCCTCCTCAGCTCCAAATAAGGAACGTATTCATTGTTCTTCAAATACCGGCTCTTGAAGGCAATACCACCTTCTTTCGGCTGTGATTTCAGTGCTAGTTTTATATATTTCGTTTCCGTGTCCTGATCAGTAATCATCAAGTTCGATGCATTTATGCATGCTTTACCGCCTTCAAGAGCTCTTACTTTCTCGATAAGCAAAATAGCAGGAGCTTTATTGTCCACAGGCTGAATAACAACGGTGCATGTTTGAAGAGGAGTGGTATTGCCATCTTTATCGGACACTATAAAGTTCAGTCGTAGACTTTTAGTGTATATTCCAACTTCGTTGAATTTGTTTTCGAAAAAGATCTTATTATGGAATAACTGCTGCTGAGTGAACTTATCAACGGACATTTTGTTGTGTCCGACATAACCAACGAGGTCTTTCTTGGTAATGTAGTAATTATCTTTACCGCTTGGAGGCTGGACTGCAACGATAATGTCCGAAGAAGGCGAATTATTGTCGATATAATCGATAAAATTCAGTGATAGTGTAGCCTCTGTTTCGTTTAATCGAACGAGGCATTCTCCTCCATGTCGTTGGTAAGGTGGAGATGTATCAGAAGCTAGTATTGCTACTCTTGAGATATATTCTTTTGAAAGATTTGGTGTATCTCCTCCGTCAGATAGGATAAAACTGAATCGATCGTCCGAGGGTTCCTTAAAATTTGATTCGTAATGTATCAAACCATTTTCAAGATCGATTTCACTGAACACAGCAACAGCAATAAAGCTGCCATCTTGGACTTTCTTAACAACCAACCCTTTGCTGCTGTTCTTCGTAATTTTGAAAACAATTCTTGTCTTCACTGTATCGTGATCTGAGGCTTCCAAAACATCAGTTTTAATTAAAGTACGTTTGCCGGTTCTTGCTATAATGTCTTTGTGTACACTCAGAAATGGAGGCGAGTCATCTAGGGGCTCTATGATAATATTCAACGTGAGAAAGGCCATTTGGTTACGGTTTGAAACTGTTATCACAATGCTATCCACTCTATTTTCTCTATCATCATTTTTATAGACAAGATTACCATGCTGCAAATCATCTTTTGTAAACTGGGTGACTTGAACCGAATTCTTGACAAGGGCGCCATGTTTTGGGTCTTCCAACACCGAGAACTTTGCCCTTCTACAATCAAACCCAGGGCATTCGATTTGCAGATTCTTTTCAGTCAGTTTACACGATTTACCCTCCAGGACATACATCGGACTGTTTCGAATGACAGATAAATAATACACAACAAACTTCCTGACGAAAAACATCAAACGTTGCTTTCGTTTCGATATCGCTCCATAAGGATCAATTGCTTGAACATAACAAAGCTGAATTGCCAATCTCCTTCTTGAAGAAAATGTCCTAGGCGCAACAAGAATTATTCTTCCTTTGTCTATCGCATCTTGTGTGACTCCCTCAAGGGGCTGTCCTGGGTCCTCGATTGTTGCGAAATATCCACCAAGATTTGAACGTGCTGGCATTGTGATTTTCAGTAATAGTTTTGAGGGATCTGTTCTGTAATCTATTGCTTGAAGACCTGATGTTTTGATTTGTGTTACCGAGTATTGTTTGATGATGATACGATGTCGTCTGCTGTATGTGATAGGCGGTTCGTTCTTCTGTGCTCCTCTTATGTTTATTGTCAGATGATATCTTATTACCTGTGAGAAAGAGCAATAATTATCCAGATTATTTCATTGTAGAAAGTCTAACTCAAGCTAGATTTCTTTCAGGTGCAAAATATCGCGCACACTGCATTCCTATTGTTCTGCAACAAAGGATGTCGCACTTTGATTGACGTCTCCTCGGAGTTAGCCAATCAAATCAGTTGAAAATTGATCTAAGTATAAGTGAATCTGTCTACGTGTTTTAATAGATCATATGCGCCTATGAGCCCTGTGGAAATATGGCGCAATATAAGCGCTTTTATTATTATTATTATTATTATTATTATTATTATTATTATTATTATTATTATTATTATTATTATTATTATTATTATTATTATTATTATTATTATTATTATTATATTTATTATTATTATTACTATTATTATTATTATTATTATTATTAT
>REGM01000173.1:364360-377252 GCA_004194415.1 Aurelia aurita
CACAAATGGAATAAAGTCTATATTTGGAATGTACGACGAATCGTGCATATAAGTAGCCTTGAAGGTCGAGCAGGGAAATGAGCGCTCACCACTAGAGATTCCGTTCAACAACAACTTTCCATTCGCAGGCCAGCCCAGTCTACTTTCAGGAAATGTTATGATGCATGAATTTGAATGTTTCTTTGCAACTGGAGAAAGGATCTCTTGGCTAAACGAGACAGCTCCGCCAATTTCATCGACTTTGAGTAGCTTCTTCGTGAGCATATCTTGTCTGTTGTTGTTGGTGATGAGAATTTTGATTCGAACAGCCTACCAATAGAATAAGTAAAATAAAAGTGAAGAGATTTCATCAACTGTTATCAAGGGCGGCGCCAGGGGGTGGAATGGGGTGGACATGTCCGCCCTACTTTTTTCTGGACGGTATTTATTGTGAAGGAAAACGATGTAAAAAAAGTTAGGTATACCTTCTAGCAATCAATTTTATCCCTTGTCCACCCCACTTTTTCAGGGCTGGCGCCACCCCTGACTGTTATGAAGGCCTCGCACATCTCTGCTTTTGATATCGGGGTGTTCCTAAGAATATGCTCATACTTTAGATCACATTTTAAACAGTAATGAGATAGAAGGAACTACAAATAATCTATATTCCCATTCCTTGAAATCAAAATTAAATCTTGACACCTTGTTTCTTGCAATAGGTTGAAGAATAGGAGTGAAGGAATGCTGAACCATTTTATAAATGCTTCCAAACGCTTCACACGTTCTTTCGTATTTGCCGATCGATAATCGGCTGACCAGTTTTTCCAGTGTTTGTTGTGGAGTAGGTTACCAGATTAAAAAAAAATTTATTGCGGAAAATCTAGGCAAGTTTTTGCCTTCAAATTTGGCATGTGTCTTTGTGCACATATAGTGTCAATGGGACAAAAGTTTGATTAAAATCTTTAGATTAGCGGAGTGGATAATGAAGTTCTTCTGAAACCTATAAAATATTTTGAAATGAGCTTCCTCCAAACCTGGGAAAGCGCTTAATTCATCTTTCGATTGCCAATATGGTTAATACTATACTTTTTAAAGAATTTTTATACACCGGTTGGTTCCCGAGCAATTAATAAATTTCTGAGAGAAGTTTTTCTGAAAACCGGCTCTTCGTACTCATTAGAGCGGAAAGCAGAGTTACCTAAAGTGCGGCCCTGTCTTTGACGGAGTCATCTATTAGAGGCTTTGTAAATATAGAACTTGCAGAATTTTCTTGCATTCAGAAATAGCAGCACAGCCACAAGCTTTTGACGTCATACCTACAAGAAGGGTAGGATAGAGCACGGGCTTTAGGAAACTCTGAATTAAAAATTAGATTTTCCGTTCGTTTTGCCACACTTGAGTAGCATAGTGGCTCTAGGTCACGGTGTTATAGATTTTGTAATACGCTTTTTCAAATGAGTGGATACATTTTTCTAACTCACCCGGTAGGAAGCTACGGCAAAGTTTAGATCATGGCGTCTTTTTAACAAACTGAATATCGGCGCGACAACTAAGTTGAACGAGACAAGGACAATGTACATACCGCCGTCAGTCAAGTCTAGCGGCGTGTACAAGAGCTTGACAACGTCATTACGCACAAAAGCTTTTGGCTTGTGCACAAAAATCCTTCTCATCAGGAGGACTTAAGGCGATCGTTATGTATTTTCTTTTGGACTTTCAATTAAAACAGTGGGAGCATCGGTTTCCTAAGGCACTTAGTATTTACTTAAAGTAGCTTAGGAAAGTTTGAATGAACGGCAACCGTGTCGTCATTACGAATCACTGCAAATGAGATGATGCTATTAAAGGGCAACAGGGTCACAAAGATGANGTACATACCGCCGTCAGTCAAGTCTAGCGGCGTGTACAAGAGCTTGACAACGTCATTACGCACAAAAGCTTTTGGCTTGTGCACAAAAATCCTTCTCATCAGGAGGACTTAAGGCGATCGTTATGTATTTTCTTTTGGACTTTCAATTAAAACAGTGGGAGCATCGGTTTCCTAAGGCACTTAGTATTTACTTAAAGTAGCTTAGGAAAGTTTGAATGAACGGCAACCGTGTCGTCATTACGAATCACTGCAAATGAGATGATGCTATTAAAGGGCAACAGGGTCACAAAGATGAACGCTACTCATTACACGACAGATGTGATTATTGCTGTAATAGCATCAGTGAAATTAATATGCAACGGTCATTCATTTCCGTATATTGTTGATACTTCCTCCGCAAGCGTACAAGAATTAATTGCTATCAATGAGAATGATTAGGCTCAGAAAGCTCTTTCTTGCGTCGGTTGCTCTTTAAAGAGGAGATCGCAAAGATGTGATGTTTGGTAAAGGAAGAAGCCTCCCAAGTTTATTGAATGCATACTGCATATAGCTTTCGTAATCCTCGTAGTCATAAGGGTCCTTGGGGTAAGAACCTTACCCTGAAGATAGCAAGAGCACCACATTCATAAGAACATAATAGTCAGTCTGTTCTTTAGAAAAGTATGTTCTTGTTTGCGGGGTTTTACTGTAGTAAACAATACCAAGGATCCTAGCTATTTCAGAAAATGCGACATGCATTTGGTTATTTGATAGCTACGAGAAAGCAGTAGAAATGGGCGGTTCTACATGAGCATGCAATGAAATTGATTTATCCCATAAAGGTTTCTTCCATCCATTCTGCATTCACGTAACGAAATATTTGATGATTTTGTCCATCCTATTACTCAAAGGCTGCTAAAGAATGCCTTTTCTGACAAATTTTAATTAAAAATGAAAAATTCTGTTATTACCACAGTTTAAGAAGTTCAAGAATATCGCTTTAGATAATATCATTCGTGGATAACCTCAGTTCTTAGGAATTGTAAAATTTATTTTTTGTTTTTCTAACGGTAAGAAAGTGGATGCCTGAGAACTGAGATACCAAAAGCTTAATTGCCACTGCGCGATGAACATTGATGGCAGGAGATGAGGCTTCATTGTACAAATGTTCGTCGTTCTCATCGCTTTTGCTTCGTCGCTCACATCTTCTGACTGCGCGATGAACCAAGGGTTTCAGGACACCTATTATGTAATCAATAAATAAATGTTTACTTTCCTTGTTTTGATTGTTGTTGTCTTCTTTGTTTTGTCTCTCCAAGCCTTGGTTTATGAGCAACATTTCAATTTACCTTGGCCTAAACTGCTTTGGCACACATACACACAGGAATACAAGGGATTCGAAAAAGCGGTTCGGCCCAGTTTAGGCCATGGTCAGTTGAAATGTTGCTCATAAACCAAGGCTTGGAGAGACAAAACAAAGAAGACAACAACAATCAAAACAAGGTAAGTAAACAGCTATTTATTAATAACATAATAGGTGTCCTGACACCCTTGGATAAACTAGCATCGCCTTCCCCATCGCCAATTTTTCTCTTGCGACGAAAGTTCGTCGCATAGTGGTTCTATCTCAACTTGGACATTGCCTATCAAATAAGGTGATGGCATAAGTGTTCTATCTTAACGGGGATATTGCCTATCAAATAAGGTGATAGCATGAAAATGTGTACTCCTTCAATAACTAAAAGTTAGAATTACTTTGCAATCCAACCTTGCAACCTTCAAAATTAGTGAATATGAAGCAAAAGTATGCTGTAGATTCAAAATTCATTTCGTCATGTTAATAAATTCGTGTTCAATGTATCATTTCTCCGGCAAAATCTTTTAAAGGTTGACCTGTAAATCACAAAAATCCGACAGGTAGTGTAAAATTTCCTACAAATGGCCCCCCGGGCCCTTCATTGGCTTTGGCCCTACACTAGCCTTTGAAAATGTGATGCCTATATGCCTCGAAACGAGTGGTACTCTCTCTCTCTCTTTCTCACTTTACCTCGTGCAAAGAAGGTAAAAGGGACCAGGCCGAATTGGAACAATGTGACTGCCAGTACAACTGTGAATTGCGGTTAAGTTAGCAATAAAAATATTGCAAGCTGATAAAATGTGACTGCCACGGGCTAGGTAGAAATGGACAGAGGAGACCACCTTCTAAGAATTGACGATAAAATCTGCTTGATGACGTTCTACGAAACCCATCATTTGCCAAGATTACGAGACGCAACCACAATACCAGGCCCTTAGTAATATAGTTTCATGAAGCGATTTTCTTTGAAAAGGGGCCTTTGTCCCTTTAGAAGTTTGCCAGTTAATAATGGACTTAGAACCGGTTAAAATTTCAACCATAGATCGTTTGATATGTTTCCCTACAACGAGAAAGAACAGTATTTCCTTGTTTTGTAACCTCCACGAACCTTACTTGTTTTGAGAGAACAAGGCTCGGGCTGATCATAATACGTACCACTGACGTTTTTGGGGGATATTTTAACGTAACGTAGTGGAGGTATTATTTGCTTACTGTGAATGCCTAATAAACCGAACATGCTTTGAAAAGAACTACTCAATATTTCGAACAACTAAACATCATCTTTCTTTGGCTTAAGTTTGGGTACAGCTAATAGATAACGTGAGGTCCAGATAACTTGAACTTAGAAGAAGCATAGGCATCAAATCTTGACTGGTTAGAAAATTACGCTGTAGAAAGCTAGAATAACTATCACCTATCACTAATGACTCATGTAATAAAATTTTGGTATCAGTGATAAGATGCCATCGTTCTTTATCGTTCGTTGAAAAACGTTGAAAAACGGAGACAAAAATTGTTCAATTTAACGATTAGTTCGTGTTGTTCGAAAAGAAAATATCGACTTGTATGAGATAGCGATTAGTTCAAGTTAAGCACCTTTAACATACCACTAGAACTTGATCAACCAAACGTAACTGTCTTGCTGACAAAACTAAAAGAGCATCCGGATAACACTAACAAGATACAGTTTATCAGCATTTAATCTTTTTTATGGTTTTTGGATTAAAATATACAGAAATAAAGAAAATTTGAATATTTTGCTATTCTATGCTGTTGCGCCTCATTTACGAAACGTTGCAGTTTCTTGGCTTTCATGTGCGGTAAAATTTGGCGACGTTTGGCGGACGGCTAAATTTGGTGATGCTGCCAAACAGACAAGAATAGATAAATATCTTTATGGGAGGCAAATAAGTTCTATTCAAAAGCTACTTTTGAAAAGTGTATTTCTATTTCGTTTTGTAGGAGGTCTTTGCTCCCTTCCGCTGCCGTAGGTCGTGGCACTAGAATGATCTTCAGCTGAACCGATACCGAATAGCCTAGCTGAGATACCAACCGGTTTTATGAGAATTCTGGGACACAGAATCTCTCTATGACCGTGGGATAATACTGCCAGCTGAGAGTCAACAAAATTGTAAGCCTTCCTCCAGCCAGAGAGTTCATATCTAGGAATACTCCTCACTTTTAAATGAATAAAAAGGCCTTTGCCATTAAAATTAAAGAGGCCTTTGCAACCGGCATGCTTTGTGAATACATCCTTTTGTGGTTTCTTTGTTGTCGCCATTTTAATGGTCCATTTCTGCAATTTGATTGGTCCAATTCGTAGATGTGTGTCTAATTCTAAGCGATAATGAACAACAAAACTGGTTTTCTTTGTCCCAGCCTGGCCCTAGAAATCCATCTCCTACTCGTCATCGGTCTGTATCGTTTTCTTGCCAATCAGCGGCAAAAATATTTTTCTGTTCTTCTCTGGCACTAGAAATCCATCGTTCATTCGTCATCACCCTTCTTTACTCTTTTTACGTTATTTATCACTCTTTATCGTTGTTTGGAAGAATGATTTAATGTTCAAGTTATCGTGGCACAGCATTATCATTCTGTTGCGTTGAAAATACGGCCCCTTGTCCCTGAATAGGCAAAGGAGTAATTTCAATGGGATCTCGATATATGTCTGTATTTTCGGTTTTGAAAGGCGTTTTTTTCGCTGATTATTGCTTTTTGGTCTTCAAGAAGGCCTTACTTTGGTTATGAATAGTTGCAGCAGCTTGACATAAAAGAACCTGAGTTCGTCAAATTGCAAAAGAGTCAGTATGAGGTGTTGTGGAAGATCTTGTTTGTGTTTCATTTCTAAAGAGAACCAATAATTCTTGAAAACATGAAAGAAATTGAAATTTCACAGAGAAATGTTTTTCAATCTTGCCTGTCTTTGTTTAACTTATCTAGGCCAAGCAAAAGAATGAGTAGCTGGCCTCAAAATTTCTTTTGCCTTCTATACCACAGAAAAACATTTATCAACCACATTTTCTGCAATGGGTATACAAGTAAACAGTTGAGCATTCGCGTTCACACGGAGGTCTAAAACGAGGGGTGTATCATCTCAAAAAGCGTATTAGATTTCCAGGAAAGCAGAAGGGTCCCTAGATGATTTCAGGGGTTTCTGAAACCCCGCTTACACTGTACCAGACCAGTACAACTTTAGATCCATAACAGTCATAACAGAAGTGTAACGGACCAGCCTCCCGTTTACACTTTGCTTGTGTCCGTTCTATCTATAGAAATTTTTTGTTCTGGAGCAATGTAAACGCTCTTGAACCGTAACAACTTTGTAGCGGATCAAAACTGTACCGGTACAGTGTAAACGTGGTCTTAGGAAAACAGAAGGACTTCCATAAGAATTGTACGAGATTTCTAGGGGGTGATATGCTCCTCGGTCTAAACAGTGGTGTGGTACGGTCCGAATATTGTCAGCTTTGATGCCATGGCTTGTCTCAGTCAACGCATAATTCAGCATCGTCTGTATCATGTGTTTGAAATCGCACCAAATAAAACGGAACAAAATTGCTGAATACTTTTGTCTGACAGTAGTCGCATAAGAGTTAACTGTTGAAATATTACCTTTTTCCGGGCTGGAGGCTCGCTTCATTTTGCATCTTCCTTTGATCAAGGCAAAAGTCCTGTAATTTCGCTGCAATCTTTTTTAGATGGAAAGCTCTCGATTGGCGCTAAACTTGGAAAAAACGTTGGTTACTGGAACCGTTTGTTGAATTTTTCGTCTGTCACTGGTCACAGCAAATCTTCAGCTAACATCGGAAGCAAGACGCGAGAAAATAGAAAGTTCACGCACTGACTCATTTGGCATTAGCTAACTTGCTTACCAAAGAGCAAACAGAACTTATCATACCTTACCTACAAGAAACTAATTAGCTCTTGTGCAAAATCTATCTCTTCTCTCTTTGCGTTAGCTTAGGGCTAAGATTACCTGGTTAGTTACGGTAAGTTTGGCTTATTTTAGTTAGTTTATCGCTGGTTTAGGTCAAGGATTTCTTGGGATTTGGGGACGATACGATTCTGCCTCAATAACCACACAACTATTCATAAAATATCTATACCCCTACCTCTCGCTCTGTTCTGTCATTGTAAAATAGAAGCACCTTCACCTTGAGGCAATCTTCATTGGAAATAGTCGATCCAGAATGAATATACCAGACTTGAGCTTTTGCCAAATTACACTCAAAGGCATAACTTGATAAAGTTCCGAATCGAAGGCAAATTGGATCGTTGATAACTTCAACACGACAAACTATCGAATCGTTGGAGAAGATCTTCAAATTTTGCATATTAAGAACAACATGTTTTCCCCGTTGTACAGCAATGTCTTCGGCTGTTTCTGCATAAATAGAGTTACTTTTTGCACCAAGAAATTTCTTGCTTAGAATGATACACATAAAAATAAACGAACATTTCCAAGCCATGCTTCTTCCGTGACTTTCTGACCCTACTGCCATTCCTAACATGTTCTCAGTTGATTTAATCCATAGTGATACATGGAAATATTTATTGAGGCATGATACTGCGTAAAAAGGCCTCCTTGGGCGTCCCAACATGCATAAACTGTTCACTTTTGACCTCGCAAACCATAGACCACTGCGCGGGATTTAGTTCTTGTGATCTTTCGTAGATCTTTCACGATTTGAATACCACAACATCCGCCTATTCAATTCGCTGTTTCTTCAAAACATGAAAAAGCACAATGATAAAGTAAACTTGCCAGAACATGATGTTTATATCCAACAACATTCCCATGCTATAATATGCTGCATGTTTGTATAAATGTAAACAGCACGGCAAAGTTTAAAAACAAAAATAGTACTACAGNTACATGGAAATATTTATTGAGGCATGATACTGCGTAAAAAGGCCTCCTTGGGCGTCCCAACATGCATAAACTGTTCACTTTTGACCTCGCAAACCATAGACCACTGCGCGGGATTTAGTTCTTGTGATCTTTCGTAGATCTTTCACGATTTGAATACCACAACATCCGCCTATTCAATTCGCTGTTTCTTCAAAACATGAAAAAGCACAATGATAAAGTAAACTTGCCAGAACATGATGTTTATATCCAACAACATTCCCATGCTATAATATGCTGCATGTTTGTATAAATGTAAACAGCACGGCAAAGTTTAAAAACAAAAATAGTACTACAGGACCCTGAACCTGAAAAGTAGTCGTTTCTGACGCAGGCTTGGTCATTGTTGTTTTATGCTCTGTATCCACATTATTTTTTAATAAGAAACTTAAATCTAAGCTCTCCAATTCTTAGAGTAAAAGTTCTTTGTAAAGTTTCTTAATTTTCATAAAACTGAATTTCACAAGCTTCAATGGGGAACGCTATTGTGAAGTGAAGATGCGGTTTTTAGCGCCAAGCGCTGGGATCGCAGAAGTAGAGAAGACCTAATCGAGTCCGCGACCCCTTGTCGTGACGCTGAAATGGTGGGGCTCTACCTGGGATCGAACCCTGTCCGCCTGACTGTTCTGGCTGCAAAGCCAGAGGATTACACCGCTGCGCCACAACACCTTCAGCGCTATTTTTGCTGCGTGGAGGAGTTGAGGCTGCGCGCAGGCTATATAACATATACTTTTTGAGCCCAGAGAATTACATTAGAAAAAAGAAATTATTTCTCGAATGAGTTGGTAATACGCTTTGCAACTCATAACCAACAAGCGAAAAGTTTCTATTGACCTCTGATTCCTTCTAGTGGAGTTTTTAATTTTCTGGGCTGGATGGAAGAGGCTGAGAATTTCTTGTTTCTTTGACAAACAAATGAATGTATCAGATTTTAAAATAAAAAGGGAAGTATTTCAAACTTTTTTCGTCTTGTGAGGGTTATTTCATTCTCGAATTTAATACGAAATACAGAGACAAAATCATGTTCTTCTGTTAAGGTCACAGTCACAAGGTATAAAGGGCAGGGCCGTGGAAGCAACTGCTAATTGGGGGCTTTTGTTCTTGAAAAAATTGAGAGCAATTGATCAATTTTATGCTTTTGACTATGTTTTGACTTAGCAATATTGTTTTCAAAATTATTGGGGGCTGGAGCCTCCCGCCTCTGCTTCCTACGGGTCTGAGAGGGGGAGCACAAAACACCCAGACGAATGGCACTTCGCTGTTTTTGACAGTTTTGGGTCCTCGACGTCATCAAGTCGATCTCTTTTCCAAAAGAAACCGTTGCAAGAAGTTTTAAAACGAGGTTGCCAGTCAGCAGCATGATCGGAAATCAGAAAAAGTTACAGTGATGAAAAAGTGAAGCAGAAATCAATGGAAATAAAATGACAGATGATCTTTTAAAGGCTGGGAGATTAACACAAGAACATGAAAAGGTAATCACCTTTATTTTACATGAAAAGAAAAGTGAAATGAATAGGAAGTAAGACCAAGTTGAAAATTTAGGCCCTTTGCCTTTTTTCGTTTGCCTGCCAAGTCGTTTTCCCGCGCAGTTATTTGCATTCCTAGAATTATTTAATTGAATGACACTTCCACAGGACAAGCAGAGTCATTTCAAGAACATTTCTCTACGCCAAAGCTTACGAAAGGAACGTACAAAATTGTTGACAATACAATACAATGAATGATGTGATATGATCTGACATGATTAGTTAGGATCAGACTGCATGCAATCAGCTTTACCTCCAACGCAGTAACCATTTCTATTATGGCGGTAACATTCTCATGCGGGTAAAACCTGCCAATGATGGTGGCTCTACGAACCTGGAATATTAGCACAGGTTTTACTTAGCACAGGTTTTACCAGTGCATACTTTTTCACATCCTAAATTTGGTGCATGCATGCTATTAGTGCCCCCGTCACAATGGGATGGTGCCATGGTACATAGAGTTCTTAAGTTTTTCTTTTCTGAGATCATTGTTAAAGCTTTTGATAAGTGCCGTTCATAACCAGAACCAGATGACGTCATGTCTATTTCTGCTCCAGATTGGAAAGTTTGCAGAATGCTCGGAGGATCTCTCCTCCATTCAAATCGTTTGCGCGGCTGTATTTGTGTCGCTAAACAATAGGCCTATTTTTTCCTTTTGTTGTTTCACAAAGATTTCGCGGCTAGAATTGCAGCTGAAATTTAAAGTGCGCGGCAGAGAAATCGGTCGCGCACAGCAAACTTTCCAATCTGGTTTCTGCTATGGATGGCACAGAATATTGTATTTTGTTGTTGTTGTTATTTTAGTTTTTAACAGTGATATAAAAAAAACCTGGAATATGAAGTGAAATATTGTCTGCAGTCTAATGGTTCTGACCCAACTGCCCCAGGAAAGTTTGGTTTTTATGCCAGATAAAATCGCCAAAATTTCTCCTTCCCTTCTCTGGACCAAAATCGCCACAATTTGGTGTTTCTAGAAACACATTACCAAAAGTTGGCCTTTCCTAGACCAAAATTGCAAAAAAATACACCCTTGCCAAGAGTGAAATTGCCAAAAAGTATACCCTTGTTGGCATTAGACTTAGAAGTCTGAAAATGGAAGGTGGCACATTCCAGGTACCTTCAGCTAGGGAAGAACCCCTCCCCCTGTAGCTTTGATGAAATAATTTTGTACCGAGCAGCATAGCCATTAAGCCAAGAGCCTGCATGAAACAAGATTGTTTCTGTCTTTTAACAAAGCACTTGAGAAGTATGTTCCAAGGCTCCTAGGACTTTTGAAGCCTGACAAAGACAACTCTTTGCAGGTTCTTCTGCATATTGCTGAAATATATGAAGTTTTCAGGACAGTTTGGCCCAAAAATTTTACGAAATGGCTATGTGACCGGAAGCCAATCACCAATTTTTGAAAACTATTTGACTGGCAGTCAATCACGCATGCATGCGTCTATGTGTGTTTTGGTGTCTTGATGTTTTGACGCCCCCATTTCATTCACAAGACACCAATTGACAGATCTGTTGCAGACAAACACACTCTAAATGACAGAAAGAACAAAGTTGCTAAGAATGTTACACCTTTGCTTGTTATTTTCATTTTCAAACGCTCCTCGCATCCATCTGTGAACACCTTGACCTAACTAAATATCACTCAGTTGAAGCAAAATTGCCAGGCCTATCGGCCCAACCTGAAGATGTATTTTGTTACGTAAAAATTGAAAATTCACTGAAACTCCCGATAATGTGTCAATTGAGGTTGCAAAAGAAACTTCAATATCAAAGAAACTAGAAAGAAATAATATCTGAATGAGTTGACTGAGTGTTGAGCTATAGAGCGAAGTCACAAGTGAACAAACATGCACATAGACATATGCATGTGTGATCGACTGCCTGTCAAATAGATTTTTTAAATTGGTGACCGGCTGCCGGTCAAATTCTCACTTCGGAAAATTTATAGTATCTCGAGAGGAATTATTGACAGACCAACTTATAAGGTAAAATATCGTGTACAGTAGCACTTTATTTTGAACCCTAGACCTTGATGATAGCCTCACTTACGCTCATCTCATTGAATTGCTGTTGTTGTTGTTGTTGTCGCTGCAGTGAGGGCCTTATTTCCTTAGAGCTGTAAAAGTGGTCAAAAATTTCAATCGGCATATGATTTCTTCCGTCTCAATCAGAATGCAGGATTTGAGTAACCGCACTCTCATTGGCTAGTCCTTCTTTGAATTTGACTTCCCGCCAAAAGCAAACAAAGACCGTCGAATGCGGCGTTCGACTGATCTTCTGAAACGGCTGAAGCAAACAAAAATCTCGAAAGATGCGAGCGTATTTACGAGATCTTTTGCATCTCCAAACGAACAGAAAGTGGCTTAGAGGAAGAAAGTTTTTGCAATCATGGCTAGAAGAAACATTCATCTAAGTACTGATGGCCCATTTTATGGTGCAGCAGTTCAGGAAAACTGCTTTTTGTGGCGTTTTAGGCTCGGTGGTTTTGAGAAAAAAATAGCAGGTTATTTAGGCCCTGCTGAATCAGTAAGAGGCTAAATCCGTTTCTGGAAGCGTAGGGAAATGAGTCGTAGTTGTATGTAGCGTTATCAGTTCAGTCAAAGAGCGAAACTACGACATGTATTGAGTCTACCTTGATGACTGCTTATATTCCTAGTTTTGTTTTGATCTCATCCAGGCAATCAAAGAATCAAGTTTAAAAGTTGAGAAATGGTGAGTACTTTTGTCACACTATTTACATATTTACACCTATTTTTGTTTGATTTTTAATGAAAAAAATGACATTTCTATGTTTCAAAACATGTTTTGATTATTCCATAATCTTCTTCAGTTTGCAGGTAGATCTGATTTACTTTTAATTTATGGTAGTGCAAGGCGGTAATAACAATGGAATTTTACAAAGAAAAAAGTAGTTGATAAGTTGCCCAACTGACACAGAACAATTTTTCTTTATTAAGGCCAAAAGATCAACTGGTTAGATAGTCTTGCTGGACATTTAGGTCTCACCAGACCAGATTTTGCTTCTTGTCTTTTGCAGTTGCTGTCTCCCTGTAATTTAGAGGCCCTTTACATGAGAAATTTCAGCCCATGCTGAGTTTCAACTCGGTTGACGGTGTAAGCCTTCATCGTGTTTACGTGAAGGAGGCCGAGTTGAAACTCAACACGGGCTGAAGTCAACTCAGCAAATCAGCCCTTGCTAAAATTTCAGCACTGGTTGCGATTAGTGAAAATATCCATATGTAAATAAGCAATTCATTCAAAACTCAGCCTGT
>REGM01000173.1:381709-421887 GCA_004194415.1 Aurelia aurita
AACTTGTGCTCAGCCGATGTAGGATTAATAATTGAAAAAAAATGACTCAAAATAAAACTCACTCATGAGACCATAACTCTTAAACCTGTAGAGGCAGAAGCCATTAGGATGCTCCAAGAGAGGATATCAAAATATGTAAAAAGAAGGAGGCGTTCAAAAAGAAAATCGAGACATGGAAGGGGGCAGACGGCAGCTGTAAATTATGTCGTTTATTGGGCATTATATTATACTTTATATTATGTAATTAGTTTTAGTTTGTAGTTGGTTTGAATTAGTTATTGTATATATATATATATATATATATATATATATATATATAAGATGTACACAATATATATATATGTATATATATGTATGTGTATATATATATACATATATGCGTATAACCATCTGTAAATAACTAACTTTAAAGAATGTTAAATGAAATGAAATGAAGTTTTCTTTTTCTCCAAAGGTAACCGAGAAGAAACCAATGTCGCGATTCAAGGCTTCAAGAATTAAAAAATAATTACTTTGCTGGCTCGCATTCTTCAAAAGCATGCTGCATGGTAACATTGGTAAACCCAAACAGGATATTTCTCTACTTTGCCGTTGCTGACATTGGCCACCGTTGCGTGTCACACGCGGGATCGCAGAAGGTTACAATCACTTAAGAACTTGTTCTCAATGCAGCTTCGATAGCAATATATGATATATCGACAGTATCGGAATTCGTGCCTGGCAAAATTTAATTCATTGTCCCATCTACCGGATGTGCCTTAAAAAGGTACCCACTTTTGACAGGCAACGATAAATCGTACACAAGGTAAATTTTGAAGATAGATGGCTTAATCTTTAGCCAAAATCCTGAATTATACTTGTGGAATCTTTGTGGATTTTTCGGCGGGCTGCTTCCCAAGTTATAAGCGATTTTTCAAAAACTGTTTGTTTAGAAGCAGACTAAATCGATCCTAAAATATCGATCAAATTTTGTAATGACTGAGCTAGAAAGACAAGGAGATTTATATCACTGTTATCAATACAAAGACNGATTTATATCACTGTTATCAATACAAAGACGTTAAAGATTTTGTGCGAAGAGCCAACGACCGCTCGTGCAACATATCATAACTAATGTATTTCTAAATTCAAAGATGTATCGAAGAGGTTTCTCTTGGCCTTTTCTAAGTCAGTGCTTTGAGAATTTGTTCAATGTTTTTCAATTGATATAGGCTGTTTCCAAACCATTGATTCTTAAAAATCTCTTATAACTCGGAAAGCAACCCGCCGAAAAAGCGACAAAAATTGGCGGCCAAATATGATTTGAGACGTTGCCTTAAGATAAAGTCGGCTTGGTGTACGATTTATCCTTGCTTGTCCAAAGTGAGTATATTTGTTATAGCTCATCCGGTAAATTCTATGGTAGAATCTAAAATAGTAGCCTCCAAATAGCTAGTTATTGTATCAGATTTTGCACTTAAATTAAAGTTTCATCTGTACCCAAGAAATAGCGTAGTAGTTTGTTGTCGTCTATAAATGTAAGCGTAAAGATACTCAGGTTTAGCAACGACAGTTTCTGCTACCGGGCAAGTCAGAAAATGTTTAGGCGTTTGATAGCCTGTATCTTCCAAACTATTTGTTGATTCCTATAAACTGATGATATTTGTGTAGCTAACATGTCTATTTAGATACGAAAAACTTGGTTTGTCAAAATCGGTCCAAAATCGTACTCAAGTAATAAGCAATTTTATGAAAATGATTCATCTCAAAATCCTTGAAATCTAAAATACTTCTGCTAAGATCGAATTTGCAAGCAATCTCGCCTGGTGATAACAGAAAATAGATGGAAGAAGCTGTGTGACAGTCCCAATTGTAGGAAGCTATGCAGAAGCCTCTTTATTTCCCCAGTAAGATGTTTGAGCTATAAAATAGACCAGTAGACATTCATTTCATTTCATCTCATTTTCATCAAAATTCAATAGACGTTCATTTTGATAGCCGGGTAGCTTAATTGTTCGCAAATTTGATCAAAGATTTTAGGCCTAGTTTGAAGGATTTTGAAATTGAACATTTTTATAAAACACTTGTAACTTGAGAAAGATGCTACGGATTTTGAAGTTGTTATATATCTAAGTTGATATGTTAGCTACACAAATGTTATCAGTGTATAGGGATTTGATAGATAGTTTGGAAGCTGCAGACATTTTTCTGACTCACCCGGTAGTTGTTTGGCAAATAATTTTGTTTGAATAACATTTTTTGCTTCCTTTTTGTTAGTTTTAAAGACGTATTTTTGTAGGCTTAAAGATCCTCTGCTAACCATGATAATCCAAAAGGGAAATATCAAGTTTCGGACTCTGTGGCTTTGTCTACGTTAAAGACCCATCGTCAACCATGATCCTTTGTGCGCCGAATGAAAAGCAAAACAAAAAGAATTTAGGCCAAAAACGACTTTCAGATAATACGAAAGTCGACTTTGGCGCCATAAAGGATCACGGTTAGCAATGGGTCTTTAAAGATATATCATATGAATTGTATGTGAACCCAAGTGTATTTAGATAATTTAAGTGATGTTGTCATGAAGTAGCTTCGTCAATGAGCTGAAGTGCAGGAAAAGTTTAGCCAGTCTTAAAATGCTTGGTGGTAAAATCTAGTTTGTTCATATTTTAATCATATCTTTCTGATTGGTTGTATGTTCGATCATTGGAAAGTATTTTTGAATTCAAAATGCACATAAAAGGTTTTAAAACTTTGCTTATATATAGTATGTCTGGTATGGTAAAGAGATTCGGATGCAAAAAAAAAACGAGAAGATTTAGCACACTGAGGCCTTTCTGACTTATGTCGTCATCAGAGTGTGACTTTAAAACAAAACTTTTGTTTGTCACTTTGAGTTTGTTTTAAAGTCACACTCTGATGACGACATAAGTCACAAAGGCCTCAGTGTGCTAAATCTTCTCGTTTTTTGCATCCGAATCTCTTTACCATATTTCGTAAGTACCTTATCTACCAAAGTAGTATATCTAGCGTGTTAAAGAAAAAACGCACGCTGTTTGAAAGTCTACTGTTTCCTGAGCATGAATGAAATCATATTGGTTAATATCTTATTTGATAGCTGAGATGTGTAATTAGATCCAAAACTTTACCTGGCTTACATCGACCGCTCTTGTCCAAAATTATAGGACATTTCGGAGAATGCTCCTTCATATAGCCATCAAAAGCTCTAAAAGTGGTGATTAGATTTTGTTGGTTTTCCCGTCTTGCAGCCAAACGTTACATGTGTTATCTCGAGTTATTTACCAGATTTGGAATATCCTGATTGTGTTCCTTAAAAAATGTTTAAACTTAAATTTATGAAATTTCAGCAAATGAATTCTTATGCATACACATATATTCATATTCTGTTCACTTTTATTGCAAGAAAATTCTTGTGTATTAATCTTGTATTAATCTGGAGTCTTTCAGTACCTAAGCAATCAAGGGGAGGGTAGTCATGTACAATCATCTTCACCAAGGGCTCAGTCGAAATCTCTTGTAAAGCACAACTTGATTTTGATGACCTTTTGACATTTCAAGGTCGCGAAAATGGCGAACTCTTTTGTGAATTTTGACATTAAATAATGTGGATATTAACGTTGTGTCTTCTAAACCCAGATTCCTCCTGATTTCAAATCTTTCAAATCTGAAAGCGATTTCTCCATAAAATTTGCAATTTATGAATTGTAAGCCCAAGACTGGATCATATAGTGCTAATGAAAGACCAAAAAGCTGCCGCTTACACAATCTATACAGAAAAATGGATGGCAGATCAACTTTTTTTGAGTGTTTTGTTTTTAGTAGAGGTGGTCACCCCTACTGTACGGATTCCCTAGAAACTGGAAAAGCAAAGATTTAACGTTTAGAGGTAATGTCGAGGGATTTTATTGAGCTTTTATCACTCCCTGAAAAAAACGTACATATTTCTAGGAAGACAAAAGGATTTCTCGCGAAAACAAAAGGATTTTTGAAAAAGTGCACGAGATTTCTAGGGAGTGATTTGCCCCTTGTTTGTGAAGACCTGTAAGGTGTAGGAAAGGGGAGAACAGAAGAACAAGGGAGGTTGTTGTTCCAACGGACAGATGTTCCAGGAATTAAGGTGATAGAGTGGGACACAGATTTTAGATCTTGATTTTAAAAAGAAAAGTGTTCTTTCCAAGAGGCTTGCGCAAGCCATAGCGGAAATAAACTTTACTTCCGCATATCAGTTTTCAGAATTTAGCCATGATCCTTTGCGCGCTGTTTTTTTGGACCCAATCTCTTTTGCCAAGCAGCTTTACAGAATGGCGGCAAAAAGCAAGCAAAGAGAACCAGCAAGTTTTCCTGCCAGCTATGACTATGTCCATAAAGACAGAAAGAGTTGCACAAAATGTCAGCCAAACTATCTACGAAGACTTCAGATCACCTTGCATCCAAAAGAAGATTTCAATCAACAGAGCCATGTCAAAATATGGTGAGGTTTTAACAGTGGCCTAATGCGCTTATTATTAGTTAGGCCAAGCAGGCTCTGCAACTGCAAAAAATCAACAAAATTTTAATAAGGCGTTTTCTACATTCGATTTTGGTCCCTTTTAAAGACCCTGTGCTCCCCAAGATCCTTTACAGTCTCTCAATGAATTTCATACTGTATGAAAATGATTTTAGCCTAGCAATATCGTGAGGCTCCTTTTTGTATTTCAATCTATCTTAGTTCAAATTAAGGTTGTTTAACAATGTTTATATGCCAATCGCGTTTGAACTGAAACAATAGACATTCCTGAAAGTTTTAAGGATTATGTTCCCTCTATTGTGTGTTCAAAATATGTTTTTTTACGGCTATATGATGTTTTGATGGTTCACGCGTGTGCAGAGGAGCATATGGGGAGCATAGATAGAGTCTTTAACGGCAATTAGCCATTATGCTCCTGACCCCATCCCCCTTCCTGCATTATTAGACGGCCAAAAGGGATAATTTTGCAGAGTTGTTGGGCCTAAATTCGCGTCATCATGTTTTACTTGTTTTTACTCCGAAGAGGGAGATCTGTGTTGTACGGTATTAGTTTAAATTCAGAATAGAAAAGTAAGTGTTAATGATATTCCAGATTGGAAAGTTTGCCTTGCACGGCAGATTTCCCCTTTGTATGGACTTACACTAAGTCTGGAAATGCCTTAGTGTGTAATCAAAAGCCAATTAAATAACCAGTAAATATGAGGACCACAGAATACTGAAGAAAAATTGCAATAAACAATTCACAGTTTAGTCAATAATGTAGCAATATATGATAAAATACAAGAATACATATATACAGTATTTATTTTGATCAAATCTATAACTTTATTGAGACCTACTAGCTAAGATTTTTTAAACGTTCATCATTTATATTGATTGCAGAAGAAAACTCATTGTGCATTACCCTATTTACATAGTTACGAGACACGATATCACTTAATATTTTATTTAAGTTTCATACCAGGATGATAGTTACGTTGAGTACTATATTGACAGAAGTTTCTTTTCCAATAGAGCTTGTTATTCATACCCTATATACCATCAAGAATGGAGCATCCATTTGAAAGCAATGAATATGAAAAGATAGCTGTGAGTCATGGTTATCACTGTGTTCATTCCTTACATAATGGACATACATGTTTTCATGGCCAAGAATTGGTTCCAGACAAAACTTTTGGGGAGTACAATACAAGCAATGCAACAATGCCAGGTTTATTCAGTGGAAATTCTAGTTGTTTTAGTTTGAAAGTAAGCTGTGATTCATANTAAGTTTCAGACCAGGATGATAGTTACGTTGAGTACTATATTGACAGAAGTTTCTTTTCCAATAGAGCTTGTTATTCATACCCTATATACCATCAAGAATGGAGCATCCATTTGAAAGCAATGAATATGAAAAGATAGCTGTGAGTCATGGTTATCACTGTGTTCATTCCTTACATAATGGACATACATGTTTTCATGGCCAAGAATTGGTTCCAGACAAAACTTTTGGGGAGTACAATACAAGCAATGCAACAATGCTAGGTTTATTCAGTGGAAATTCTAGTTGTTTTAGTTTGAAAGTACGCTGTGATTCATATCACTGTGTTCATGCCTTACATAGCGGACAGACATGTTTTCTTGGCCAAGAGTTGGTTCCAGAAAATACTATTGAGGAGTACAATACAAGTAATGCAAGGTTAGCTAAATTCTTTACCTTAATTCTTGAGTCATGATGCAATTTTCCTTGCACGAGAATATTTCATGTTCGTAGAGTTCATTTTTCATACCCTATATACCAGCCAGAATGGAACATATAGTTATTGCTGTGTTCATGCCTTACATAACGGACATACATGAATTGCACAAGAATATTCCATGAAGGAAACTTGCATCATGGAGCAATGCTAATGTTTTATGCAACTGAATCCAAACCCTCTGTGCATAGCTCTACAATTTTATGATTCATGAGAAATTCGATTTGAAATCAATGGGAATTAGTTTTCAAAAGACATCAAATCAAAACGATTATTTCTTTCATGCTCAAGTAAGCAATTTAGAGCAAAGTATTTTTCTGAAACTGAATATTATCACCATGTTCATACCTTACATAATGGACATACATGTTTTCATTTGGTTCTGGAAAGAACTGCCGAGGAGTACAATACAAGCAATGGAACATATAGTTTATTCTGTGTAAATTCTAGCTACTTATTTCAGTTTAGCAAGGAACGTGAAAGATAGCCATGAGTCATAGTTATCGCCATGTTCATACCTTACATAACGGACATACCTGTTTTCATGGTAAATATAGGGTTCGAGAGAAAACTATTGAGGAGTACAATACAAGTAGTGCAAGGTTAGTTGTTTCTAAACATTAATTTTTGAGTCATGCTTGCACAAGAATATTGCATGAGTGAAACTTGCATCATGGATTATACCAATATTTTCATGCAGTTAGGATTTTGCAATTCAAAAGAAATTCAATTTTTAATCAATGGGAAATGAGTTTTCAAAAGTCTTTAAATTTAGTTTTTTAAAGATTTGAAACAGATAACTGTTGTTTCTTTTGTGTTTAAGAAACCACTTCAGAGCAAAGTTTTCTTCTCAAACTGAATATAGACTGACTGGGGTTTGTTTCTTCACAGAACACGTTGTTCATACCCTATATACCAGCAAGAATGGAGCATCCATTTGACAACAATGAGTATGACAAGATAGCTGTGAGTCATAGTTATCGCTGTGTTCATTCCTTATAACGGACATACATGTTTTCATGGCCAAGAAATGGTTCCAGAAAATACGATTGAGGAGTACAATACAAGCAATGCAGAAACGCAAGGTTACTTTTTGTGGAAATTCTGGTTGTTTCAGTTTGAAAGCAAGGAACATGAAACAATAGCCATGGGACATATGCTACTGCGTTAATGCCGTACATAATGGACTTATTGGGGAGTACAATACAAGCAATGCAACAATTCAAGGTTGTTTTGTGTGGAAATTCTTGTTGTTTCTGTTTGAAAGCAATGAATACGAAAACATAGCTGTAAGTCATAGTTATTTCTGTGTTCATACCTTACATAATGGACATACATATGTTTTCTTGACCAAGAATTGGTTCCAGAAAATACTACTGAGGAGTACAATACAAGCAATGGAACAGTGCATAGTTTATTCTTTGGGAGTTCTGGTTTGGTTATTTCGTTTAGAAAGCAAGGAACATGAAACAATAGCCATGGAACATATGCTATTGCGCAAATGCCATACATAACGGACACAGATGTTTCATACTAAGAATTGGTTCCAGAAAAAAATACTAAAATACTGGGGAGTACAATACAAGCAATGCAACAACGCAAGGTTATTTTGTGTGGAAATTTTTGTTGTTTCTGTTTGAAAGCAATGAATACAAAACCGTAGCTGTGAGTCATAGTTATCACTGTTCATACCTTAACGGACATACCATGTTTTCATGGCCAAGAATTGGTTCTAAAAAGAACTACTGGGGAGTAAAATACAAGCAATGCAACAACGCAAGGTTATTTTGTGTGGAAATTCTAGTTTTGATTCAAACGCAGTGAGTATGGAAAGATAGCTGTGAGGTATATATAGCTGCATTTGTTTCCTGAAAAAGCAGGTTCTACATGAAAAGAAAGTTCATCTTAGAGGACCAAGCATAGTGAACTGGATGGTAACTTCAAATTTCTACCCTGGTCTTGATGCAGAAGTGCACACTGAAGACTGAATGGTTGTTGACATGCCAAAGATGAAAGGTTAGTCTTGTGGTTGCAGTCATTGTGTCATTGTCATCTAGGAGGGGCATTTCACTTCTTGGAAAGAGCCTACGAGATTTTTTCAGAAGAAAAGAATATTTTTAGGGATTTTTGATTGATTTTTTCAAAAATAAAAGGATTTTTGCCAAAGGTGTGCAAGATTTTTTTGGGAGTGAAATGCCGCTCGCTAGTCATCAGTTGTGTTTCATTCCTCCAAAATTCGACCTTTTAATGGGAACGCCCTCATTCTAAGTTTACGAAATACCAGTTAGCGCGAACCAACTTTTTATTTGAACTTCCAAATTTACTACACCGCGTTGACGCAATTTTATTTCTGCTAACTGGCATTAAAGTTATTGCGTTAATTTATATGAGAGCGTTCCTATTAGGGCAAAAAATTAATACGATTTTAGCGCGAGTTAATGCCTAGTGAAGTCCAAACTGTACACTTACGGGGTGACCCAAAAAGCGAATCTTTTTGAAAAATCATCAAAATTTGATTATATTACCGATCATGAAGATTTCTTTGTGGCTATTTGAATCAAAGACCAAATTAAACTTGGACATATTGCAAAGTCTTGAAATTGCTTTGAATTTGTTGGAATTTGTGCTTTTACAAGCTACCTGGTTTTGAAGCATACTCCAAAATCACAAGAAATGATCATAAAATTGTATGGTTCCCCCTAATACCACTTAAATTAGTTGCCTATGACCTTGACGAAGCTCTTTATGTCATGTATGACTCGAAACCTGGTATGAAAGCCCAAGAAATGGCTTTTGGCGAAAAATTCGATATTTTGTGAAATACTATTGCTCAAAACATGTTTTTTCATGCAGTAATTTCGTCCTCTCTCCCCCGAAAGAATAAAATAATGATATAAATTATTTCGCCTTTGATACAAATACACAAAAAGGAAAATTCACAGATCAAATTCACATCAGATCACATAATCAAATTTTGGTGATTTTTCAAAACGTTTCACTTTTTATTGGGTCACCCAGGTCACCCAAGGGCGCCTACCTTGTATGAATTAGGTTTATTCTCAGTTCTGTTTTCGTGACATAGTTCACACAGTAATTGCTGTACTGTAGTCTTTTTATCCGAACCGGAAGACGTAAGGGGGTAAGATGACCTAAGCTAATTTTGTGGTTTCAGATTCAGGTGTTGATGTAATGCGATATCAACTGTTATAAGAGACGACTACAGGGAGCCAGACAGGGCGCTTTTTGATTGGTCAGCACTGCTAGACGTTAGAATTTGAAACACGGATTAAGGTTACTGTAACCCTTCAGACACAAATTTATCGATTTTTCGTTTTCCTCATATCACGATGGTTTAAGTATTTGAGTATCGTTTCAACCAACTCACTTCCCGAAATAACCACAATTACTGGGAAATTTGAGCATTTTAAAAGAAGCAATCATATTTCTCAAAAATTGCGGGAATAGACTTCAGAGGATTAAAGTAAACTCATTTGACCTTGCAGCTATATTCACAACATCCCCTGCTGTTATTTTCTTGATATAACGATTGAACAAGACCGCGGTAAAGCCTTATTGCTTGACCTGCGGCTTTATGTTTGCACTTTCAAGCATAATCGTTTTTCCCGCACGTTCTGCTTCAATTTGATAAAAGCTTGATTTCTCGAAACAAGATTCCGGGGTACTGGTGGGTACTAAAAAATCTTGGTGTACCTAACGGGCCAATCAAATCGCTTGACACTTGGCATACAGGGTCACAAAGCATATAACTACCAAAGGGTGTCAGCGATTTATGATAGATCCACTGGTCCGACTTTTATAATGGTTTAAAAGTTAAAAAAGACATTTCAGACATTAACATTAATTTAAAATTGCATTATTTCTAGACAGTACGTTTTATCAAAAATTCGTGACACCCTTTTGCAGTTCAGGACCTTAAGTCTTAGGTAAATAGATAGTCTTGGTCGAACAATGCCCGATGAGGTACACCAAGATTTTTCCGCAAGGGTGGTCAATTTCGCCTAAAATCTGGAATAAATCATTTGCGTTTTTAATTAATCAACTGGTTATATTTTTATGGTATTCTACGTTTTATTCTGCTTCGAATAACATATAAGTTTGTTTGGTATAATTTAAGGAACGGCCGTGAAAAGTAGAGTTTCTTAATCGCTGTCTGAAGGGTTACAGTAACCTTAACAGGACAGCAATTGCTCCGTGTACTATGTCACGAAAACAGGACTGCGAATAAACCCAATTCATACAAGGTGGGCGCCCTTGTCAGCTCTCAGATCGCTGATAAATTAAGATATTCCAGTACTGGGAAAAAATAAGTTAAGAAACTATTTATTTATTTATCAAGGAAATCCTTGGCATATTTTTACTTTATTTCATTTGTTTCCTGAAAAGGCAGTGCTGTATTCAGCTTTCAGAATTAGATAGCAGCGATGATGGGGTTTTTCAATTTATCCTCTGCCTTTGAAAAGATATTTTGCATCCTCAGGGTAACTTCAATATATTGTTCCATTGCGTCAGTCATTTTACGAGCCAGCTGTGGTTAAAATGATCTCATACCAGATATTTTTTCTTGTACCTTGACCAGTAAAATAATGTCTGCTGAATGACATTAATGAGAGAAAGATGCTTCCCAAGGGGCGCTTTCAGTACCACAGATAAATTCTGGATTCATTTTATTGACATTTTGTATTTGACTTTTGGAGAAGTTTCATCAATATGCTTCCATACTGTATAGTCTTTTAGCTTCAACTTTCGTTGGAGTCAAAACAGCGTGGTGCGCTTTAGCCAGTTTTGCTATCTCTCTTTCTCCTCCTCCCCCAGCGGTCGTTGAGAACCCACAATAGAGTCTGTCGATATTTATGTGAATGCTGTAAATGCTCTGTGGTTGTTTCTGATAGATTCCCTTGTCTTGTGTAGAACGCAATATTTGTAAATCGTTTCTCCAGTATTCTCCGCCGTTTTCTTCCTTGCACCATTTTAGCACAGAGTTTTCCAGAGAGCTCTGAAAACTCAGTGATTGGCACCAGTTTGTCCGTTTCCATGTTTGAATTTGTTGATTTCATCGGTATTGAATGACCTGTTCAAACGAATTAACGTTAAATTTGAAATTTGATAGTCACAGGAAGTGCCTACTTCTCGCTTTTAACCAATCAGGGAACTAAAGCGAAATGAGATGAAAGGTCATATCTTGGAAATCCCCTTTAATGTTCTAAGGGCACTCACCTGTACAGAGGGGTACGCGCATTGGCCTTACGACGTGATTCCTTGTACATGCACGTATTTTGTATAAGAAAGTAAGAATTTGAACCAATTCTAAAAATTCCTTAAAATTATCAGATTTTGAGTACTCAGAGTTTCTTACGAGTTTGTTCATGTTTGCTTCCTGTTTCTTACGAGTGTTCATGTTTACTTACATAACAGTATTCATGTTTACTTCCTGTGCCGTCGTGAACATTTCAAAACGAAGGTTTTTGAAGCCTTTCCAATGTTTAGACATTACTCATTTCGACATTTACATTCCAAGAAATATGATACTGGAAACAAGTGAAAATAAAATAAAAATGCGCTAAGGATTTCTTCATTAATCTAAATTGCTGCTTAAATAGTTTTTTCCCAGTACTGTACTGGAGATAACGCAACTCAACTCCAGGTGGAAAGCGCAGTCTGATTAAAAATTTGACAAAGAGGATTGTAATGACGATCATATTAAAATTAAAGTAAATGAACGGAGATATAGCGATCTAGTCTAAACATAGCACAAAAGAACGGCACGCGCCACTTATGTTCCTATTGTTTTCATCGATCGAAAACATCAAATACAATAGGTTCTATTTACATGGACCCAGTCCCCCTAGCTAAGTTGCCTTTTAACCCCGTTGATTTACTTTAAAAAAGAGACAATTCCATGATATTATTGATATTTGATGACAATTCCAATTTTTTGTAAGAAACCTCTTTAAGAAACTGTCGGCTCAATATTCCAAAAATTAAGAAATTGGGCTACTGGCCCTGTATAGTGGTTGGACTCTCTGACATGTTGTTGGTTGGTGGGCAAAATGCACCCCCCCCCCTACTTAAATCTTGACTGATGGTAGGTAGGGCAAGCCAATTTGGTTTGCTAATAGCTCTAGGTATTAACTTTTCAAAAATCTAAAAAGTGATNCCCCGTTGATTTACTTTAAAAAAGAGACAATTCCATGATATTATTGATATTTGATGACAATTCCAATTTTTTGTAAGAAACCTCTTTAAGAAACTGTCGGCTCAATATTCCAAAAATTAAGAAATTGGGCTACTGGCCCTGTATAGTGGTTGGACTCTCTGACATGTTGTTGGTTGGTGGGCAAAATGCACCCCCCCCCCTACTTAAATCTTGACTGATGGTAGGTAGGGCAAGCCAATTTGGTTTGCTAATAGCTCTAGGTATTAACTTTTCAAAAATCTAAAAAGTGATCTAAAATTAGGAACCAATATTGCGTACGTCAGAATTTTCCGTAGTCTGAGCAAGAAAAGCTGCAAAATCAGCCAAAATGAGAAAGATGCAACAAAACGGGATCTCCTGTGCCTTAGCAATTTTTATGAAACCACGCCTTTAGTTTATGCATTTGCCCGGTTTTCCTTGTATCCCTGTGTCCTGGAAATATGAGTAACAACAACAACCTTCACGGGCACAGGGACATAGGAAGGAATAAAACTGCGCTAGGAACAACTACCGCATTTCTTAAAGCCCATGTTCAGACGAAATAAAACATTACTGTATCTTAAGAAATATTTTGCCAGTACTCGAGTTTCTACGATGTAATTAGAGTATCACTTTGTATCGAATAGAGTCCTCCAGAAATCCTCGAATTTCTAGTGGCCTTGTCGTAGCACAGACGTATTTCCTCATCCTTTTCTAAATTTAAAAATTCCCCCTATGTTGTTCTGTGAGCCGTGCCCGTCCAAGTGAGAACTGCTTCCTACCGTACATGTGTCACAGTGCTTAATCGCTGTGTGCTCCTTCGCAGAAAATTATAATAGAAGCAACACAATGTGTCCTATGTCCTATTCCAGGAGTGGGTATTTTCGCTTAGTTATACCTATACAAAAACCAGTCTTCCTTCCCAAAACGTTTCTTTGAAATTGGGTTAGATTTTCACGTGGCGACTCAGAACCTTAAGAATAGAGAACTTGCCCACGCACCCCCTCCTGCCCTGCTACTGTATTCCTCGTGGATAAAATCACGATTTCTTCAAGTTTCTCCTTCCATCCATCCATTCTATCAAATTATTATTGCTTTGGACATATGAACCGGAAAGAGGGTTCTGCTTTGTTTTGAATCAATGTAAAAATTTAGTAAATGTCTTTATATTTACAAATAAGTTCAAGAAATTGACATCAAACACCTCGTCACCTGTGATCATGAATTCCCAAGTGTGTCATGGAATCTACAACTATTGAAATAATCGGATACAATGTTCCCAAGGGATCTTGATTTGCGGGAGGAGCAGTTAGAGAGGCAAGTGCCAGGACTTCAGAGATCTGCAGGAACAATTCTCTCTGGATTTGACTTCAAGGAAGTAAATGCAAACTTGGTTTGGTGTTGGAAAAAAGAGAAATTCTATTCCAGACAGTGAAAACAAACATTCTCAAGTGTTCCCGATTTATAAGTCTCCCGAGACAGATTATCGGGCTGGAACCAACAACTTGTTATCGATTCCCTTTGTACATTTGCATCATGAAAAGAGCATAGTAGAGTGAATTTCATTTGGATTGGCATTTAAATTGAGCTTCCAAAATGTCACTATCATCTCAACGAGGCAATAGCACCGATCAGAATGAAACGGACCCGATCGAGAAGGAATATTTATGTGAAAATACCACAGATAATGTGCAAGATCTCCTACACACGTGGTCAGCCTATTCCTCTACTTTGCCAGCGAACGATTTGACGCTGCTCGCGATTGCTGCTGAAATTTGCACTATTTTGGCGAAGAGGAGCAGTTTCAATGCTCTTGAAGTGTATCTGCAAAGGCTTCCAAATGTCAGCGAGTATAAGAAGCATAAAGATATATTACGAGCAAGAATCGCCCTTGCATTGCATCAAAGGAAGAATGAGATTGTGCAAGAAATCCTGAAGGTAATAGTCTTAAATCTGGCAGCTGAATTTGTGATAGAAGAGAGAAGTTTCGTGGGGCCAGAGAGCTTGATTCGAATTGATTGCAAGTGTTTGTGCTTTAACCGTCTGGCTGATGTTTTATATATAGAATATTTTGAAGACCATAGGAAAAAGAGTGGGGGGGGGGGCAGAGATTTATGTTGTGTAAATGAGTTATTCTAGTGAGAAGAGAAAGAGAGACGCAGAATCTACTATTGTCTCGGATTGATTTTTTGATGGGTTGATAATTTTGTTTTTAGCAGTATAATTTGATTTAGAATTATTTCGATATGCTTTTCTTAGATGAGATAAATTCTGTGCTCATCAGGGACATAATAGAAAGCACTTTTTTCCAGGGACACAAATCTCTGCAGGGACACTTTTAGGATCTGTCTAAACACATTAAAAAGAAAAGAATTTGCTCCCAACTATGGAAAATGGCAGTTCAAAATTAAGATAGTACACTTCCGAAAACCTGCAGAGGGGGGAGGGACTATGCTCCTTTTGCCCCTTTAGCTCCTTGTACAGTATTTCTTGAGATGGCAGTCTTTGTGCCTGTTGCTTGGTAACACAAGGTTACTTATTGGGGCCTTTGACTTTCGATTAGGCTCTTGATGCGTCCCAATGCCGTTATAACACGAAAATCGAAGGTCAAAGGCCCTTACGAACCCCTTACGAAACACGGAATGATATAGCAGGATCTTACTTGGTCCAAATTTTGCGTGCCAGATAAGTCAGAGGCAGTAATAAAGCCCTCGGATCATCCGTTGATTGGCAGTGAAACTCCAATATTTATCTGTAAAGGCAAGATAAAATTAGGATTATGATGATCCATTTACCAAATCTCTTTATTTTGGTAGCACCAAAACATCGATGGAATGGAAGCAATCGAAGCTATCCAAGAACGCTTACAGAGGGCAAAGATGACACTTTTGACCAGGCACAGTTGCCTGGAAAGGTTTTAAAGAATGAAAATTTGTGTGACCTTTTAAGAGGTTTTTGATTGTCTGTCATTTTTCCTGGAATCGTCAATACTGATTGACACATTGTATTTGATGGGTTTATCGAAAAAGTCAGCTGTTTTATAAGAGCACTCTGGTCAGCTGATGCAGCTCTTGAAGGATACTTTCAAATTCTTTAAAACTGAATTTACCGTAGGTAGCATGCTCTTTTGATTGAAAGCCCAGCCCCTTTTGATTGTTCCATGCAAAATAAGAACGCCCCAGAACTGGACTGTTATATACACCACCTGTTTTGGGCGTTTCCATCCGAGATGTGCCCAATTCGTTTAAAAGGAAAAAGTGCAGTTCTTGAATTTCGACTGCAACTCCGTTAGTAGCTGTCTGAAGCATTTATGGCCATTTATTAAGCCGCTTATAAACTTTTGAAGCTAATATGGGAATATGAAAGGATACTGGCAATAGACCTTTTCACAGAGGTCTGGGACGGCGCGCTACTTTTCTGGAAGGTGGCGGATACGCTGCGAGAGGGAATCCTCTTTGCGATGCAAACACTGAACTGGCGTTGCAGTTGGCGCAGTTGTGGGCGCTGCTCCCTTTCTTCTTTCCTGTATCATTATACCAATTACACGTACTTTTTTATGAGAAAATCGTTACATTTATAAGAAACTCAACTCTCGGATAACTAAAGAATTAAAGAATTTCAATACTTGGACAAAATTGTTGAAGGAAGTTTTTCCTTTAGTCAAGAGAATCCATAGCATATCCACACCAAGAGTACAATGTCATTGCCATTGAGAGTTTGACCTTATCGAAAAGTTTGACCTTTCGATAAAGTAAATCTTATCTCAAAACTGATTTTACACCCTCTTTTTGGCAAGAACTGCGTCCCTATTTACGACACTAACCAACTTTTTAAAATTTGCTAAGTGTAGATAAAACATGCAATAGGCATTACTAGAATAATCAACTTTTTTGGTAATTGTACACTCATTTTTTTTATAAGAAACTAAGGACTGGGGTTGGTAGGCAGTTTCTTAAATTTTAAGACCATCTTATGTGTTTCTTATATTGTTAATGCCCTAAGTGTAGAGCCAATCTTTAGTAAGATCTCAAAACATGTTATAACATAATTCACACTAAAAAAATGCCAAAATATTGTACAGTGTCAAAACAGTTTCGATTGACCTGGGAAAATTAAAGCTACAAATTACAAAAGTTTCTTATCTTTTTTAATTCAGGTAGGGTGGTTTCTTATGTTAAAAAAAATTAAGCCTGTCGTTTCTTATAAACTGTTTCTTATAAAAGAAATGAGCGTACCAATTTTCACGCGCCTTTGACACGCTTGCTTTGCTTCTCAGTCCTTTTTGGCGCTCAATCCATGATTGCGCCCCGTATTTTTTTTATAAGAANCTATTTTTGTTAGAAGGGCTTCCAAATTACTTAGTAAGATCTCAAAACATGTTATAACATAATTCACACTAAAAAAATGCCAAAATATTGTACAGTGTCAAAACAGTTTCGATTGACCTGGGAAAATTAAAGCTACAAATTACAAAAGTTTCTTATCTTTTTTAATTCAGGTAGGGTGGTTTCTTATGTTAAAAAAAATTAAGCCTGTCGTTTCTTATAAACTGTTTCTTATAAAAGAAATGAGCGTACCAATTTTCACGCGCCTTTGACACGCTTGCTTTGCTTCTCAGTCCTTTTTGGCGCTCAATCCATGATTGCGCCCCGTATTTTTTTTATAAGAAACTCAACTCTCAGATCGCTAAAAAGTTAAGAAACTCCAGTACTGGGAAAATATAACTTAAGAAACTCTTTATTTTAATAACGGAAATTCTTAGCATATTTTTTCTTTATTTTCACTTGTTTCCTGTATCATATTACTCAGAAGGTGACATTGGAAAGGCTTCAAAAACTTTGTTTCCAAATGTTCACGAGGGCACAGGTAGTAAACATGAAGATTGTTATGGAACCTTTAAGAAACTCGTAAGAAACTCTGAGTACTGAAAATCTTATAATTTTAAGAAACTTGCAGTACTGGCTCAAATTCTTAGTTTCTTATTAAAAATAATACGTGTATATGGACTTTCAAATTCTTTTTCCAGAACAACAGTTTTGAAGAGAGTGAAGATCTCATCAAAGCTTGGGATGAATCGAATTATATCGAAGAAGAAAACAGGCTGCAAAAGTCGCTCACACCACTGGCAAGATTCCGAGTTAGGAAAAGACACCCACCGCCTAAAACCATCTGTCCAACTGGGATGAGGAAAATGGCATCATTACCAAAAGGAGCTACGAGGATCCTAAAGCAATGGCTGATTGAACATTTTAGTGATCCGTATCCCTCGGGGGACGAGAAGAATGCGTTAGCAAAGTTATCTGGTCTAACACCAAACCAGGTAGGTTTCAAAGGTTGAAAACCGTGTGATCCATATCCGAACGAGACTTTAACGTTAAAGACTCATTACAAACCATGACCCTTTGCGCGCCGAATGAACCAGAACTTAGGCCAGAAACGACTTTCATACCATACAAAAGTCGCCGCTGGGGTTGCAAAGGCTCATGGTTAGCTAGGAGTCTTTAAAAGTCTTTTGAGTAGGGCTAGCTACAAAACAATATCAACATTGAAAATATTAGGATCCGAAGGCTTGCCTTTAAAACAAGACGCTTTCTTTATTTTGTGGGGAATAGGTCACATGAGTGAATGAGGTTAGAAGTTAGACTGATCATCTAGGTCCCTTGTATCCTTACGGTAAGCCTTACTCAACAGGAGCTCATAATGAGCCAGTGAAAAAATGACCCTGCCTAGGCCCATTCTCAGCCATCACCTCGCAGAAATGAAATGCAGCAAAAATCCTATTTGGCACGCAAATAGCTAATGACGAAAACTTAGCATACGTAAGTAGTGGAAAGTTCAAACTGTCGATTGAAGCTTGAATCACAATGGAATTCCTCGAATCTTGCTAGCTAATTGCCGCCACAAGTTCTTGTGGCGAGGGTCTAAATAGAGCCAAGTTTTTCAGAGTAGTATTATGAGTCTCTGTTCACCAAAGCGACATCATTCAAGTCAAAGAGCACAGGGAAACAAGAGGCTCAAGTAATCGGTCTAGTTTGAAGTACCACAATTGTTCAACTTCCCTGGGTACAAAAAGAAAATCCGAAGGAAATTAGTGGAAGAGGGAAAACTCCTTTCTCTCCCATGGTCCTTTTCTAAATGTCTTTGTTCTCTATAATGTGTTTTATCGTTTTTCAGGTGAAAACTTGGTTTGCAAATGCCAGGAGACGCATTCACAAAGGAGGTGACTTGATTCCTGCCAAGCGTGGTAGCAATAATTATGTGATGAAGGAGCATCATGATGATAATGATCTTATTTCACATAATGAAGCGAGTGGTGTTTGTGGCAATGTTTCTTTGCCTTCAGATCCGGTACGTTTACATAGCTATAACAGGGCCTAAGCCTACATGGTGTCCGAAAAAAACTGTTCGACGTTTGATTAGATATTGAAAATAACGATAAAATAAACGGGCTCCTTGGCAACATGACCCTTTCCCTAAGACCTTAAATTAATTTTAAACACCAGAATCTTTTTTTTTTTACATTCCACTAAAAACTTACAATACGTATTACTAATTACACTACTTACAAAATACTATACCCTACTACTAGAACAATACCATGAGGAGCGAAAAACTATGTCTACCTCATGGCAATTACATAAAACAGGAAATACGAATTGCAAATCCGCTGAAAATTCACCAAGTTACGAGCTTTTAAAGATCGAGTGTGACAGCTGAAACCAGAGACCCCTAACTGACTTGATATGCAAACTTGGCTGAAGAATGCAAGTATCCAAAAAACATCAAATCAAAACTTAATCTCTCGACCGAGCCACGTTCAAACTTTGCGCAACAGAACTCCTTAAAGCATCCATACGCTTGAATATATTTTATAAAAAGTTTGGTTATCGACATTCTTTTCAAATCACTTTTGGTTTGCTCTGAAATACACGAGAAACAAAACAAAGGATAGCCCCATGCTACTTTCACTATGAATGCTATCAAGAAACCTCTGGAGGCAGCTTTCGCGGAAAGTTTAATTTCAGAAACTCATAACTCAGTGAATATTCAGCGGATTTTCAAGATTCTGGTGTCTAAAATCAATTTAAGGTAATAGGGACAGGGTTATCTTACAATGGAGCCCGTTCATTATCGTTATTTTTTATATCTGATCAAACCTCGAACAATCTTTTTGGTACACCCTGTACTCGGTAGAGCGGGGAGCGGGGAGCGGAGCGCCCCCCAGACGGATATTTGTCGGAAAATTTTGTTTGATAGGTGAGTCAAAATATATATATATATATAGAAGTTTGAAAGCCTGTAGCTCTCAAACCATTTATCAGATTCCTATAATCTGACAAAAACTTACAATTACTTTGAGACAGAATAGTTTTAAATTTTAGTCGGGTTTTTCAGCCGTTGTACAACTTTTTGGGAACCACTTTTTTGGGAAAAAAGTTTTGGGAACAGATTTTAGATAATCTACCATAATTTGTTAAGTTACTGAGTTGTGAAGAAGTTTGTTTGTTTTCACAGAGCTCGTTGTTCATACCCTATATACCAGCAAGAATGGAGCATCCATTTGACAACAATGAGTATGACAAGATAGCTGTGAGTCATAGTTATCGCTGTGTTCATTCCTTACATAACGGACATACATGTTTTCATGGCCAAGAAATGGTTCCAGAAAATACTATTGAGGAGTACAATACAAGCAATGCAAGGTTAGTTTGTTATAAGTCTTGAGATTTGACAGTTTTGTCAAGTAACTACACAGGGAAACCAGATTAACTGTTGATTTTTGTAGTTTTTGTTATTTGGTAATTTATTCTATTTTTGTATTAAATCAACCTCGTGTTATTTTCCGTGATTCTATTGTGCTGCGCAGCGAACTTCCACTGCCAAGGAGTGAAGGGAAGGAAACTGCGAAGGAGCGTGCGAAGCGAGGGCGAANTTTGAGAACAGATTTTAGATAATCTACCATAATTTGTTAAGTTACTGAGTTGTGAAGAAGTTTGTTTGTTTTCACAGAGCTCGTTGTTCATACCCTATATACCAGCAAGAATGGAGCATCCATTTGACAACAATGAGTATGACAAGATAGCTGTGAGTCATAGTTATCGCTGTGTTCATTCCTTACATAACGGACATACATGTTTTCATGGCCAAGAATTGGTTCCAGAAAATACTATTGAGGAGTACAATACAAGCAATGCAAGGTTAGTTTGTTATAAGTCTTGAGATTTGACAGTTTTGTCAAGTAACTATAGCCTGTCTCGAATTAGATGTCAGTTGAAAATGCCCGTGAAGAACAACAATTGTGTTGCCTGAGTATTGCTGGAAAATTCTGGCTTCCTGCGAAGCAGTGTCAATATTAAAAACGTCCTCCCCATATGTCACTGGTGATGATGTTGTAGTCATTGTCTTCTTTCTCCTCTCACATGACTCCAATTCACTGACATTCCTTTCCACTGCTTCTGTTACAAACTCCTGTTCTTTCTCTTTTTCTTTTTTATTTCCCTCTCCCCCTCCGTTCTTTCTCTCCTTTTCCTCTAGTAATACAAATAGACTCAGAAAGAAGACATCTTTACACGCCATTTAGTCTAAATTAATGACACGTAGTCTAAAGCAACGACAACAACAACAAACGATTACATCAACAACATTAACACAATGACATCATATAGGACATTTTGATATTAGGCACCACCACAGGGGCATGGTAAAAATGGTCTGTGCTTTCTGATACACCCGGTAGAGCACGAGAAATTCTTACCTCAGTGAATAACTTTCAGTATGTTGCTGGTACTGGGAGGTGCCTTTTTTAGGGATAGTTTTTCCAACAGATTGCGAAATTATGGGTATTATTTACAGACATTTTGTGGAGTTATGGGTGCTGCTCCGGAGATATTTGGAATTACACGAATTTTTTAATCATTTGCGGACTCATGGCCTAAATTTATCAAAGATGCAAGATTATGACGTACCCTAACATTCTCAAAAATTAGCAGCGCTAAGGCTGATTTCCTGTCGGTAGAATTTTCCGAGCGGGCAGAATTTTACGCAATCAAAGCTCCCTCGGCCGTAACTTTCTATTCAACTGCGGAGCGACATTTTCCATAGTAGAAAATAGAATTCCCACCCGCTCGGAAAATTCCACTGAGTGGAAATCAGCCTTTATGGGTACTATTTTCTCAGGCAAATGGCACGTCCCCGTGAGATGATAGGTCAAAATACCCGTGAGATTCTAACCCTTGACATCATTATTCTTTTTAGATGCGTCTCTCACGCTGCAGCTGTGAATGGCAATCTTCCTGTTTATCCAACGCCAGGCTACGCATACGCTTTCCCACGATGGTCATATTTGCCACCTGTGCAGCACAGGCATGACGGTATGTTACATATTCCCATTCTTGAAAGCATACCGGGTGTCCCAAAAAAAATATCCAGATTTGGTCGACCCTAGCGATGAGAATTTAGCGTGAATCAATCCGAAAACATTTTTAAAACATACCTCGATAGTCAACTTGAACATAGATACCTTGTTTGTTGAATTGGTGCTCTGAGAGTTGACATATTAGTCATCAAAGGACGAATTTGCCTCGACCTCCAAACCAGAGCTTTGGCGTTTTGGCCTAAGCAAATTTTTTTTGAAGCACAGTGAATAAGTCAACAATAGACTTTAAAAAATTTGAAGCAGGAGGAGAAAAATTATAAATTGCACAACAGATATGTTTTAGAGAGTATAATTTACGTGAAACTAATCATCAAGGGAGCTCCAAAGTAAACTTCGTGAAATCAATTTTTGATATTAAAATGAATGAAGTTTACTTTGGAGCTCCCTTGATGATAAGTGTCACGTAAATCATATTTTTCAAACGCATCTGTTGTGCAGTTTCTAATATTCTCCTCCTGTTAAATATTTTGTAAAGCCCATTGTTGACTTATTCACTGTGCTTCAATAATTTGCTTAGGCCAAAACGCCAAAGCTCTGGTTTGGAGGTCGAGGCAAACTTGTCCTTTGAAGATTAATATTTCAACTCTCAAAGCATCAATATCAACAAACAAGGTATCTATGTTCAAGTTGACTATCGAGGTATGTTTTAAAATTGTTTTCGGATCGACTCGCGCTAAATTCTCATCGCTAGGGTCGACCAAATCTGTATACTTTTTTGGGACACCCGGTACAGGGTGTCCCAAAAAATTGTTCCTCGTTTGTGTGGCTGCTGTGGAGAAGCTGTAACCTCAACTGTCCCGTTTTGACATAGTTGGATAGGATAGGCTTCAACTTAGAGTTTGAGACCTTGTTTGGGGCAATCTGACAAGTGGTTGCTGATTCATGGCACAGGAAAGGCAAACTAAATGGTTGCTGCAAAAACAGCACTTCCTTTGTTCTCCAGCAATGTCAACATCAAATACTTAAAATAAAGGGTTCTAGCGTTGTATTCAATTTTTTTCTGCATTTGTAAAAGGGTTAATAGTGCTGTCTTATAGATAAGCAACACTATTAACCCTTGACAAAATGTAGACAAAATTTAAATGCAACGTTAGAACCCTTTATTTCAAAATTTACTTGATTTTGACATTGCTGAATAACAAAAGAAGTGCTGTTTTTGAAGCAACCACTAATTTTGCTTTTCCTTTGCCATGAATCAGCAACCATTTATCAGATTGACTCAAACAAGGTCTCTAACTCTAAGTTGAAGCCTATCCTATGCAACTGTGTAAAAGACGGGACAATTGAAGTTACAGCTCCTCCACAGCAACTACACAAACGGGACATAATTTTTTTGGGACACCCTGTACATTAAAGGTAATAGGCAGAGGTAAATGCATCCATCTATGAATAGAGCAAAGAAAAACCGACGCACTCTTTGTCCCCTTGGCTCTCGCACGTGCCAATTTCAACAATTTCAATAGATTTTTCACTCTTGCCCAATCCCCTGTTCATGAACACATCTTTTAACCCTGCCGATTACCTTTTAAACTCAAAAAATNTGACATAGTTGGATAGGATAGGCTTCAACTTAGAGTTTGAGACCTTGTTTGGGGCAATCTGACAAGTGGTTGCTGATTCATGGCACAGGAAAGGCAAACTAAATGGTTGCTGCAAAAACAGCACTTCCTTTGTTCTCCAGCAATGTCAAAATCAAATACTTAAAATAAAGGGTTCTAGCGTTGTATTCAATTTTTTCTGCATTTGTAAAAGGGTTAGTAGTGCTGTCTTATAGATAAGCAACACTATTAACCCTTGACAAAATGTAGACAAAATTTAAATGCAACGCTAGAACCCTTTATTTCAAAATTTACTTGATTTTGACATTGCTGAAGAACAAAAGAAGTGCTGTTTTTGAAACAACCACTAATTTTGCTTTTCCTTTGCCATGAATCTGCAACCATTTATCAGATTGACTCAAACAAGGTCTCTAAGTTGAAGCCTATCCTATGCAACTGTGTAAAAGACGGGACAATTGAAGTTACAGCTCCTCCACAGCAACTACACAAACGGGACATAATTTTTTTGGGACACCCTGTACATTAAAGGTAATAGGCAGAGGTAAATGCATCCATCTATGAATAGAGCAAAGAAAAACCGACGCACTCTTTGTCCCCTTGGCTCTCGCACGTGCCAATTTCAACAATTTCAATAGATTTTTCACTCTTGCCCAATCCCCTGTTCATGAACACATCTTTTAACCCTGCCGATTACCTTTTAAACTCAAAAAATTTGGGACGGTAATATTTTCAGACATTTCAAAGTTTGAAATTTTTTGTAGTCCAAAATATTTATTGTCCGGAATTTTTTGCGGCATAGAAAATTGCTGTCGAATATTTTTACTGTTTAAAGGGGCCTTTGCAACCGGCATGCTTTGTTAATACATCCTTTTGTGTTCTCTTTGTTTTCGCTAATTTAATGGTCCACTAAAATGGCCGACAACAAAGAGATGGCACGTGCAAGGCATGCCGGTTGCAAAGGCCCCTTTAAAAACATAACGTCTTGCTCAGGAAACATTTGGATAGAAATAGAATATGCCGAGAGAGCTCCTAGTGAAACATCATTTATACTTTTCAACTAAATTCATTTTAGATGCGTCTTTCTTTCAAACTAAATTCAGAAATGAAAATAATTTCAAATATCTTATTATTATTTCAGAGTTTGAAACGTGGTACAAAGGCAGCAATTTTCAAAGTGAGCCCCATGGCCATTATCCGAATTATGATACAAGAGTTGCTGCGGAGCGGTTCGATGCTGATGACGATAGAGTTCCCGTTGAACGGTAAGATAAGTTTTACAATTTTTTATATTCTATTAAAAAATTTACAATGCAAGATACTATTAACACTACTTACAAACTACTTTACAATACAAGGACGATACCAGGGAAAGCGAAAGGCTATGACTGCTCCGTGGCCATTACATAGAAAACTAGAATTACATAAGATGACACGAGTCTATTACATACAAAAAATAAACGAAAACAAAGGACTTAGTAGCTTGTTGGTTGTGTGGCGAATACGGTGTTTGATATGATCTTAATCAAATGACCAGTGTTGTGGATGCAACGCAGCGTTAAATCGATTATCTTTATATTAAACTCACCAGTAATGTCTTTATTGCTATCATAGTCATACCATGTTTCTATACAATAATAGCTGTGTCAGATCGTCATTTGTAAGGCTGGTTTTATCCAAATGGCCGTACTAATGCAAGGACTCTAGGATCTCGTCATTTTACTTCCAAAGAAAGGCAGAGCAACACGAATTGTTCCATATCCTCGATACCATCGTTCGTAGGACATATACAATTGTTACGATGTTACAATTGTTTTTGTATATACTAGATATGGAAAAGATTTTATATATGTCATTATTGTATTATCGTAGCAAAAAATCCTAATTGTTGATGGGTCTTCAAAGGTGTGAAATAGGGTAACTTGAAGACCCTGTGCTCCCCATGATCCTTGCACTCACGTCAACCATCAAAACATCATATTTGCCGAAAGCAACATATTTTGGACAGACAATACCGGGTGCGCCAAAAAAAACTATCCACGTTTGACAAGCCACGATAAATGGTACACTGGACCGATTTTTAAGATCTATGACTTAATCTTTAGCTCAAATCCAGAATTAGATTGGAGGAATTTTTGTAAATGTTTTTGTCTTCTGTTTCTTGCGCTACAAGCGAGTTTCTTAAAAAATCAAATTTTCTAAAGACTCGACGTGAATGGACAAAAGGAAACATTTTTCGTGGTGGTTTGGGGATTTAGAAATCGATTAGCTATAGTCTGCTGCACAAGCGTTAGTCGAACGACTGGCCTGTTGTGAAATTCTGGAGTAGTTGCAATGACGCGCCAAGCCGTTGCCCACATGACAATTCAACGAGAGTCTATGCTTGCTCAACCTCATAGCGCTTCACTGTTTGTCCTTTAACCCCCTTGACACAGGATCGCATACCTGCACCAAAGTATAAATTCAATGAAATTACAAAAGGAAACACGTGTCTTCGTATCATTAAAAGTAAAGTTGCATTTCTCCCAACGTTGAGCTAGCGCTCGTGCAGCAGACTATAGCTAATCGATTTCTAAATCCCCAAATCACCACGAAAAAAGTTTTCTCTTTGTCCATTCATGTCGAATCTTTAGAAAATTTGATCGACTATTTTTGATCNCCAAGCCGTTGCCCACATGACAATTCAACGAGAGTCTATGCTTGCTCAACCTCATAGCGCTTCACTGTTTGTCCTTTAACCCCCTTGACACAGGATCGCATACCTGCACCAAAGTATAAATTCAATGAAATTACAAAAGGAAACACGTGTCTTCGTATCATTAAAAGTAAAGTTGCATTTCTCCCAACGTTGAGCTAGCGCTCGTGCAGCAGACTATAGCTAATCGATTTCTAAATCCCCAAATCACCACGAAAAAAGTTTTCTCTTTGTCCATTCATGTCGAATCTTTAGAAAATTTGATCGACTATTTTTGATCGTTTTCGGTGTTTTCGAAACCGAAATTTTTAAGAAACTCGCGTATAGCTCAAGAAAGAGAGGACTACAAAATCTGCAAAAATTCCTAGGATCTAATTCTGGATTTTAGCTAAAGATTAAGTCATAAATCGTCAAAATCGGTCGAGTGTAGGATTTATCGTGGCCTGTCAAAAGTGGATAGTTTTTTTGGCGCACCCGCTAGTGGAACATAAATAGCGACAGGGAACACTGCTTTCCTATCCTTCAATTATTTCCTATCAGGAATGTCTGTTGGTTGAATTCAAAAGCGATGGCATAACAACGTTCATTTGAAGATTGAAAGACAAAAGAGCCTCACGATTGCTAGACCAAACTCATTTTCATTTTTTCATACAGTATGAAAGTCACTGCGAGACCGCAAAGGATCTTGGGGAGCACAGGGTCTTTAAGTACGTCTGGTTAAATATTTCCAGTGTTTTTATATCTGCTGTTTTACTTTTCAGGCTAAACATAATCGAGAATGGTTTCACCACATTGATGGATTCCTATCTTCAAAGCGGCAATGAATTGCAAGAAAGGGTCCCCAGCATTCACAGCCCATCCTCGAAAGATGAATTAACCCAAATGGGGGCAGCTAGGATCCTTGCTGACTTATCTTCAAAACAAGGTATGAATTATGATTTCCCTGTTGCCCCGTTGCCGCAGACCAGTCACTGAACAAGGATGAAAACAGTCTGCAAAGATGGTAAAAGATTATGATAGAATTTCAGTGATTTTCTCTAAAAAAATTCGCATTTTGTAGTGATACCGGGTGAGACAAAAACATAATACCTGCCCACTGTATGAAAAATGATATTGCAAAAACTACCAAAAAGATTCGTAAAATTTTAAATCCTTCATCTCAATAGCGATTCGACGTAATTTTTTAAGTTTTCTCGTAGTTTTTGATACTTTACTTCTTTAATAAAAAGTTAGTAATTAGTCAAAAATATTTTTCCTCGAATTGCTCAAAAACGCTCAAAAACATGCAGTTCAATCTGATACAGTTTTGACACAAAACATTCTCGTCCCGAGTATTAACCAGAGGGAATGTTTACATTTTAGCAGTTTCCGTATCACTATAAAGCAAAACCAAATGCATAGAAAACAGTCTCGTACCATTCTAATCGCAGTTGAAAAGCAAATTAGATAGAGCCATCTAAGTCTATTTTTTAGCCACAGCCTAGTAAAACTAATTTTCGCGAATTTCTTTATTTGAGAGCAAAATTATTCATTGTAAATTATAAAAGATTTCCAAATTAAAGTTAATGCCTCAGTCAGGCAATTGAGTTGGTATTTTTCGAATTAATTTCATGGTGTTTTGAGTATGGCTTTTCAAACAGTGGACACATTTTTTTGTCACCTAGTATACCTTGATATGGTATACTATAGATATGGTATAGATATAGTATAGATCACGATATATATATAGTATAGTATAGATATAGTATATCCTTGATATGGTATAGATATAGAATTAATTAGAATTCAAGTGACATGAACATCTGAACATTTTCCGTAGAGAATTAAATCTTCTATTGCCCAGGTTTTAATAAGAAGTAGAAAAGAGTTGCAGTATATATTTAGATTCGCAGGCTAAGAAATTGTAAGTGGTTCATTGTCATAAAAGAACATAGCAAAATGCCCCCCCCCCCCCCGAGAAAAAAAAAAAAAATTCGCCCAGTTGGTTTTGAGTTTAGTTTTCATATTTGGGATGAATAACTGGGGACTGTGCCCTTGAGAATTCGAGTGAATTTTTTGTTAAAATCATTCTGATGAGACATCTCATCTCAGTTTTAAATCAGGTGAAATTTGGCTTTCAGATGATATCAAATTAATGATCAAAATTCTTGTAACAAAAGAGTTGCGACAAGTCCAAAGGGAATAACTCCCTGCTATCGACCCCAAATTTCAAAACTAAACATGGGAACAAGTCCCACTTCTGTATACCTTTTGATCCAGCCCTCATTTACAACAAATTGACAATGTGTATTGAATGTAGCCCTATTTGTTTTTGGCCAGACTTTAGGTAGTGTATGGGAACATTGTTTTAGATTGAACATTGTCAGAACTATTTCTTTTCCATAGTGACTCTGAGACTACGTTCACACGAAACTGGTATAATTTGAGCACGGCAGAAAATTTGACGGTACCAAACTCTTTGCGACAAAGAAATTTATCGAGATCCAAAGAATCAATCATCCTCGTTTCGAAAGCGTCGAGAAAGGTTCCAATCTTTTCGCTTTCGAGTGTCCACACGATGCAGTTTCCAAATTGTGCCGGTTAGAGTTCCCATTTCAAACTGAGCCATTTGCAAATTGTACCGGCACAAGTTAGTGCCGTTTTCGTGAGAATGGCAGCCTGTCCGTAACAACTTCTGCCTTTTTCAAATTGTACTGGTTTCGTGAACCACTCTGAAACTTATCGTAGTGTACTTGCTAGGCGCTCGTTGATATTTTGTTGTTTTTAGTTAAAACTTGACGTTAAATCAGTATGTTTAATTAAGAAATTATTAATCGCTTCTGCTGAGGAAATTAACTAAACTTTGTTAGACCTACGAGGGGTGAAAAGTTTGAGAATTTGATGTTTTTTACCATGTCTGCTGTTTGTAAACAAAAAAAGCAAGCCGCAAAAGTTGCTTTGAAACCCAGGTAGCAAGCTCGCTCGTTGTGCATGCCAGAAATGATTTTTCAAGAGCAGACTTAAGCATAGGTCAAAGCAAAAATGACAATCTAAACTTCTGCATCGGGCATTTTATTTCTGATTTCAGCTTTCAGCTTATGTTCGCAAAAATGCAAAAACTTCATGGAGGTTTTTGAGAAGCTTACTTGGGTACAGCGAGGTTAGCAAGGGGAGAAGGTCTAATTTTCGCCGTTTCCTGTATAGAGTTTCAAGTTTCAAGTTTCAAGTTTCAATTTCATTTGAACAACAATTCTTATCTACTACATTTTTGCTAACTATGAATTATTTAATTATTGTTCAGGATACCTGGATACTCCAGGGAAGAACGGGAGTTCTTCTCTAGAGAAACCCCAGAGGGCTGACGAGCCAAGTACCCCTTCTTCAAAGAAATAGCTTACATATTTTAAAACTCACTAATTACATCATACGTTCTAAACATTTTTTATTTTCTTCTAAAATATATACAAAACATTATTGAATACAAAGTGGAAGTAGAAAAAAAGAAAGAGAGAAAAAGAAAGAAAAAAAAAGAATGGTAGAAACAATAGTTTGTGCGCAAATTATATACGGCATTTCTGTGCTGACATGTGATGAAGTTAGTATTTTTGTCGTAGATGATAGGAAAGTTTTTTACTAAACATGGCTTTTGTTTTTGAAATCTTTATTTCACTTGGGATTTTATTCCAGGTGGTGACGCCAGTATATGTTATGGTGCGTTTAACAACACTTAGTTTTGTCTTCGGATGGATGAAGTCATTTCTAGTCGCCTGTCGCGTACATCGTGTGTGTCTTTCATTTGTTTTTTCAAACATTTCTAAGAAAATTGGGTCCAGNAACATTTTTCCTGAGGAAATGTGATACTTTGAATGGAATATGATGTTATTTCTAGAGTATCTCTCTGCAACTGTTCAGCTTTGTTTCATCAAATCCTTCAACAAGCGATGAAATACTGAGGATAGATTGATGGATTCCCACTTCGTTGCACATCTTAAGAAAGTAAACAGTTCTAACAAGTCTGGAATTAAATCGTTGCCGAACGAATTTGAGCGATAATACGCCAGTAAATCCAGTAAACTTTGCCAAGAAGAGAGCAAGAAAAGATAGAAAAGAAAAGAGGCTCCACTGCACTGAGACAATAAAACTGTGATTGGAGAACTTTATCAAAGTGGTGACAGGTATGTCTTGTAGTGCCCTTTATTTCCATGGACTTTGAAATATGTTTGTTGATAAGGCCTATAAAGCAGGTTGATGCATTGTTACTGGACTTGCCCAAGTCTCTCTTTCCTCAGTCGATTACGGTAAAAGTCGCTGCGGGGGCAGGGAGAAGCGACTTTTACCGTAATCGACTGAGGAAAGAAAGTGAGACTTGGGTAAGTCAACATTGTTGCTTGCAACAGGGCCCAAAGGATTTCCATCCAGATCATAAGCGTAAGATACAATCTAGGGGGGCCGACCGATAAAAATTCTATTGTTTACCAATATTTTTGCCCGACTTAGGGCTGCTTTTTGCCTGAAAAACGCTGATTTTGTAAATTTTTCCAATGTTCAGGGGGTCTGCCGTCCCCTAGCCCCCTGGCTCGTACGCTTATGATCCCCAGATGGTAGATGCCGAGTAGATACCTTCACTTTGATCTTTGATCAGGGGTTGCGTTGACTTTATACCTTGAAAGCCAACCTGCAGAATCTAATTAATGATTTGTCAACTTATAGCCTAGCTTTCATCCTTCTAAAATAGAGGTTGACTTGTGAATAGTGTTTGTGCTGCCATGCCAGTTTATGGAAATAAAATCGATTTTTCAAAACAATTTGGAAAGTTTCTAATTTCTGGACCCCTGCTTTAATCAAAGCACACCTTTACTTTACTCCTGTGGAATCTTAGTAGTTGTAGCGATGTATACATAGATGTAGCGATGTATCAGTTCAGGCAAGGAGAGAAACTACGACGATGTAATAAGTCTAGTGGCATCTACTTAGCCCGACTCCGCAAAAAACTTTCGCTCATTACATTGAATTGATGTTGTTGTAGTTGTAGCAACATCGGTCAATCCACCTTTTCAAGGTAAGAGCCCCAAAGCGGAAATTTTTTATTTGTTTGAGATTTTGCATCTTTGAGTCTAGAATCTTGTTCTGCGTACAAAGTATAGTATAGAAACAAATTTTCAAATTCATATCTGTCTTTATTTCGAAATTATGGCGATATAAAGAATTCAAATTCATAAGGGCTTCCGGAAGGGCTTTGACCGTGAAAACAAAGTTTGGACAAAAATTTGTCCAAACTTTGTTTTCACGGTCAAAGCCCTTATGAACTCAAATTCTTTATGTCGCCATAATTTCGAAATAAAGACAGATATGAATGTGAAAATTTGTTTCTATGCTATACTTTGTACGCAGAACAAGATTCTAGACTCAAAGATGCAAAATCTCAAACAAATAAAAANTTTCGAAATTATGGCGATATAAAGAATTCAAATTCATAAGGGCTTCCGGAAGGGCTTTGACCGTGAAAACAAAGTTTGGACAAAAATTTGTCCAAACTTTGTTTTCACGGTCAAAGCCCTTATGAACTCAAATTCTTTATGTCGCCATAATTTCGAAATAAAGACAGATATGAATGTGAAAATTTGTTTCTATGCTATACTTTGTACGCAGAACAAGATTCTAGACTCAAAGATGCAAAATCTCAAACAAATAAAAAATTTCCGCTTTGGCGCTCTTACCTTGAAAAGGTGGATTACATTTCTTCTATATCTTTGATATCGGTTCAATCAAATACTGAAACTCATAAGCGTATGGGCAGATAAAATCTGGGAGGGGGCTGCCCGATAAAAATTATATTGTTTACCGAATTTGTTGCCCGACTTAGGGTGGATTTTTGCCTGAAAAAGGCTGATTTTGGTAAATTTTTCCAACGTTGGGGGGCTGCCGCCCTCCCAGCCCCCTGGCTCCTACGCCTATGCTGAAACTGCGAGGACTGTATTGAGTTTAGCATCTACCACTACTAATTTAACTATGGGCTTTTTGAAACGCGGTAGTTGTGTGTTCACATAGCAGTTTTTCATCCCTATGCCCGTGAAGGTTGTTCACTCTGGTTCACTCAAATTTGCAGGACACAGGGATACAAGGAAAACGGGACACAGAGAAACAGGGAGGAACGAAAGTGTTGTAGGAACAACAACTACCTCGTTACTTGTCGTCAGGTCAGTCAATTACATCTCTTCTATCCTTGATATCAGTTCAGTCAAATACTGGAACTGGGAGGACTGTATTGAGTCTAGCATCTACCACTATTAACAACCATACAGGTCTAGCTACTCAGCAACTTAACAACAAAAATTATCAGGCTAAAGTAAAATGAGAACATCGAAAGAGTGATCTGAAATGAATATCCTGCAATTATAAGACCGGATTTGCGTTCCTTCAAGTAAGACACCAATTTTTGAACATTTTTTCGAGACCCAAATGTTCGTCTTGAAGAGTCTAAACAAAGTCCATCTTGGTCTTTTCGCAAGTCCATATATCCTCTACAAAAATTGTTCATCTCTTCTCGAAACGTTTCCTCATTTGATCGTAGTCGCCCAGCGAGATACAAGGGGGCGATCCAAACGAATATTGTCCCTAAAGTGTAGTAGATGAACAAACAGAGTTTAGTTACAGTCTGGCTCCGGCCAATCCCGATTGAAATGTAAGAAATTAGAGGTATTTTGATAATCATGAGAATATTGTGAGTTACGAAAAGTAACTTGATACGTGAACTTGAGGCATGAATAAATGAGGAATAATAGGCAAAGTGACGGAAAATTGCATCTTCTGGGGATATGTCCCAACCGAGAAATTCCTCACGAAGTTGTGCAAGTCGCTTTTTTCCCGTTCCATGTATAAGGTCTATAAGTATTATTATCCACGTCACAGAAATTGTAACAGGAGTACCCCAGACATTAATTGGGTCAGCAAAGAAATTTGCTTTCCTGATGAGATTTCTCAATTCAAAATCAGCAGCTTTCGTTTCGTTATTTGAAGACCAAATTTCTGGGTATGTGTCAACGACACTTGATTTGATTGACATTGCAAATACTACCAAAGTATTTGCAACAGAAAGCAATACAACTGTTTTAGCCCAATCTTGAAGCAAAGCGAGTTCTTTTAAATGCCCTTTGAAGTTGTATGCAACATTAAAAACATTTTCCTCAAGATCACGGCTCTTGAAATACTTCACAGTAAATATATGGCCTAGCCAAAAAGCAGAAGATGTCGTCAACCTCAGAGACAAGTCTATTGTTAAATTCCCTGTCCCTCCGTCTGCAAACAACAAAATGGCTTTTACCAAGAAGAACACATCAATAACAAGTCTCGCGAAGAGCAATGCATTTATGAATACAGGATATAATAATATAGCCATTTTTCAACAAAATAGGCGTTAGAAGGATGCCAGAATCCAAATACTCGAAGGGTCCAACGAACGAATCGAAAATCCTTTTGTTCCATGCAAAGTTTTGTTTCAGATAGTTGGCCATCTTCTGTCACATGGTCCTCTTCTTGTACCGCTCCGTACATTTTTCTGGTCACATCTGTCTTGTCTCGAAGGATATCTTTCAATCTCCTCGATTTAAACGATGTTCTCTTTTTGACGGGACTAACTGTGTACTCCGGATTGTTCTGCTTTCTCTTCATTTAATTTGCTTTTGGTTGCTGCACATAGTTTTTCTATAGGAATGTCACATGATGTTCGTGAACTTCCTAAATTCCAAGAAAAGAAATCCTGTTTTACAGTCAAAGCGGTAGAAGCGTACCACCTTTGTTTTCAATATTCAGGATCATCAAAAATAATCTTCCAATCAGGGACAAGGTCCTCTCTGGAACACCCCCCAGTAACGACCCCGCCGGGCATTAAAAAGACAGCGGGGAAAATTCCCAAATTATACATTTTAGACCGGGATCACAAAAATTACGGCAGGGAAGAGCAAAATTTCGGCGGGGAAACAAATTTTCTTGGCGGGTCATCATTTCACCTTGGCAGGGAAGCGTTTAAGCGGGGTCGTTACTGGGGGGTGTTCTGGAGGATCTTTTCTCCTCATCGGCTGATGAAAACATAAAGAGTGTCAGGCAGAACCAGACCCACTTTCTCTTGCGTTATATATGGTTCTGACACCCAGGCTTCTGTTGGAGCAATTTTTACATTTTTGTGACTGAGCTGAATTAAGGTGGAGCGATAACTGGGACGAAAGCACGGAGGTTGTAAGTCTATATCAAATGCACAGCAATTTCCTTCCTCAATTGCATTAACTAGCCTGCGTCATTGCTTATCTCTGTATGGGGTCACTGCTACAAGGTAAAAGTCAAAAGCAACACGTCAACAAGGCACGCCAGCATTTGAAAGAAAACCTTACTTTACTTCACTCAGTTGTACAGTCAGAAGCATATCTTTTACTCGATATTCAAATCATCTTTGAAATCGTAAGCGGATTGCTAGTGCTGGAGAATGGAGACCGGCATGATTCTTCCTCGAACTTGTATGTCTTTCATATATCAAAGAGTCCTTCCTAAGGCTAACTTTAAAACACGGAATGGGGGAATACTGGAATAGAATCCTGGTATGGAATAGAACTCTGGAAGTGAATGAAATGGAGTGCTGGAATCCCCTGAAATTGCAAGGAATACTAAAGGCAGTAAAAATTATACTAATTTGGCGAGGAGACATCCGTACTTTTTTGTGAGAGAAATTAGGCCATATCTTACCGGCTGTGCACTCCAGCTTACCCCAGCCCTGTCCACAAGTTGCTCTGCTACTTTTGGGGCAACTTTTAGTACTTTGGGTAAATTCTAGCATTCATTCTCGGCAACAGTTTCATTAAAGAAAATGTTAGTTGTTTGAGCCCTTTTCCAATATTTTCGTTGATGATTTTGATTCTCTGCACATGTATCGAGAGTTGGCTGTAACAGATTTGTTTTTCTATCAGAATGTGGTTCAACTCTCTGGTGATAACATAGATTTTTAATGGCACTCCAGTTTTCTATATGGATTGCATTATTATAAGTATCCCGTTCCAGTATTCTTCATTCCATGTTTTAAACAACGGTCATGTTGTCCTCTTTTCTATAGGTTTTGTTAACGAGCTGAAATCCAGTTTTACAGCTCAGTGAACTTATCCCGACAACAAGCAGCAGTTTTAAATTTGATGGATTATACCACAGCTTACAGTCAAAAAGGCAGACGGAATCACAGAAAGCAAAACAAAGACCGCCTGTAAAACGCTCTTGAAACACCTTCCCTCAGTCTGCAACAGGTTCTTGATGGTTGTATTGGCACAAATTTCATCAACATGACAGAGGTACTTCATGGCAAAGCGTTGGACCTATCGACGCCAAATGGCACCAGAGGGAGACCGAATCTGGCAAGGAGTAACACATCGCCTGTTATAAGTAAGTGTGGTTAGCGTTTTGATTTTGCTTTCCTTTTGAAGTTTCCCATAGTCCCTTCTTTTTCAGTTTAGCATATACATTCGTTTTTCTATGAAACAAAGTTGTAGGAAAATAACTCGAATTCTAAGAAACAGCCAACAAAGTTTACTTTGTTGTTGACGCAGGAAATTTGATCCCAAATTAACGCATTGGAAGAAGCAAATCCATTCCCAGAATTTTGATTTGAGATCAATAAAAATCCTTGCAAATTTGAAAAGAATTTTTGACATTTGATATTTTTGACCACACCGTTTGAAATATTGATAAAGGGAACTTCAAATTTTTCATACTTTGATTTGAAGTAGATACCAACTGATTTGCTTGATTTCAGCTCTTTTGACCTCTATCCCTTAGCCTGTCCTGCGCGCAGCCTCGACAAAGTGATTTGATGTTTTGCCTTATGATTTGATATTTGATGTTATTTACACATTGCAGAGGCAGAGCCACGACTTGAGAAATGAAGGTGTCTTCGGCGTTGCCAAACGAAATTTTTTCGTGACCACACCCTTTAACTCTCGGAAAATATAGCCAACACCTTTTTAGCTAAATTTACATTACATTTCTGCTTGGATCATTTAGTGCAGATCATTTGATTACATGACAAGCACACCTGATCTACCTTACCCCTCTTGAGAAACTTATTTTATTGGATTTTTGTGCGAATCTCGAAGATCATTTTTGGGAAAAATGGGGAGGGGCTCCGGACCCCCATTCCCTCCCTTGGCTCTGCCACTGACAGAGTAAAAGACACTCTTCTGATTAATTTTTATTTTTTCGTAAAACGTATGGTATGGTATGGTCATAGTCGTATGGTTAGCACATGTTATGCGCAGCAACGATGAAAACCATGCAAATTACTTTCAAAGAAACCTGCAAATGTGTCGGATCAAGTTTTTGGTTGGATTGGGGTCGGATCTGGCTTAGGATTTCCGAAAGCTGATTATTTCGGATTGCAGTTGGTTTACCTCGTTGCGAATAACTTATCTCGATTCCACAACATATTCTTTCAGTTCGGCTGACTTCCACATAGCTGTGATAGCGGTATAAGAATTGTAAAGAATCACATAAAGTTTACGTCATGAGTGCAAACCTGAATTAACGTCAGTTTAAAACAAGCTTTAAGACAAAAATCCATAAAACTCTGATATTTGATAGTTACACTCATTTTTTTTATAAGAAACCAAGCTCCGGGGTTGGTAGGCAGTTTCTCAAATTTTAGGGCCATTTTGCGACCAAACGTTTCTTAGGGTGTGTTTGATTGGTAATTCCAAACCTACCAAATTCTGAAATCAGTAGACTTCGCAGAGACGGAAATATATTTCCAATCAAATACAAAAGTCTTGAAACGGTAGGTTTCGGATTCACCACTAGGATTTGTTAATGAAAAACGAGGATAGCCCCAAAGTCTGCGAAACCTTCTGCCTTTTGGAGCGGAAGGTTCAGAAGGCCTACCAAACCTACCAAACCTACCAAACCTACCGATTGAGAATTTCGGAGTCAATCAAACTTGGGCCGTAGGAAGCAGCTGCAGATTGGGGGGCTTTTGTTCTCAAAACAATAGAGAACAATACATCTACATTTATACTTGTGACGTGGAACAATTGTTTTCAAACGAGCCCCCCCTGCCCCCGCGCCCGTTTCCTACGGGCCTGATCAAACACAAATTCCGAGTCTACAAAGTCTACCATTTTCAGAATTGGTACCAATCAAACACGCCCTTATAGTGTTAAGCTCCGGTCAAACGATCCAACATTTCGCCCAACATTTCATCCAACATTCCACCCAATATTTCCTCCAACATCGAAAATGACGATGTTGGGTGACACAACATGGTGATCAAACGATCCAACATTTCATCAAATATGATGTTGGGTGAAATGTTGGGTGAAATGTTGGATCGTTTGACCGAGGCTTTATTGCCCTTAATGTAGGGCCAATTTAATTTTTTAGAAGGGCTTCCAAATTACTTAGGTGCTGATTATAGGGAAGCAGGCTAGCTCGGTAAGCGAGCTGCATGATTATGATAATGCTTTACTCGTATTGTTTNACCTTCCCTCAGTCTGCAACAGGTTCTTGATGGTTGTATTGGCACAAATTTCATCAACATGACAGAGGTACTTCATGGCAAAGCTTTGGACCTATCGACGCCAAATGGCACCAGAGGGAGACCGAATCTGGCAAGGAGTAACACATCGCCTGTTATAAGTAAGTGTGGTTAGCGTTTTGATTTTGCTTTCCTTTTGAAGTTTCCCATAGTCCCTTCTTTTTCAGTTTAGCATATACATTCGTTTTTCTATGAAACAAAGTTGTAGGAAAATAACTCGAATTCTAAGAAACAGCCAACAAAGTCTACTTTGTTGTTGACGCAGGAAATTTGATCCCAAATCAACGCATTGGAAGAAGCAAATCCATTCCCAGAATTTTGATTTGAGATCAATAAAAATCCTTGCAAATTAAATAAAACACTGCATTTTTGATCTCACCGTTTGAAGTATTGATACAGGGAACTTCAAATTTTTCATACTTTGATTTGAAGTAGCTACTTATTGATTTGCTTGATTTCAGCTCTTTTGACTTCTATCCCTTAGCCTGTCTGGCGCGCAGCCTCGACAAAGTCATTTGATGTTTTGCCTTATGATTTGATGTTATTTACACATTGCAGAGGCAGAGCCACGACTTGAGAAATGAAGGTGTCTTCGGCGTAGCCAAACGAAATTGTTCGTGACCACACCCTTTAAACTCTCGGAAAATATAGCCAACACCTTTTTAGCTAAATTTACATCACATTTCTGCTTGGATCATTTAGTGCAGATCATTTGATTACATGACAAGCACACCTGATCTACCTTACCCCTCTTGAGGGACTTATTTTATTGAATTTTTGTGCGAATCTCGAAGGTCAACTTTAGGAAAAATGGGGAGGGGCTCCGGACCCCCATTCCCCCCCTTGGCTCTGCCACTGACAGAGTAAAAGACACTCTTCTGATTAATTTTTATTTTTTCGTAAAACGTATGGTATGGTATGGTTAGCACATGTTATGCGCGGCAACGATGAAAACCATGCAAATTACTTTCAAAAAACCTGCAAATGTGTCGGATCAAGTTTTTGGTTGGATTGGGGTCGGATCTGGCTTAGGATTTCCAAAAGATGATTATTTCGGATTGCAGTTGGTTTACCTCGTTGCGATTAACTTATCTCGATTCCACAGCATATTCTTTCGGCTGACTTCCACATAGCTGTGTTATCGGTATGAGAATTGTAAAGAATCACATAAAGTTTACGTCATGAGTATAAACCTGAATTAACGTCAGTTTAAAACAAGCTTTAAGACAAAAATCCATAAAACTCTGATATTTGATAGTTACACTCATTTTTTTTATAAGAAACCAAGCTCCGGGGTTGGTAGGCAGTTTCTCAAATTTTAGGGCCATTTTGCGACCAAACGTTTCTTAGGGTGTGTTTGATTGGTAATTCCAAACCTACCAAATTCTGAAAACAATAGACTTCGCAGAGACGAAACATATTTCCAATCAAATACAAAAATCTTGAAACGGTAGGTTTCGGGTTCACCACCAGGGTTTGCTAATGAAAGCGAGAATCTCTCCAAAGTCTGCCAAACCGTCTACCTTTTGGAGCAGAAAGTTCAGAAGGCCTTCCAAACCTACCAAACCTACCGTTTTGAGAATTTCGGAGTCAATCAAACTTGGGCCGTAGGAAGCAGCTGCAGATTGGGGGGCTTTTGTTCTCAAAACAATAGAGAACAATACATCTACATTTATACTTGTGACGTGGAACAATTGTTTTCAAACGAGCCCCCCCTGCCCCCGCGCCCGTTTCCTACGGGCCTGATCAAACACAAATCCCGAGTCTACAAAGTCTACCATTTTCAGAATTGGTACCAATCAAACACGCCCTTATAGTGTTAAGCTCCGGTCAAACGATCCAACATTTCGCCCAACATTTCATCCAACATTCCACCCAACATTTCCTCCAACATCGAAAATGACGATGTTGGGTGACACAACATGATGATCAAACGATCCAACATTTCATCAAACATGATGTTGGGTGAAATGTTGGGTGAAATGTTGGATCGTTTGACCGAGGCTTTATTGCCCTTAATGTAGGGCCAATTTAATTTTTTAGAAGGGCTTCCAAATTACTTAGGTGCTGATTATAGGGAAGCAGGCTAGCTCGGTAAGCGAGCTGCATGATTAAAAATGAACTTTTTGGTAATTTTTTCTTTGTATGTAAATAGTTGGTTTGAATTAGTTTTATTACTATATATTGTACCAACTGTAAATATTTTGATAATAACAATAATAACCAAAGCCTGCCTGGTACCAATGGCGGAGCCAGGGGATGGTTTCGGGGGTAAATAGGGGAGCTCACTTCTATGAAGCAATGTATGGAATGTTTATGTTGCGATTACATGAAACGAGCCAGCCCGTTAAGCGAGCTGGCCCGCTTTCGCCAAGGTGGGCTGCCTCGGTAAACGGGATGGTTCTTTTCCATGTGTTCGCAAAACAGGAGAGCCAGCCCGGCACCCGGGCTAGAATGAAACAATCAAGCATTATCCTTATTACCAAACAATACGAGTAAAGCATTATCATAATCAT
>REGM01000173.1:430275-503900 GCA_004194415.1 Aurelia aurita
GGAAGAGTGGTTGAGCTGTTAACGGCCCAATTCCGTTAACTGTGACGAAAATTGTTTGTCGATGACCCCTAAACTCGCACAACACTGGTCTGATGTGGGGTTGAAACAACAGTATAACAAAACACAAACAGGTTGGCACTTCACCTTCTGCATCTTGCTGTGATTTTCAATGCCTGTCAGTTTAATATTTAAATAATATAGTGATATGATGCTTTGATTTCTTTTGTAGAAAATATGAACAATGCCGGTTATCAGAGGTGAGTTTGAATTTGAAATATGGAACCAGAAACTCTTTTTGAAATTGATACTGCTTACATGCTGCTCTTTATGTTGCTTTTCTTCTTTTACTTAGAATTCAAAATTCTTGTAAGCCTGATTATTAAAATTCATTGAATATCTTGCTTTAAACTAGGGAAAGCACCTGTTAGTATGTAAATCCAGTAGAAATAATTCAAAAGTGCCTGAAGCTGGTCCAATTAAGCTTGACAAGGGCACCTAGCACAAAGAATTTATTCAGAAATTATTGTATGCATGCCATTTTTCATATAAAGAGGAAACATATTCTTTAAAAAAGCATACAACTGTTAAAATGTATTTTTTGGTGTATATTTTATAAACTAAAAGGATATTTACTATCAATGTACAAGATTCTCTGCAAGTTATTTTACCATCAGTTTTGAATAAGTTCTTCTTTATTGGTGAAAAGCTCTCAATGCTTTTGTAAGTTATCATTGTGGGTGTGTACGACAAAACCAACAAAGTTGTTATTCATATCATGGAAACAAATGATGTTCAAATGACCTAGGAATAAATGAAAAAGGGCTAAATGAAATGAAAGTGCTTAGCAGGGTGTGTTCCAAGAACCAAGATAAGGCATGTTGTTTTGAAAAGGCAAGTGTGGGAAAAAGTTGAGCTGGTAGTAGCTCTGCAATTTTGAAATCTGTTATGGCCAGTAATGAAATAAACTAGGGACTTCAAAAGAGATCTTTCTGATCTCTTCTGAGTGTTAAAGAGTAGCCCAAATGCCAATTTTTTTATATGCATTATTTTACCGTTTTATTTTTCTGTATGTGTCATTTGACTAATGTTGAGGGGAATGCCCTTGTCACCGCTGTATCTGAATCCTCCCGAGGTAATTTAGGTTAATGAGATCGTTTGTATGTCTTAGAATCCTAAGGAAGGATGGATTCTTAGAAGAATACAATGTACATACAAATTTTAGAGAGGGCTCGTTGATTATTTGAAGCATCACAGCAATGATTGAACAAGAGAAGACAAAACATTACTTATGCAGCAACTGCACTATAAAATGAGAAGCACTTTTAACGCTACATTATTGCCACCCTTAATTTCACAGCATAATTTTATAATGCCATCTAACATAAGATATCTTTCTTGCAGTGAAGAGGGTGATAGCATCAAGGTCTATGTTCGTGTTAGACCCCCCGCAAAAACATTAGAACAAGAAGTTGATCACAGTCTATGCCTTGAAGCCACATCCTCCAAATCACTGGTTTTGTTCTCAAAGCCAGAACCAAAACAATTCAGCTATGACCATGTTGCGGACATGAACACAACCCAGGTAAGTGGAACTACTGTGCATGAAAGTTTATAAAACTATTGTTGTATTTGAAACTGTTGTTGTTGTTGCTTAGGCGAAGGGTTTATGACTCCATTGATTTGTTTAGGATTCTTATGATAATGGAAGACTTGGGTTTAAGAATTTTAAAGAACAACAAAGCATCTGTGTCAAAGTATATAGATGACGGCGAAGTTGTGATTTTTAGCACCAAGTGCTGTGATTGCAGAAGTAGCGAAGACCGAATTGAGTCTGTGACCCCTTTTTGTGATGCTAAGTGGTTTTGGTGGGGCTCAAACCCAGTCCACCTGACTGTTTTAGCTGCAAAATCAGATGATTATACCGCTGCGCCACAACATATGCAATTCTAGGGAGTGATATGGCATTTTTTCTTAGCTTACTAAAACCTAAACAACAAAGTCACACCCCTACTCCACAGACGTGACATAACATAACCTGGCAAATGGCTAGTCTAGTCCCCATCTAGTCTAGATAACCTGGAAAATTGTAAATTATCTAAAAAGGGAATTGAAAGAGGACTTTTGGGCTAAATAATGCTTTCACAGCAGGCTTAGCAGATGCCAGCAGAGCAGTTTGTATTCATATAAAAGTTAAATACAAAGATCAAAATAAGTTTGCTAATTTGAAAGATTATTTGAATGTAAGTTTGTAGGATGCAAGGAGGGGAGTTTGTGAACAGCAGCAATACAAAGAGCCATGTTTCCCAATGCTACTCCCTTGATATATACTCCAAGAAGTTATACTGCTTGCCTCATTGCCTCTTACGTGACTTCAATTTTCATCAAGCATGCAATGGGTGGCCTTAAAATCATGTTAAGTAGATGAGCTAACATGCCTTTATAACTTATTTACATCTATAGAAATTTTTTTCATGAATAACACAATGAGCAGGTTTTCAGAAAACGTTTTGTTTGCTTGCCAAAATAACATAACTGGTTGTAAAAAATTTGTTTGTCCAGCTTTGGCAACGTGAATTGAAGGACAGGTTTTAAAAGTAAACACCATGAATTATTTAATCTCATCTTTCTTTCTTGCTAATTGTTCCTGTGTTCTTTCTGTTGTGTGCATCTTCTTATCCACTGCAAATACTATAGAGGCTCTATCATCTATTTTCTGTGCATAAATAGGAGAAGGAGGGTTATGTAGGGGGTCATTATTTTTGAGACCATATGTTGAGGTCTTAAGGGATCTCGTTAAAGTCCATATTTCTTTCGTGTTTTCCTATGAATGCATACATATGTTTAGCTACTACAAATAAAGCGATGCTACTCCTCGCATTGACCTTTTCTTTGAAAATGGTCGCCACACATTTGTACTTTCTGACTGATTGCACTGAAAGAGACTAACTGCTGTGTAAAGACTTCTCTTGAACTTTTGAAACAAGAGTTATGCTTAGGAGGGGCGAGGTACTAGATTCCTTATGTTAGGAAACCTTTCTTTTCTGTCAGCAATTTTTCATTTTGATGAGACTATTTTTGAACAAATAATGTTTAAAGTGTCTTAAACTATGGACCTGAGACCTCCCCCCCTGAAAGGAACACCCGTGCCCAATTCTTTCATCGGCAAACCTGTCTCTCCTGACAGAAATTTTTTCCGCTTTGTAGAGACGATTTTAGAGCAACTAGTTTAAGTGTCTCAAAATATGAACCCAAGGCCTCCCCCCTCAGAGGGAAACCCTTGGTCAATTCTTTCTCGAGGAAACCTTTCTCCCCTGGCAGCAATTGTTTACTTACTTTTTAAGTGTGAACCTGAAAGTTCCCCCTGAAAAGAACACCTTTTTCCAATTCTTTCATTGGGAAAACTTTCTCCCCTGTCAACAAATTTGTTCGCTTTATTAAGCAAACATTTGAGCAAGTCATGCAGTAACGTGGGTGGCATAAGATACTTTCCTGTAGCTTTTCTTAAACCTGGATACAGACATGAAATTACAACCCTTTCGTATTTCGCAGTAGACTGTTGCAAGTCAACCGATGCTGAACCTCCGTAACATGAATTTGTTCGAGAAATCTAAAGTTTTCATTCAAAACCTAAATAATATTTAATACTTTTTCTGACATTCGCTGTTTGTTTCTCGAATATCTGTAAGCCCATCCATCGATGTTAGGTAAACGACACAGCTTACAATAGCTTGCGACTTGTTACATATGGATTTGTCGGCCTTTAAGTTGATTCATTGATGTAAGCTTAAGATTAATCAGTCAATTGAAAGGAAGATACGTTCATTTCTGTTAAAGCCGTTCACTGTTTGTTGTCATGTTATGGGACTGTTAAACTGTGGCCTATCCGACTTCATCGTAATCTCCATGTTACAAAATTTCCTTGTGACGACGTTCTCAACAGTGCTTGCAAAGGTATTGGGCCACCTTGGCTAATTGTTTGCGAAAGTACCCCATTTTCCCCTAGGTCTATGTTGTTTTGTAGCGATGAAATAAGGATGTCGGTGCAAGGCGTGATTCAGCCATCAGTTCACTAATTGGCCTAGTTTCCGAATCCCCCCCATCCCCCTTATAAAAATGCAGCGTTGTTCATTGCATGAGAGCCTATGAAAATGCAAGACCCGAACGGACGAGGCTGCTAGGAAAGAATTCTTACAAATCAGCATTGTTTGTGGGAGGGGGGGCCTGGGTGCTTTAGCTGATTGCTGTCGATAAGCATTTGTTTGTTTCTATGTAGCATCCGAAGGTAGCTTTTAGGAACACTGAGAAACTAAGCTTATCAAAGCAGCGTTATGGTCCTTCCTCTCGATGTGACCGCCCCTCGTGATATCTTTAGCCCGGCATTGCCAAGTACGGAGAGGACAAGTTTGTCTATTTTCAAGAAAAGGCCTAAGCGTTCCAAGGACTTTCTGCAGACATCGACACTTTGTGTGGCCTGTTGAATTGTGACTGTTTCGAGGAGAAAGTGTTCTTATCTTTGTGATTTGATTACCTTTAGTTTTATGTGGCCTGTTTTCTCAAAATATTGATCTGAAACGATTTTTTATCCTGTAGTTAAATGTCGGCTGCACTTTTTATTTTTGGTGTTGCAACGATAACAATTTTCCTATCTGATTTTGCTTTAGTATTCTTTAGTTTTGCTCTTTTTGTGGTTTCCAAACATTGTACTTGAAAGATCTGACTTCTGTGATCACACAGGAACTGCCGCCCTTGTAAATTCTCCAATAGATTTCGGGAATAGAGAGCTGATAGTCGATCTCTTCCTTATCGAGTAATGAGCGTATTTGAATATTACCGAGTTACTGCGGATGATCTGAGTGGACTTCACGGGAGGTTCTTTCTATGGTGTTAATACCTTAATTTGTCGTCAGTTTTTTCGAAAACCAGGTGTGAGTCAAAAAAGTTTGAATGGAAATAAACAGTAGCTAGGAACCTGCTTGAGGCGAGAGCAGTGTGAAGATACAAATGTTCATGGCCTAAAGCCCATTGATCAACATACCTTCAGTCCTTTGTTGGCTTTAAAGTATTCTTAATATCAATCTATTGTTAAACCATGGTTGTCATTCTTTTGCGTTGACCTGCTCTCGATTCCTAATTGAAATTGCCAGCTTCGCTGCAGAGCTAGCTCTCACCATTTTCATAGGCATTTTTGATTTGGGCCTAAGAAAATGGCGAAGCTGGCAATTTCGATTAGGATTCGAGAGCAGGTCGACGCAAGAGAATGACAACCATGGTTTTAACATTAGATTGATGTAAAGAATACTTTAAAGCCAACAAAGGACTGAAGGTATGTTGATTAATGGGCTTTAGGCCATGAACATTGGTATCTTCACTCTGCCCTTGCTCGAGGGAGCAAAATAAAAGGCCCTTGTATGCAAAACGAAGCAGATTTGGTTAAATTTTCTAGTTCTAGTCTAAGATTCTTCTCTTCTTGGCTCCAACCTCTAAATCTGCGTTAAGAGTATTTTTCATCTCATCATAAATACTGTATTTCATCTCAAAGTAGCCAGTCAGATTGCGGTTGCTAAAGGTGGAATACTTAGCCAAATGGATGTAGAATTTATTGAGAATGATGTTTTCAACAATTTTTAGTGATATATTACTTATCCTTGCAATACCACAGTCCAGCCTATATATTATCACTTAAGACAAAAGGATTTTTGATCGTCTGAGAGCTTCGAAAATTGTTGATACTGCTTAGATTTCATATGTGTAGAAATTATTCTGCTGCATCAAACTTGCTGAGCTTATAGGCTTCTCTTTAGTCGATTTAAGGGTTGGGAAAATTCCGTTAATTCTAACGAACCTCGCTTGATTGACTAAAAATAGAATTTTGACCAACTATGAAGCAAGGACTAACTCATAGTCAATCTTAGACTGATTACACGAGTCTCAGTTTTCCGCATTGAATTGAATGATGTTGTGGCTTCAAACTGAGAAAATAAAAACATCAGATTGAAAACATTGAACGAATACAAGGAATTACGTCGTCAGTCTAAGTCAATCTAGGGTTTCCATTTAGTTCAACCTTCTCCACTATTACCCTCGCCATCTTATTCTAGTTTATCTACAAACGTAAACAAGGCAGCAATATTTACTATGGATCATGTAATAAGTCTAGGCTCTGTTAATCAAGGTGAATGATTTTGTTGCTCAGTTCTTTTTGCTTACCAGAAGAGAGACTTGAGACGAGCGATTCACCCCACTTACAATATTGATAATAAACCAACAACAAATGTTCTTTGGCCCTTGGTCAAAAGGATCTAATTTTTTACGTTTATTGCTACATTGGTCCTCATACGTTGACAAATATCTGCTTCTTGCAGTTATTCTTTCATTTTTCGTCTGCTTGCAACTCAGCCTAACGCCGCCATTATTGGTCAGATGGTGCTTCCTGCCTTTCATTAACAATCAGCTCCTGCGCAGAAGTGTTAAACAGATGGATCGAAACACAGCAATGGTGGCACTAGGCCCAGTCGAGAGTGAACAAAAAACGCAAGAAACGACAGTATGATAATTTATATGCAGCAAGATAGCACAATTGTAAATTTGATCTTGTAGACCAAAACTCGAGGGCACTATTGCCGGTTTCCGACTTTTCATCCTTGTGATTCTCTCCCAGTTATTTGAAGTGATAATTTGCCTGTCTTGGAATCCTTTAAAAACTAGTAAAGNTTTTTCGTCTGCTTGCAACTCGCCTAACGCCGCCATTATTGGTCAGATGGTGCTTCCTGCCTTTCATTAACAATCAGCTCCTGCGCAGAAGTGTTAAACAGATGGATCGAAACACAGCAATGGTGGCACTAGGCCCAGTCGAGAGTGAACAAAAAACGCAAGAAACGACAGTATGATAATTTATATGCAGCAAGATAGCACAATTGTAAATTTGATCTTGTAGACCAAAACTCGAGGGCACTATTGCCGGTTTCCGACTTTTCATCCTTGTGATTCTCTCCCAGTTATTTGAAGTGATAATTTGCCTGTCTTGGAATCCTTTAAAAACTAGTAAAGCTGTCGTTTATTGTAGACCCTTTTTTAGATATTCATCAAGCCCATTGTGCATCTTGAGGCCTCTTTTACGAGATTTCTGGAAGTACACTGTCCCAAAATATTATTCATGTATTCACAGAGACATTGACTAATCCTAGGCCATATAGACTAGTTCTGTTGCTTTTGTTGCAAAATGTCAAAACAACTCGTAACTTCTCGGAAAGATAAAAGGATTTACATCTAAAGATGTAAGGCTTAAAACTCCTTTCTCTCTCAATTTACTAGGAATGCGAGTGATACTTAAATTCTCTGCCCATCTCTGGGTCATATAATGCTGCAAAAGCCAGCGTCCCAGATAAAATGACCTGTGATAGATAGCTCTTACTGAAATGCAAAATATGGAACAAAAAGAGCAATGGAACTAGGAACAGAACCAGTTACTGAAGTACGGAATTACATCGCCGAGACGAAAACGATTTTCTGAACTACGGGACGACTTCCTGAAGTACGGAACCACTTCCTGAAATACGGAACGACACTACTGTGAAGCGAAACGATATGTCGTTTGATACGATACGATCCCATTATGAGATCTGACAAAAAGATCGTTCTAATTTTTGCAGAAAAACCAATTATTTTTGCTGCGATTATTGCAAAGTTATTGTCAATTATGAATGCACCTTCTAAGCCCTAGTACAGAGCAGGCTTTTATTTCTATTATGTGAGAAACTGAGAACACTTTTTCAAAGCTATTTCACATTTCAGAAAGTCGTTTCCATTACAGAAAAGTCTTTCCACATTTCAGAAAGACGTTTGGCGTTTCAGCTTTGTCGCTCCGTATTCCAGTAACTGGTTCCGTTTCGTTCTTCGTTTCGTTTTGTTCCTCGATCCATTCCATGTTCCGCATTTCAGTTGGGGCCTCGTAGAGAGGAACATAGATAAGTTTCTGTGGTCTAGATCCCTCTAATTTTCAGTTTTAGCTTTTCCTCCAAAGGTCATGTCCGTGTATCATGCGTGGGAAATCTTGTAAGTCATGTTTGTTATTCGAGTGAAAAACGGATATTAGCAATTTCACTCCAACCTGTGCTGGGATAGTTCCAAAGAGATCCCGTAGAGATCCACATTTTTTTAGGCCACCCAAGCAGCATCGTTCACTCTTCAAGAAAGGGTCCCAATGCTTTTCTACATGTCATTTCGACTTTAAATAGAGACGTACACCCACGCTCCTCCGCAGCGTCCGACTAATTTGACTTCAACAATAATTAATTTATGATAAGTTGTGCATTTTCCCCCCTGCTTATCTTGTGTTATAGTATAAAACTTTTATTTTCGCGGTTGCGTATGTAGGTGTATATGTATGTAATCATTTTGCTAATTCCATGATATCGTTGCAAAGTTTGGAGCAAACATTTTCGACTTCGTGTAGCTTTTATTTATAACACCTACAGTTAGGAAACAATAAGGTCAGCTTCATAGCTGAGTTGTTTTCGTTACGTCTTTCCCTGGTAACGACTTCTGAAACGATGTCTAGTCGCATCTTCGGCAAGAATTAATACACGTTAAACGTCCAGTCTAGAACTTTCTGAAAATGTACCTCCTAAGAGCGATAAGATTTAGAGTTTCGACTCTCGTTCCTTAAGCATAGATCGTTGTACTCGAAGATTTGCTTGCGAGAGGGTAGAAGACGTCAACATTGGAAACTGAAGTAGGGAATGAAGGTGGAGCCAGAGGCTCTGCTAGGACAGTGCGTGGGACGGAAAAGAGATGTTGAACTTTTCTACCCTAGAATTAAAGTAGATCGGTTGGAAATCCGGTAGACTGCAATCATTCCAAACATTATTATTCGTTTAGGCAGCCATCTTGTTTTTTATTTGTTTTATTCAGTGGAATGATGGCTATTGTGGTGTTTTGTGGCTTGTGGAACTTTCGTTTGTCAATGCACCATGCACATCTGATACTTAAACTTTAAAAACTAAGTTCATCTCTCCACTTAGGCCATCTTTTAGATTATGATCATCATTATCCAGGGCTTCTTCAGCGGCCAGACCTCACGTAGACTTGCTACAAGTCTATTCCGTGGTTTATCAGCGCTCAATAAAACATAATAACTTCTGCGGGGGCGTAAATCGTGACGAGGACGCTGCGAAGGAGAAACGAGAGCAAGTCTAGGCCTCACGTGAGTTGCCATAGATGCTCTTTCAAACAGTTATGTTTACAGTCTTCAACCACGGCATATAAATAACTTTTTTCACTGAAAGATTGTTAATAAATTACACTGTATTAACCCAGCTTTGTATCATTTTCTTAAATAACAGTAAATAATCTTCTCATGACTGAGCCTGAGGCTTTTAATTTCTAAAATATTTGAACTTAGTTGTAATAGCCAGGATATCCTCCATGTCACTGTTGCTCCCGATTAGCGCACCGTTTCAAGGTTAATTATACCGTTACGAGGTTAACCTCTCTCAGTTCAACAACAGTGCATATGTCTCATGGTTTAGCTGTGTGAGAATAATTCTCTTTGTGTGTTCCTCAAGGATGCTTCATTGAGCCATTGCTTCTTTGGTAATATGCTTTCAGAATCACATCCGCCGGCTTTATGCGATTTGTGGAGGTATAATCCTTGATTGTTCCCTTGTTAAACTTTAGTACAATATGTCAAGAACAAGTTTTGTTAAGGACCCCCAAACCTTTCCTGTTTCCAGCCAAGTTTGGGGTCTTCGTTTCATGAAAGTCCAACTATGTAATGTCCTTTGCCTGAATAACGGAAAAATAGAACTGCTACGAATGCTAACATCTATCCCAAGGAGGCTAGAATCGAAAGTTTTACTGAAGGACAATTTGATCTTGTGTTTATGTCTCGTTCTGAAGTTATGATAGAAGGGGTTTGTTCCGATTGGAATTCTAGCAGACAATTCTTTCATTTCAACGAAACAGCTGTAAACGAACCAACTTTTCGCTCTTTGGAAAGACGATTCAATAGACAATAACGCTAAAGATGGCGGCTCCAAAGGCTCTGTTATGTTTTGCTGCAAAAAGGAGCTTTTTACCAGCATACTTTGCGTGGCCGCCATCTTTAACGTTATTTTCTAATGCGCAACGTGACTCGTTCTCGTGAATGATGAGAAGTCATCCACCATCTAGTAGACTTGCTCCAAGTCTATTCTGTATTCTGTGGTCTATCAGCGCTCAATAAAACATTATAACTTCTGCGGGGGCGTAAATCGTGACGAGGACGCTGCGAAGGAGAAACGAGANCGCAGTCTCACTAAACTTAGATGCGCTGTGAGACGGATTTCGGCACCCTTTTCCTTTTGCAACAACTTTTCGAGATTCGATAATGATTGTCTAATAAGTTATTGAATGATCGGATATTTCTGTTGCAAAGGTTTGAGATACTTCATCAAAGCGTAGACTTGTATATCCAGGCAACGTTTCACTGTTTCATACCCCCATTTGAGACTAGCGTTCAAGTTTTGCTATATCTAACCTTCAATGATCTTTTTTAGCGGGCAGACTGGCTCTGGAAAAACGTTTACTATGCTTGGTAAGAATTTACGTTGTTTGTTTTTAATGATGTAACATTCGTTAGTACATATTGTAATCTAACTTTATGCTTTCTGTTTGAATGAATTAACTAATGAAGAAATAAAAAATAGGGGTTAAACATTACATCGAGTGGTGGAACATGTTAATGGCCAGGAAGAGTTTCTTTAGATAAATACCTGACGGTTTGCTGCCTGCAATCTCAGGTGAAATCATGAAGCAAATCTTTCATTAGTCACACAATACAAAAATGTTCAGTTGAGTCTTTTCGGAAGTTAACTTTCGTCCTATTGTGGTATCGCCTTGTCGAGAATAATTTCTTACCAGTTTATACGAGGTGAATTTTTGTCTAAGCACTTAAATTGTCGTATGAATATTGAATATCATATTAACTAACTAATGGATTTTTCGCTTGTTTCTCTCCGATCGCAATGACCCTACACACTGTTCTTCATCGATGTCTTTGTATGATTAGTTTGCAATTCTTGCTAAATTCTCCTATTTATCTTTTCTTTTAAGGCCCACCAGATGAATCGGACAGTTTCTCTCACGAATTACGAGGTGTTATACCAAGAGGATTTGAATATATGTTCAGTTTGATAAATAGAGAACAAGAAAAGGTATTTAATTAAATATATATTGTTTTTTGTTTCCCAAGAATGCTTTTCCTGAGGACTGAAGTCCATCCAAAAATGCATTTCACCCGGAAAACAGTAACTATTTTGGAAGTAGAAGAAAATAGAACCGTAGAGAAAACACAATCTGCTCGATCCAGACTCTTTTGTAGAATGGCTAAAAAGTTTATTGCGTATTGTTTGTTAACATTGGAAATTATTTCACGACTACAAGGAAAGTTGTCTCGGCATCCGTTTAGCAATTTAGTTACGGTACCCTGTACACAGCAGTTGTTTTCTAGTGTTATTAGAACCTTAGGCTAATTGCATATTCTTAATTGCATATTCTAATTGCAAGAACCTTAGGCTAATTGCATATTCTTTCCTTTTAGCATGGTGATCGAAAAGAATTTATTTGCAAATGTTCGTTCCTGGAGATCTACAATGAACAGATATTCGATTTGTTGGACCCTGCATCAGTTGGACTACATTTACGAGAGGACATCAAAAAGGGAGTTTTTGTTGAAGGGCTGCAGGAAAGGGATATATCGTCAGCAAAGGATGCCTATAGGGTACGTTTTCAAATTTCTGTCAGTTTACACATTTCTCATATCAAAGCTATAACTCATCACACCATATCTAAAAAAGGAACTTTTGGTATTAGCCAAAAGATGCAAAAATGATTCATTCCCAACTTGTTGGAATTAACAAACATATGTTATTCTCTTATCACTTATATTTCAGTTCCTAATTTATCAATAAGCAATGTTATGTAAACATTTTTCAAGCGGTTTTCCAACATCAAATTTGCTATGAAAGCAAGCGGTCATTTGTGTCTATAGTGTTAATTACATATAAATTACATGACGGATTGGAGTAGGTTTTAAATAGGCTAAAGAAAGACACACGCGTGCTTTATTGTCTCTTTGCTAGAAGGTAAGCAAGCAACTTCGATCGCAATAGCTCTACAAATAGCAGAGACTCAAACCACTTCTGTATTAGACTTGCTCCAAGTCTATTCCGTGGTCTATCAGCGCTCAATAAAACATAATAACTTCTGGGGGGCGTCAATCGTGACGAGGACGCTGCGAAGGAAAAACGAGAAATGAAAGACGAGGACGCTGCGAAGGAGAAACGAGAAACGAAAGGAACCTTTCGTTTCTCGTATCTCCTTCGCAGCGTCCTCGTCACGATTGACGCCCCCGCAGAAGTTATTATGTTTTATTGAGCGCTGATAGACCACGGAATAGACTTATTCTCTGCCAATTTTGACCGAAATTTAGTAACGTTTAAAATATGCGTGCACGTGCATGCAATTTCACAAGAAAATAGATCTTCTAGCAGTACTAAAACTGTTCTTATTGGCCTTGTTTATTTTTTGCTGCAAAAATGTCAATAGAGCTTTACGAGAAGATATCTTCTTACTCTACTAGGTGGATTGATTTTCTTTTTATTTCGTTAAAATACTTCTATAACAATTATTTAACGAATTTAGAGTTAGCTTTCCTCTACTCAATCTCATAGTAGGCTGTAACAAACTCAAAGAAAATTTTATCACGCTGACTGTGTCCGTTCTTGAAATAATTTCTTTCTGTTCTTTTTATTAGGTATTAAACTCTGGGTGGATGAACCGACGAGTAGCATCGACTTCAATGAACCGAGAAAGCAGTCGAAGTCATGCCGTATTTACAGTATCAATTCAATCGAAAGAAAAGAAAGGAGGGATGGCAAATATCAAAGTTTCGCGATTACATCTCGTTGATTTAGCGGGATCAGAACGACAGAAAGACACAAGGACTGAAGGAGTTAGGTTAAAAGAAGCTGGAAATATAAACAGATCTTTGTCAGCACTTGGTAATGTCATTATGGCATTAGTTGATATAGCACATGGAAAAACGAGACATGTTCACTATCGAGACTCGAAACTCACGTTTATTCTCAGGGTACGTGTCATTTTTTGTATGTATTTGATTGTGCATGTTATACTGGATGTAACTAAACAATGGGCCATTTTTAATACTCCCATGTGGCGGTGCTCATAGCTGGAACAAATTTGTATGTACCTGCGACAGATTTTCACTGCAAAATGTACCTGTAGCTTAAATAGAGCCATCTTTTGGACAAACTACAAACTTTGTGCCTGTGACCGGCGGGTTCAGCGGCTTTGACTTTTTCCAGCAATGGTAGCGCCTAAAATATAGGAATTGTAGGATTAAACATATTTTGAATTTCTAGACCTATAACTTAAACCTTGATACAATAATTGTATCAAAAGTTGTCTGGTATGGTATTTACAATGCCTTGCAAAATGTAAAAAGCAGGCAGGCTATAAAGAATATATTTATTATTGTATATATGTTTGCAATGTGGTGTCTTTTGTTTTCATTTCATTTTTGACATTGTAGGCTCTTAGGATAAATCAATAAAAATATGTTTGTTGCGTGTGGTACCATCAAAATTAAACGACAATATAAGAAATAAATGATTAACGTACCATAAATTAGCATAGATATAAAAAACATTACGTTTCGAGCATATACTCGTCATCAAGTCACAGTGTAGGATCTTAGGATAACAGAATCTTAGGATAACAGAATCTAAAGTCTTTCTATTGACGAGTTTTGATGACTTTATTTATCATTGATTTTTCTCAGGATTCACTTGGTGGAAATGCGAAAACATACATCATTGCGAACATACATCCATCAGCAAAGTGAGTTAGTTATATAGTGTTGTGAAGTTACAAAATCTTTAAAACGAATTGCTTTTATTTTCTTAAAAGAAGACCGCCTTGAAAGTCGAAGGATATGAATTTAATAACATATCAACCATCTTCATTTCATAGAAAATATTTTACGAAATCGGCTCTGCAGAAGTTGGCAAGAGACTGAAAATTTGTGAAACCAGAACTTTGATGTAATTCTTCTCCCCATAATTCAGATGTTATAACTAAAGTGAAAAATGGCCTGTTGTTGTTGTTGTTGTTGTTGTTGTTGTTGTTGTTGTTGTTGTTGTTGGTTGTCATTTCTATGCTGTGTACCTTTCAGGAGGTTTTGCATGGCTATATATTCAAAGCTGTGTTCTTATAGAGCTGACTTGAAGACGTATTGAAGTCAATGTTTTTAGGCACCATTAAAGGGTCTGTTTCAACCAGCATGCTTTGCAGGTGTTCATAGACCACGAAGATGGCGACAGCGAGGCCAACAAAGAGATGGTGCGCGCTAAGCATGCTAGTTGAAACAGACCCTTTAATGAGTAAATGACAAAATTGAGGCTGTTATAAAATGCGTTTTCATGCTGTCTTTCTTTAAGAAGAGAACATGTTAAAATTCTCCATTATGAGAAAAATTACAGAATTTGTTGCTGATAAAACAATTTCAAAAGTCTAAACACTTTCATAATCTAAAGGTAATTAATCTTCCTCATTTAAGAAGTTTGTAAAATCTAACATCTTTTTTATATGTAGCTTTTGAAAATTGTATATTTAGTTGTATTTTAGGTTTATGTTCTTCATGTGAAGGCCTTGGGGTAGTCATGATCTATTGCTCCCCTTGGTATCGTTATTGTAGTGTTGTATGGTAGCTCATTCGTAGTTAGGTAATTCGTAATTGTCAATATTTTACATTGAATTTATATAAAAAAAAATAAGTAAGTAAAAAAAATCTTTTTTATTTTCGAAAGTGTGAATTCCGTTCTATCCAACTTCCTATTGTATTTTTTATTTGAAAGTATCTTTCGTGTTGGCTTGTTGTGCAGTTTTATGCTGATTTGTTGTAATTTTTATGAGCATATGAAAAAATCTCGCAAGACCAGTTATGTTTCTGTTGTGACTTTGCTTACAGGAAACAGGTAATATTAATTTAATAATACATTTATGCTTTAAAATGTGATTATGAATGTTGAAAACATCTTGCTTCTCTTTCGAAGGTGTTTTGGTGAAACCTTATCGACGTTGAATTTTGCAAGAAGAGCCAAGATGATCAAGAACAAGGTTGGTGAAATTTGATGATATAATATTTCACATTTTTTCATATTGAATTGAATTTATTTTATTTTCTTCTATACCAAACTATTCACTTTAGAAGTGTTCTTACTTTATGAAGAGCTCATATTTCGCAACATTTTACGCACCATTGCGAGGACAAAATCTTTCTTATATATATATCGTACATCGTGTATATCCTCAGCTGGCTGATGCTTGGCAGAGCTGAAAAAGTCATGCTCTTTTTACGAGCATAAGAAAGGATTCAAATTTCATGGAAGACAATTTTAGAAAAATTGTTGAAAACATGGAACACTTTTGCCTGCAGATCGTAACAACTTACGTTCTAAACATGCAAGAAATATTTGCAGGCAAAATGCTCGCAGGCTCGTTCATTTTTAGCGACTCCGATAATTGTCCAGGAAACTTACCTCGAACGTGAAACTCTCTGTTTGCTAACTTTTATATTACTGTTCATTTTTCAAATCTGTTTGTACTTTTAATTTGTACCGAAGATTGAGTGCAAATAAGTTATAATAGCTGAACAGTCGTGTGATAAATGCTGTAAAGTCCGCCGTAAAATCGTCGCCAAATACTAATTCCATAATGTGAAATTTCAACCTTCTTACTCTCGAATGTTCTTGTGTTGATTATGATGTTTATTTCTTAGGCTGTCATAAATGAGGATGTCACTGGCAATGTCACCGAACTTCAGATAGAAATTAAAAAACTGAAAGAACTTGTTAGCCAGTTAAGAGGTGAAATTGTTATGATATTTTGTTTTGTACTTTATAATATTCATCACTGCTATTAAAAAGATAGTGGATTCGAGCCTCCATATTGATCAAAAGTTCTTTGTGTGTGAAAATCAAATTCAATCGAAAAGATACAGTATTTGATAAAAAATAAAAATTTTGTGCAGGTCAGTGCAAAATTTTTAGATTTGGCCGAAATTACTTTCCGGTAAAGAATTTATAAATTGCTTGATTTATGGAGTCTATTTGTTTTCAAGTCATGGAAGCTAAGGAGCAAAAGATGTGAAATACTATATTTATAGCCACTTTGTTTCTACTGTAGGGATTTACAATGTGAGAACAGAGAAATTTATTAATCATTTTGGACAAAGTTGAGGGCAACATTCTAATTTTTACACTGTTTGAAATTTAGCACTACGGTTTGGAATATAGTATATAGTGACTTTGATCAAATATTTATGCATTTTTTTCAATATGCTTCCATATTTTCCTCTAGCTGGGGTCGTCTCTCCGGATCAGGAAGCCCAAGGTATATTTTATTTTATTTTAATCATTTTAGCAATTTTCTGTCGCAGGAGGATTCTATTCAGGTTTTGTAGACTGAATGCATAAATTTTGTACTTAAAGAAATTACCGGGTAAGCCAGAAAAATTTCCCTCTTTCGAACATTCATAGCACCAAGAGGACTGGGTGAATTGTCATTTTCAAACATTTTGATACATTGGACTGAATTCTGCTTACAGTTTGGCAGAAATTTTACAGAATGCTTCGTTTTATTCTTGATAAACAAACTATGTTTATACCTTATATGGAATATTTGTTACCTTTTAATCAGGTATGCGTAATTGTGGCCCAAAGTTTACCATGTGCAGATGTGGTGCAATTAGTTTGTTTTCTATTCTTGAGAATATCCGTTGTGTATGATGTCAATCCTTGTTATCTATCCAGATACAGAATCCGACGAAGGCACCTCCGCAGATAGCAGGAATAACCAAATAAGAAGGAAAGCAGGCCATGATGGTAACGCACAGCAATGGAAAGAAATGATGGTTAACGCAATATCAGAAAGGGAGAAAGCTGAAAATGAGAAACAGGTATAGTATGCAATTTAGAGTTATTTACCAAAGGCATAGGAAGCTGTATGATATCACCCCTGCCTTTTACTTATGGGGAAGTGTACTAGACTTATTTCCTGGAGTCCCTTGTTTCCAGGCCTCATTAAAAATAGTCTGTGCCTGCGAGCAAATGATTGGGACCTGCAATCAAATCACTCTGAATACAGTAAGGATGCTAGCAGCATCTGTGTAATGATATTTTGTGCCTGCGAGCAGCGCTCGTGCGCTCGCACACATTAATGAGGTCTGCTTGTTTCCCTGTGCTCTTTGACTTTACGATGTTGCTTCTGTCAACAGAGACTCATATTACTCTGAAAAACTTGACCCCATTTAGGCCCTCACACACAAGAAATTGTGGTGGCAGCCAGCTCACAAGATTCCACGAATTCCGATATGATTCAAGCTTCAATCGACAGTGTGGACTGTACTCTACTTCCGTATGCTAAGTTTTCGTCATTAACCGTGTACCGACTGGGTTTTTTGCATTTCGTTTCTGCGAGGTGATANATCACCCCTGCCTTTTACTTATGGGGAAGTGTACTAGACTTATTTCCTGGAGTCCCTTGTTTCCAGGCCTCATTAAAAATAGTCTGTGCCTGCGAGCAAATGATTGGGACCTGCAATCAAATCACTCTGAATACAGTAAGGATGCTAGCAGCATCTGTGTAATGATATTTTGTGCCTGCGAGCAGCGCTCGTGCGCTCGCACACATTAATGAGGTCTGCTTGTTTCCCTGTGCTCTTTGACTTTACGATGTTGCTTCTGTCAACAGAGACTCATATTACTCTGAAAAACTTGACCCCATTTAGGCCCTCACACACAAGAAATTGTGGTGGCAGCCAGCTCACAAGATTCCACGAATTCCGATATGATTCAAGCTTCAATCGACAGTGTGGACTGTACTCTACTTCCGTATGCTAAGTTTTCGTCATTAACCGTGTACCGACTGGGTTTTTTGCATTTCGTTTCTGCGAGGGGATAGCTGAGAATGGGCCTAAGCAGGGTCATCTTTTTCATTGTATCATTATGAGTCCTTGTTGGGCAAGGTTTACCGCAGGGATACAAGGAACGTAGGTATCTTTAGTTCTTAAGATATAGCTCTAGGCCTCATTAAATATATTCTGTGCCTGCGAGCAAATGGTTGGGGAAAATGTGCCTGCATTCAAAGCACTCTTGATCACAGTAGAGGTGGCAGCAACTAATGTGTAATAACGTTTCGTGCCTGCGAGCGGCGCTCGAGTGCTCGCGCACATCAATGAGGCCTGTATAGCTCTCTTTCTTGTCCCTTATTTTATTCATTCTATTCTATTCATGGACGATCATTTTCTTCTTATAGAAATATATCTTTGTTGTTTATTTTTATTGAATAAACTTTCCGTTACCTTCGTTCGTAGTCATTACGAGACAAAGTGCAGAAGCTGGAAGAGCTTTGCAGCCGAAAGGAAAAATTCTTACAGGTAACTTGCAGTTTATTATTATTATTGGTAGAAGATGAATATGATTTGCGATTCGTGGAAAAATAATAATACATGCTGTTGTGCTATTTAAGTGTAAAATTAAGGCCATACTACTGAGTGAGTCAAACATGCATGCCGTTTGAAAAGCTACTGTTGACCTGAATATCATAACAGTAGTATTATTACAGTGGTATTGGCAAATGATTTAGGGCCTGTTCATATGGAGGCGAGCCAGCCCGCTTACCGGGCTGGAGCTGTTTGCCGAGATCCCACCTCATCCCTAATTCTAATACAAAATTTGTTGTCTGTTCATATGAGCAGGCGGGCTGGCCCGCTTAGAGAGATCTCACTGGAGCACTGGCGAGATCTCAGTAGGCGGGATGGAAGTTTTCCCATATGAACACTCCATCCCGTTTACCGAGACGAAAAGGTCTTTATTGCTCATGCGCTCCTATTTTAGACAATGGGTAGACAATGGGCACGTGTCCAATTTTGACACGTGTCGAATTTCTGTCTCAGCAAGCGGGCTGGAATTTCTCCATATGAATACAAGGTAAAAAGCGTCTCGCCTACCGAGCCAACCGGGTCAGCGGGCTGGCTCACCTCCATATGAACAGGCCCTTAGGCCGTTCATGGAAGTTTCGTGAAGGGTCCTTTTCCAGAAAATTTCCCGTAACTTTAGAAAGGCATTGCAGATTGAAGCCAGGTAAATTTGTGAATCTGATTGAACATGTCGGCTATTGAGCAAAACATCAATCAATCAATCAATCATTACTATGATATTTAGGGAACAGTAACCTTTCGAACGGCACCTGTTTTTTTTTAAACTCACCCATAGAATGAATGTCAAGTGAATTAGGCGTCCTAAAGTTGTCCGTTTTATCGTATTCTCCATCTCTGACTGCTGATTTACAGATGTATTTAAAATCAATTAATGTGGAAGTTGTCTTTACCCAGAACCAAAAGCTGTTGGAAATCTCGGCAGGCTTTTCTTCTACTGCAATTAAGTTGGAATTTCACTCCTTCAAATCTTGATGTTTGTCTATTTATTCTGCTCATGGTAATGCCTCCTCAAAGAAAGATTTGCTTCATATTTTAGTCGACAAAAATGATTGTCAAACTACGAGAATGTCACATTGCAAAACTGGAACGACTTCGAAAGAAAGAAAAAGGCGCAGAAGATGGTGAAGACACCAAAGATCGAGAGCTGGTAAGTGTCCTATTACCCAAACAGAGGGGTTAACTTTTGTCGCAATTCGGTAGAAAATAACATGGGAACAAATTTAACATTTCATACCTTTAGGGAAGGAATTTAAAAAGATGTGAAAGGAAAGATGAAGTGGGGCTGGCCATAGAAAAACAAATTTTAGACTTGGAAGTAAATGGTTTAAATTACGGGTATCAAAACTTTTGTACCTGTGTCCCAAAAATGTGTTCGACGTTTGCTGCAATGTGCAGTCGCTTATAAACTATCGATTTTGCCAACAATAAGCCATCCGTAGCATGTATAGTAAATATTTACTCTGTGCTGGAGCAGGCGCAGATGCTGTGGAATGATGTTTATAAAAGAAAATGTTAGCACACTATCAGATCGTTTCAACCATTTTCCCTTCTACCTTTATTTTTGTTTTAACCTTATGTTATTTTTAATGTTTCATCGTATGATTATTTGTTTCTAGCAATTGTTGAAAGACGAAATCAAAATTCTTCAAGACAAAATCGAACATCATCCAGAAGTTACTCGATTTGCTTTGGAAAATTTAGAACTTCGAGGTACGTATAACTAGCTTCATTCATTCATTCATTCATTCATTCATTCATTCATTCATTCATTCATTACTTTATTCAGTCATTCATTTATTCATTCATTCATTCATTCATTCATTCATTCATTACTTTCTTGTAAGTAGGCTGGCATGATTTCTAACTATAGTACAGCTAATTTATGCGTACTATTCCTGCCGCATCCAGGCATGGGACCCCTAGTTTAACGTCCCTTCCGAAGGACGGTGAAGTGAGTTGCTTGGTCAGGCATCTGGAAGGTCACCCATCCAGATTTGGACCTCACGCGACCAAGCTTAACTTCAGTTACCTAACGGAAACTGTATAAGCCGCTCGGCCACTCACCCCCCATTTCTCACCCCACACTCACCCCACATTCATTTAAATATTATGCCAAGAGCCTTGAAAGGGTGAAAAAAGAATGATACACTAAATCCTATGGATGACTGTTAATCTTAAGCCTTTTACCTGTCGTGTCAAGTATAACCTGGCCTAAGACGAGATATATAGTCAAGTGCAAGTTACCCTTTTGGCAGAGTAGGGGATGAAGGCACTCTGTGGTTTCAGGCTTCATGACTGGAATTACATGGAAAATATTCCATTACAGTGAGATTCTTTAGATGGTTCCTAGATATATTTCTGTCCATTAGTTATTTAGTTTTGTAAGAAAACAACTGTTGAACTGCAGTGCAGCCCTCAGTGGTCCCCCTCTATGCGCTAAATTTCCTCTTAAGACCATCTTGGACAAAAGGGGTAGGGAATTTTACCAGTTTAGTCCATTTCAAGCATTTCTGATGTTAGGGGTGGGCAATTTTAGCGGAAACGCCTTCCCCAAAGTCAGTGTTGGTGTTTGTGGCTCCTAATGTGTGTAAATATATAGCTAAGATGACAACATTGATTTGGGAGAGAGGGAGCTGTTACTTAATAACCATGAAAGAAAAGCAAAATTCCCTATGGTTTTGTCCAAGATTGTGGTTCTTCTTTTCGACGACAAAGAGCACCTAATCGGAAATTGTCCTAGTTATTTTTTTCTGATGGCCCTTGAAAGTTTCCAATGTTGCTTCACCAAATATGGTCCCTAGAAAATACTAGAAGGACCTTTATTTCCTTGTTAGGCCTTGATATAGTAATAAAAGTTTATTCGCAGGTGTGATAAAGAAACTTCGATCGACGGCAGCCGATAATGCCTTGAATGACAGCAACAACAACGAAATGAACAAGGCTCACCGGTATACCATGCAATTAGAAAGACAACTTCGAGATCTCATGGCTGCTTCTCAAGGCAATGGTAAGCATGAAGCCATTGTAATCTTTCTTTCTTTATCGCTTTAATTTAATCGTGGAAAAGGTCCTTTCGCCAAGTTTTCGTCTTTGTTCCTTGCCGATAAAAGATATGTTCTTGAGAGACAATATGATCCTAGTCAGCTTAAATTGGTGTTAGCTGAGACTGGTCCTCTCATCTGTTATCTTGTCTCTGTTATTTTAAATTAGCTGTAAATAACGGACTCGTTGTTATTAACCTGCAAATGCAACATTTAATCAATTACTGCAAAAGAAGGTATTCAAATCAAGCTTTAAGCTGTGAAGAACTGCAGCTGCTTAAGAACAACGATGAGGTTTTTAATAACCAAAAAATGAGTTTTGTCACACCCTCGTCGCTTTGTTTATTTGAAGAACAAATTAACCACTGAGAGAAACAGATGTTTTTCTCTATCTTTTAACGAACATAAATTTGATCCTTTTATTTCTAGATTCTGAGAAAAGTTTATCAAGTTCGTTACAAAGTCTTGAAGCTTCTAATGCTGAAATTGAGCGATTAAAAGCAACTTGTGCGCAGACGCAATCCAAACTTGAAACTTCACAGCAAGACCTAGCACAAAGCCGGCAAGAAATGCAACAAGCTAGGGAGGAGCTGATCGAACAATCAGAAAAAGCAAGAAAGAAAGAATTGGAACTGCAGTCAGATTTGGTTGCATGTAAAAGGTCTATTGCAGAATTAGAGGTATGTATTTGATCTTTTTTACCCCCAAGTCTAGTTCCTTAAAGCAAGGAGGCGTAGAGTCAGCAGTGACAAGCCCTTGGAAGGAAATCTAGGAACAAAGTGCTCAGAAAGTATTGTGGAAGAAACTGTTTCTGAGTCATATTCCAAAGAGTTGTCGTTGCATTTTCTTAAATCATTATTTTACTGTGAAAGCAATTGATAATTTCACCATTTCGTAGAGGCCTTCAATGAGACATTCTGTGTTTGATTCTATGCATGGCAATCAGTTGCAACTACGTGTGCAGAAGTGCACAAAATCAAGATACAGGACGCCCTTCTTGCCTCAGAGTCAAATTTGCCTCACAGCGGTTGATAGCCTGCATCTCATCTCATCTTTTCATTTAATTTATTTCAGCGAGCTCTGGAATCGTTTCAATTGAAAACTGCAGTAGAGAGAACGACGATGAACGATATTCACATGCAAACGATCAAGGTACAGCTGCATTAGACTGATTACATGAGTCTCAGTTTTCCGCATTGAATTGAATGATAGTTATGGCTTCAAACTGAATATTTTATGAAATGTATGAGAGAAAATAAAAACATCAGATTGAAAACATTGAACGAATACAAGGAATCACGTCGTCAGTCTACAGCTGCATATTGATATTCATCTATCCATTCTATATTTATATGGTCAACTGAGGTGGCTCAAGGACTCTACCACTGAATTTATTTAGTCCCAAGAGAGGAAAAAGAATAGAGTCTTAAGTAGGTTAGAATAGAGTCGCGGATAAAAGCGTGCCAGTGGTTTTAAGTTGTTTCTTGCACGTGAAGCAGTGACAGCATAAATAGTGTGCACATGAGTCTAAAGGTCACACTGTTGATAGCTCGTTGCTGATCAGAAACCCCTCCCCACCCATCCCTCCCATAAGATTTTAATGCAAGCCCTGACAGACTACTGCAAAGGTCTGAGTTTTGTTTCCTTTTCGGAGCTTGCTTGATAACGAGATTTCCAAAAAATGCTAAATTGAAATGTTGGGCAAATGTTTCCTTTGCTCGGCGCAATCTTTGAGTCCTGCACACTAGTAATCAAGAAGTTTTTTATTAGTGTCAAAGTGTAGTTGTCGAGCATAGATCGTGGGGCCAGGGGGTTGGAAGAATAGCACGACTCTCTATTGCTGTTAATTCTATTTTTTAGCGATAGCTCCTGTAGTCTAATATCTTTTTAAAACAATATTTTCTTTCACTAGACCTTAGCATCACCACAGAAATTCGGAACGCCCAGCCGATTCGGTAGTGGTTTCAGATCGACGCCATTAAGAAGCAAGGAAATCAAGAATGCAAGCATTAATGGAACACCGAAGAAAAACCTATTCAATAATGATGAAACAAAGGAGAACACCGATTCTAATTTGATCGAGAAACGCACATCGGATTTGAAGCAGAATGGCACAATCACTAGGCAAGATAGCCTTAATGATATTGATGCTGATGATGATGATGATGAAAATCCGTTCTTTGATTTCCATACTGAATCAAAAGATGCGGAGGAGCTATACACGGATGCTGTTCTTGAGGAGGTGAAGCAATTGCAGGTATGTACAGTATCAAAGCTCAGTTTTTCTTTCACGGCCATGTTTTAACTCTAAGCATGAAAGTAAACAGCGAAACAAGGATTATGTTATAGCGATTTCATGTAATTCCTCTTTAAACAGGACCAATAAATCTTAAGCTTCAGACGATTGCAAAATGTTGTTGTGTATTCAGAAATTGCAAAGAGAGGTTATTTTCTAATTCGTTACACTCAAACGAAAATAACTTTGTTTACTGATCAACACTATATTCTAATTACGTTACAAAAACTAACATTCTAACACAAGATATAAACTCAAGGTAGTAGGATCGGTCTATTGAAAACATGACGAACACAGTGTCGAGTAGCCTGATAACCAGACCCAATTTCAATAGAAATAGTGGTCTGTTAAACGCCGCCAATAGCATAGGGAACAATCGTCTGAGCATGCGCGGCAATTTGAAATTCTCGTGCTCGCGCGTTTGAGCTCTTCCACAACAAGATACCAAAGAGGAGAAGCGCGTTGATGGCGGGAAAATACAGCCAAGCAAGATCGAAGATCTCAACCATTCAGATCAAGAGGAATGAGAAAAAGAGAAGCAATGCTTTGAGGTTAGTTTCAGCTAAATTTTTTTGCCAAATATGAACAATTTTAAGATGATTAAAAGGCCAACTGGAGCTAAAATAAACTTGGGCCTAACAACCGAACCCAACTCATTTCTATCGCTTTCTTAAACAAGCTCTCAATCCTAATCAGTCATCTTTTGCAATAATAACCTTTTTCAACCGTATATAATTACGAGATTGAAGTAACAATAATGAATATTAAGTCTGAAACAACAAAATGAAATTAACCTTTACGCAAAATTAACGATTGGAAATTTGTTAAACAATATAATCTATTTGGAAAAAGAACATCGCGGGAAGGAACGGTCTTGCCGCCTGCTGGTTGGGGCATTAATTTCAACTAGCAATAACAAAATTAAACTTTACTGGCAATCTACGACTTGCCACAGGCTAAGAACAAATGCGATAGTAACTTGGTACTTTCTTCAAAGGAAAATAACTTTTTTGAAGAAATATGGTGTGTTTTTCGCAAAGAAAACCGTATTTTGTAATTCGAATTTTTGAGCCATGATTTTTTTGGAAGGAAACATGGCGGGGAAGGAAGGGTCTCGCTAATCATGACCACATGAAATTAAAATTAACTTTACTGGTAATCTAAGCCTTGCCACAGGCTAAGAACAAATACGATAGTAACTTGGTACTTGCTTCGAAGGAAAATAGGTTTTTTGAAGAAAAATGGTGTGTTTTTCGAAAAGAAAACCGTATTTTGTAATTCGAATTTTTGAGCCATGATNACTACAGTAAAACCCCGCATATAAGAACCTACTTTTTTGAGAACCAGGCTGAATTAGGTTCTTATTTAAAAGGTACTAAGATTAATTAAAACGTATAACGGTTCTTAAAGGTTCTTATTCGAAAGGTCCCTTCTGAAAACCTATCAGGAGTCATCAACAAGAGATTTTCAACCCTGTTATTTGCTTTTGGCAATGTTATTAATGACCAAATATTCAATTCCAAGCTTAGAATTTTGACAAAAATTTTGGCCATTAAATGGGAGGGGAAGAGGATAATATTTTAACAGCCAACAGGGACAAAATAAATTTAATAAGGACGATCAAAAGATAACCTTTATTACCCTTGCAATAAGAACATAAGTTTTTAATCAAACTGGAGCAGGTTCTGAATTACAAGGTACATAATTTAGGACAAACAGCCTGTAGGTTCTTATATGCGGGGTTTTACTGTAATTTATTTATGTTTTAGAGCTTGTTTAGCTTTTAGAAAGCTCTATTTACTCACCACTTGCAATTCAAAGTGATTTCAGAATCGGTGGCTCGATGTTGATGTCTTCATGTTATTTACTTACAGAACATTTAGAAATGCGTGTAGAATTATATTTCTTAAAATCGAACAATGTCAGCTGATTACTTTTAAACAGTGGCGGACACTAGGAGGGCAAGGGGGTGTGGTCGCCCCCCATGTTGGGTAAAACAAAGACCTTTTGTTTGAAAACGAATGAAATAATCAATGCTTTTTAACTGAAACAATTGGTTCGCCCCCCCCCCAATATTTTACAAAGTGTCCGCCACTGCTTTTAAATGACAAGTTGTTATCATGCTTCAGTCTTTCGCACATGGCGATCATAGTCGATTGATATACAATCGGTCGCTGTTCGAGTCAAGGTTGGTGTAAATGACTCGTTAAAATCTTCGACATATTCAGTCAAACCTCTTGTGTTTCTATCAGAAATCTCTGGAAACTTCTACGAATCCTTTTGATCTTATGAAAATCTTGTACGCTCATGTAAGATACATCACTCTGCGTCTGGAAGGAATTTCTACGAATCCTTTTGATCTTATGAAAATCTTGTACGCTCATGTAAGATACATCACTCTGGGTCTGGAAGGAATTTCTACGAATCCTTTTGATCTTATGAAAATCTTGTACGCTCATGTAAGATACATCACTCTGGGTCTGAAAGGAATTTCTACGAATCCTTTTGATCTTATGAAAATCTTGCACGCACATGAAAGATACATCACTCTGGGTCTGGAAGGAATTTCTACGAATCCTTTTGATCTTATGAAAATCTTGTACGCTCATGTAAGATACATCACTCTGGGTCTGAAAGGAATTTCTACGAATCCTTTTGATCTTATGAAAATCTTGCACGCACATGAAAGATTCATCACTCTAGGTCTGAAAGGAATACGCTTTTCGCTACTTTTACTTGCAGAGTACGTTAGAAAAACTTGAAATTGAGATCGACACAAACATGAAATTAACACAAGAGGATAAACAAACGGTGAGTATTATTGTTTCGATCTTGCTTGTGATTGGAAATGGTTTTTTTTATATATTTCAATAAAAATTTACAATACATACTACTAACTACGCTACTTACAAATTACTATACGATACTACTAAAACGATACCACGAGGAGCAAAAGGATGTCTACCCCGCGGCCATTTCATAAATGTAAAATTACTTCACAATACACTTAAAACAAAGACAAAAACAATGGCTGCAAAGAAGTTACAAGAACAGACTTAACGACTGGGCAGCTTATGAAGAGATGGGGGTAAAGGACTTCACTCGAATCGACCAGTTTCATGGATAAAATGTAACGTAAGCTCAAGGATATGTCTTTTCAGTGAGTCGGGAAAATCTTTATCACCATACGATAAAAGTTGTAATAAAGCTTCATTTGCAAGATTTACATATCCCAGTGGTCATATTAATGCATAGATTTCAGCAACGAGGTCTTGTCTATGTACATCAAAGCAAGGGCAGAGCAACAAGAAGTGTTCCGTATCTTCAATGGAGTTGGTTCACTTTCACCTTTTTGCTCCTCACAGTCCTTTGAGAATATACGTCCAGTACCTGGCATAGAAAGCACCTTGGAGAAACTATGTATTTATTTATGCTTACATAACTTGTGATGTGTTTTTCTTTCATTTTTCTTTGCCTCCATCCTAGCGTTGAGGGCAAATTTGATTGAAATAGCATAGAAAACAGTACACTCATTTTACGTTCTATTCCTTTTTGCTCAAAATCACGGAAAGAAACAGTATTATTTTTACCAATTCAATTTCATGCTTTCATCAACAACTGACGCTTCACTAAAATTACATTGACATGTTCTTCACAGGAAGTCGTGAGGGCTCTAGAGGAAGCAAAAGAACTCAGAGATCAGCTCGAAAATCTTCATAAAAAGTGTGGAACTCAGGTTGGTGAATTAATAATATTTTTTATTTATTTTACTGTAATAGGCGCATACAATCCCTTCTCATAGCCTGCTTAGCTTCGCAACAGTGGTGAATATATGATTTGGTAAATCTCACAAGAGTTAAAGACCCTCTGCTAACCATGAGGCTTTGCGTGCTGCGCAGGAGAAAACAGCACAACACCGGCTTAGCATCAGCGACTTTCAGATAATCTGAAAGTCCATTTGCAGTGCATTCTGGGACAGCAATGGCGTGCAAAGCGACATGGTTAGCAGAGGGTCTTTAAAAGGGCCTTTGCAACCAGCATACCTTGCACGTGCCATCTCTTTGTTGGGGAACATTTTCGTGGACCATGAAAATGGCGACAACAAAGAGACCACAAAAGGATGTATTCACAAAGCATGCCGGTTGCAAAGGCTCCTTTAAAAACGAATCTTTGATAGATTAGTATAGTTTATTATCCTATGTGTCCTGTAAAGCGTTGTTTTTAACTCTAGTGGGAGACGAAATGTTCCTTTGTATTGAGGAAACCTTTAATGATTTGGTCGAAAGCTTTACCCAGTTCTTGACACATTCCGAAATCAAGGATTTATCGTAAATTCAAATTTATATTATTCAAACAAATTGTTTGTCTTTAAAGAACGCCGGTCAACCAGCATCCTTTGCGGTCACGCTTTGCAGAGAATGTTGTCATATTAAAATGGCCGCCGCAGTCGAAAGGCAACAAGCGAAGCGCGCAAAGGATGCTGGTTGATTGGCGTTCTTTAACCTATCAACAAGAGACTCAATTCATTGGATTTTTCAAACGCGCATGCTTTTTGACGCAACCGGTGGTTAGGACGATTTTTCTATCATACGTAAACAAAAATGAGAAAAATAGACAAAAAGGAAAGTTGACTGCTACTTTCGAATAATGATTGGTTAGATCATGTGACTTGTCTAACTAACGTCTGTCTTATGCCATAGGATACAGCAATAACGAAATTATCCCAAGAAGTCGAAGAGCACAACACAGAGATCGCGCGTCTAAACAGAGTGAACGAAGCGGAGAAGGAAGCAGTCAGCAGTTTAAGGCAATGTGTTCAAGAATTAAGATCATCTTTGACTGTTAAAGAAGGAGATGTAGAGCAAATGAACAGTCAACTGGAAGAATCTAAGCGGATGTTTAATGAACTGTCTCAAGCGTATGAAGAAAAGGTAGGGTGGCCTGCTAGTACTGTACACTTTAGATTTTTATTTTTTATTTTATTAACTCTTTAGATTAACCTTCTAATTACCTTATTTATTCACCAGCAACAGAAATAATTTATGTTTTCGGTCACTGGTGTTTTGAGCCAATGATTTGATGAGATCCCGTGTGTTATATGACAAATTATACTTAGGCAGTTTCATACCTATTATTTAAGTTAATATCAAAGAAATACCTATTATCAAAGAAATAATTTAGCTATCAACTTTTGCACACAAGAATACATGTTTTCTCGTTTTTTCGTCAGTCACATTTAGTATTGTTCTTGAGTATTTAGTATGTTTGGTATTGTTCTTGAGGAGAATATTCATTGTAGTCGAACGAGTCTGTGAACATTTTCTGTGAAAAGAGCGAAGCTCCATCCAACAGAATCATAGATTTTAGCCTTTTTATTTTTCGTAGAAAAAGAAGATTACGAAACTCAACGATGCATTAAAGCAAGAAACTAATATATTAGAGAAAGAAAAGACAGAGAGGGAAGCTGAGGTAATGTTTAACTTTTAATCTTAGCTGCTGCCAGAAATTTGTAGAAACTGCTCAACGTCTTATGAAGCACTAAGGGCCTGTTTATATGAGGAAAAAATCTCTCCTGCCAGACCCGAGGCTGACAGGCGAGACTCCACCTTCCCATAGAATCCTTTGCATTTTTCCTTTCGCGTTTATATGTCTAATGTGGATATAGCGTTTGTGTCAGATGTTTGAAAGGTAGACCCTCAAAAAGAATCCTTTGCATTTTGCAAAAAGACATCCAGGGAGACCTGGGGCTCATAATTTTATTGATTGCAGAGTCTCGTTTTTATTTGATACTGGTACAGCTATTCTTCAGGAGCCAACACGATTACGGGATTACAGACTTGTCATCTTAGGATCTGTTGATGAAGACTCGAAATTAGTCTCAAATGTACTATCAAACATATGCTTGGGCTCTTCTCCATAAGATATATGGTTTTATTTGTTCTTTTTGAATTCTGTAACTTCGTTTCTTTGCAAGTAGGGATATCTTCTTTCCCTTTGATAATGTCACTTGTTACTTCGTTATAACCCTTTTTTTGTTTTTGCTAGGTGAAATTATTGAGAGAAGAGCTGGAAATAGCAAATGATCAATACAAGGAATTAACGGTCGCTCTTGAACAACAACAAAATCAATTCACGTCTTTACAGGTAAGAGCACTACTTTTACATTAGTTTGATCATAATAAATGATAAGCCTTCACTGTTTAGGGAACGAGAATATAAGTCATGCTGTGTTATTGCTTAGAAAAGGCCCTTAAGGACCCATTGCTAACCATGATCCTTTGTGCACCAAATGAAAAACAAGACAACGAGAACCTAGGCCAGAAACGACTTTCAGATAATACGAAAATCGACTTTGGCGCCACGAAGGATCATGGTTAGCAATGGGTCTTTAAGCTATCAAACAAGCGTCTTGAACGAGGGATATATTTGTGCACATTTATTCTCATAAATAGTTTGAGAAATCTCGGATGCTCGCAGTGACACTAGAAGATTATTTGAGACTCAGAATGATCCATTCAAATGCAATATTCATTGATTTAATTGTTAAAGGTCTTCTTGTTGTGATCTGCCTTGAAGGAAAATTCTTTGTGAAGAGCAGTATCAGGTTTAGATCACTGAAATTAAGATCTCAATGGATTGTCTATTCCAAGACATGAGAATAGCGAAGAGTGTTTTTCAACACTGTTTGGCTTCGCTGAAAGTAGTTTTGTTTTGAATACTCTTGCCTCAAGACTTCTCTACACGTGATAGAAATCTTTAGACCTTCTCTTTGCCTCAATTATTTGATGCCATATTTTGGCAAATTTAATTGCAAAGAGTGTTTTTCAACACTAATTGGCTTTGCATATAATTGTACATCATCTGAAACTGGTAGGCAATGAAGCCTATGTATCGAATTTCTGTCGTCATTAATTTTTAGGTCCATAAACCACATTTCCCTCCTGAACAATTATATGGCTTTCGTAAACGCCTTCAAATTCAGGGGAATTTCAATATCAAAATGTAAAAATTTCACACCCCGTTGGAAGAAAACTGGATTTCAAGTCAACAGTTCACTTTTTTTTTATGCAATACATTTTCTCATGCAGCAAGGGCGGTGTCCATCCATGTGTGGATTTTCCTTAGATTGACGGTTATTCCTTAGATCGAAAAATTGATGTGCCCGTATGGTCTTCTAAAGACCTGATCTAAGGAATCTCCATTACACACCTATTGGTAAGGGCTCTGTTTACTTTGGAAAATGGAAAACCGATTTTACCCCCAAACAAACACTACTACGGGAAACGAAAACATAAACTGTTTGTGATATTACGCAGAACAACGGTAACCCCAACTGAAATTTGATGCTGAGATGCTGAGCGAGTCCTTTATTGAAGTTCATTTTCCTCCCTCGAAGGGGTTTTTGCGCAATCGGCACTTTCCCAATTTCATTCCATCGATCGAATGAATTTCTGCTGATGGGCAGAACAAGCAAATCCTTCGATCTAAGGAAAAACCCTTCGATCTGAGGAAAATCCGCATATCGAAGAACATGGCCCTTGCTGCTGCCATGTGACAGGTAAAACATTCCCTTTAACAGCTGATATTCGTGTGCAAAGTGGCATTTTGAGTTGCCACCTCTTTGTGCTTGTTTCAAGCTTCAGCAAAAATGTGCTCCTGTTCAAAAGTTCAGTTCATAAGCTACTTGCCTGCCAGTTTCAATTGATCATCAACCATTCTTGAAACTCTCTTCTCTCTTTCTTTTCAAGGCCGTATCATGACGTCGGGTGTCGTCCATTTGAAGAAATGTTAGATTAGTTGAACAAACTTTTGAACAGTTTATTTCCACAGTTTTCTTTATTTATATTCACACCCTAAGGGGGGTTGCTGTTGGAAGGCGACAGGAATTTCAGACGCTGCATTTTTAGCAAACCCCTAGAAAAAATAGTTTGTGGGTTGATACGATCGAAAATCTTGGTCAAGGGCTATTTTTTAGCAATTTTATCCCCATAAGCAGAGCAAAGTGAATCTGCAGAATATCAAATTATAACAGCAACAAAAGAAATCACTTCCAAAAATTTTCCGAAAGTTGCTTGAGATTACATCTTTGGGCCATTTTCCAACTGTTCTGTCAAGCAGACCATTGGCATCTTGAAATACTTGAAACTACTCAGAGATTACTTAAAATCACAAGGAGAATTGCATAAAACATTTCAGTAGGGGTGGAAAAATAATTTTTTCCTGGGAGCTGAGCGGGTACCCGCGGGTGGATGCAAAATTGCCTGCAAGGATATCTTTTCTTCTTCTTGTCAAGTATTTTTCGTGTTGTTTTGACTGAAATTTCCTGCGGACTAATTTGATATCAGGATATCATAACCTTTCCTGCGAGCGATGCTCGCGTGCTCGCACATTTTTCCACCCCTGTATTTCAGTCTCTTAGCCCTTGAAAAGGCTCGTTTGATCCAGATAGATAAAATCATTTGCCGGTATAATTTTTTGAAAGAAAGGAACTATTTTAAAGGCTCTTGGGCAACCGGCATACATTTCGATCGTTTGTTTTGTTTTTCGTGGATTTTATTCAATTCAAGTCCAATGTTTAAGACACGTTTAAGGAGAAACATGACCGCATCTGGAGCTGCAGTCAGGTGCTGATTTTTAGCGACATCACGAAATTGTTTTCATCCAGCATAAAATTAGGCCACCTTTACAAATAGGGCTGCAATGCATGCCGGTTGCCCAAGAACCTTTAAAAGCCAACGGGAATATACGACAGAATTGTCACCAAACCCAAAGATTTTGATTCGACTGTCACCTACCAACAGCAAGGCTCCCTTGAGATTCACATGAGCACATAAAAAGAGGTTTTTACAAATTCACTCACTATATTCTTATATGTATTCACATAATATAACCAGTTTGTAATTAGTTTCCGTAATATAACCTGGCTGTTCATACCGTATTTTGGCTTTAAAGAGAAATTTTTATATTGTACATAAGTAAAGAAATGTGCACTATTTTAACAGGGTTTGTTTATTGTAAATAGTGGACAGGATTTTATCGAGATCTGATTTCTAACTGATTTAGAATTTATCAAAGTGGCATTAGTTGGTCGCTTGAAGTTTGTAAACTTTTCTATTTAATAAAGATTTTCCTGAGAAGATGAGAAATATATTTTAGATTTGTTTTGTTTTGTGTCCATTGGCCTTTGTGGCTCTTTCTTGCTTGAAAGTCCAGTCGAAGAGCCAATTATGAGAAAATGTGTGGAAAAGTAATGGCTAATGACTGCTGTGTCGATATTAGAATTTGACGCTCTCCCCGCCTCAATTCCTCCTCAAAGGGCAAAGTGGGTCTGCATGTCAAATGTATTGGCATCTCGATGAGGCTTTTAGTCTGAATTTGTCAAATGTATTGCAGCATTCACACAATTCCGTTACTCAATTTGAGTTCCACACTCGCGGACGTGTGTCTAAAAGCTTTTAAAATGAGGTCCCTGTGTCACGAAGAGACCAAAATGAATTTAATTTAAATGTCAACATTGCAGAAGTCCTAAAATTGTGTTCCAGTTGAAACCAAATTTTATTTGAGAGTTTATCTGTGGTTCTACATGCAATTTGTAAGTGGTCTATCCAAACTTTGAGCCTAAATTGTTGGTCTTTATTAGATCAGAGAGCCAGTTTAACCTTACAGTATCTGTTGGTTCTTCCAGGTTTGGCTTACTCAGTATTAAGATACACTGATCGACCTTGACATGTTTTAAGAGAAAGTAGGGAACTTAAAAACACTGTTTTGAGAGGTTAATATCTTTCCAGTCGTTTGCAATTTGAAATAGCTCCTATTCAAGAAAATTCAAATAGAAACCTTTTATATTCATTTTGTTCTCTAAAGACTGAGCTTGCAGAAGAAAGACGTCGAACGAAGACTTTAGAGGAAGAGGTAGGATTCTGATCGATTGATTGATTAATTAATTAATTAATTAATTAAATTATTGATTAGCTGGTTGCTTGCTTGATTGAAAATAACTTGTGTACAGTTTTACCTCCAAACAAATGACAACATGCAGAGGAAGAAGAAGACGAGTAATTTTAGAACATGAGCATGGTGTAGATCAAATTCTTAGAGGATGAATCATAAAGCAGCAAACTAGACAAGCTTTGATCGACATTTCTAGGTCAAGATAAAATAATCTGTGCTTCAACAATTGCTTTGAAATGAAACATACTGAAAGCTTTTTCTTTGCACACTGTTTACAGTACGACACGTCAGGCTTTTACCAAGAGGAGGCCTTTTCAATAGTCCTAAGTATCATTTATTGATCATATATCGCAGGAAAAGCCACATTGTTTGCCTCACCTAGTCGTATATTCAAATTCCGGCTTTAGGCGTTGGTTGGTTCAGCAATATGTTTTGCCTAGATCATGGGCGTTAAGAAACGCGGTAGTTATTCCTACAAAAAAAATTTCTTCCTGTGTCCGTATGCCCATTTCTCCCTTTGTCCCTATGCCCGTGAAGGTTGTTGTTCAGTCACTCTAATCAGAATACAGGGAAACAAGGAAAACCAAGCACAACAACAACAACCTTCACGGGCATAGGGACACGGGGAGGAATGGGCATAGCGACACAGGAAGAAAACAATTTGTAGGAATAACTGCCGCGTTTCTTAACGCCCTTGCCTATATGAAGGATTGTTCCATCTATATTTAACTTTCTACTTTATCAATACCAGATCGAGCAGACAAATTCTAAACACACTGAGTCTGTGTGTCATTATGAAGCGAGGCTGGTTGAGATCCACGACCTCGTCGAAGTAAAAGATCTTTCAGTTGTCGTTGATTCGCAAGCTGACGAAATGGAACGATTGAAAGCACAGCTAGCAGAATTCGCAAAATTGTCTGAAAATTGGGAAAAGGATAGGTTGCAAAAGAATGAAGCAATTGAAGAAATGAAAGAGCAGATGATCGGTTAACTCTCGGTTTTTGTACAAAAACGGAGTTATGTGAACGGTTAGCTTCGATTCGACAAAAACGGATATTAACAAAAATGGAGCAGTGTGAACGGGGCCTAAGAAATTAACGCTCATTTTTTGTACAACTTGCTTTAAAAAAATTCGTTGTCTAGTTAAAAGCACTTTAAAAATCCATCTTGCACTATTTTTAGAAAACTTTCTTAGCGATAGAGGGGCTCCGTCCGAAAATGTTGACACAATAATTTTGAAATTCTCTAAAATTCATCATCGAAAATGGCTTCATTGAAAAATCTAATTCTGAAAATAATTAAAAACTGATAGCTTGAGAAAGTTGAGAATAGTTCCCCTGAGGTTAGCATCCGGTCGATGAATAGCAAAACGACAATCTTCGCGTTTTTTCTTTCTCTATCGTCTAAAAATGCACATGAATTTGTTATTCTTTATAGAGAAATGAACCTGGCAAGTGAAATGGCGGAGTTAAAGAAAACACTCGATGAGAAAAGGAATCATTGCAAAAAGACAGCAGACGAACTTGTAAGCACAACTTTGATAGTCCTATTTCATTATTATTTAAACAGTTGTTGCTACTGTCTCCCTATCCTAGTCAACAGTTTTGTCATGGGTTGCCCATGTGATATCGCCATTAGGCTTTGTGATTGGCTAATTTCAAAGTGAATATATTCTATTTTTAAGCTGGCAAATTTTCATTTCCCTGCCTGTGTTTCCCAACTCAATTTGTGTCATTTAAAGACAGTCTGGGTGGAAGCGTTTTCATTTTTTCTGAGGGCCTGTTCAAATCTTTACAAACAAAGAGATACAGTATTTAGCAGGTTTTTAAAAGGTGCAAATCACGATAAAACATTTGAGTCTTTAGAAAAATGTGTGCCAAAAGCAATTTAAAACTAGTTCTTAACTTTCGTTCTGTATTTTTACAGGATCAATTGAGAAATAAAAGGAAGATAATTGAAGAGGAGTAAGTTTCTTACATTTTTGTAATCAGAATCAATTTTACTGCGTTACATCTTTATTTGTAATTGTTTGCCTTTATGTATCTTGAAGATTTTGTTTCCTGAGATTTCATTCCCAACTAAGTCACGAATAGCCATGAATAAACCAAAAGGTTTAAAGAAACTTTTTTACCGAAACTGTAAAATTTTGGCTGTAAATTCTTCTCCAAAAAATAACCCCCGCCCGGCAGGGGGTCACTTCAATAGACAAATGAGGGGGGTGTGCCATTTTGACATTTGAAATCACACCCTAAAATGTATAGGAAATATAAAATGCATACCCTAAAAGTTAATTCATATTAGAAATTAAGACCAAAGTTACTATCTTGAATCAAAATTAAGTACCATAAAAAATTGTTTTTAAAGATCATACCCAAAAATGTATGATCTTTCCAAAAATGATACCCTAAAATTTATTTTTTGCCTGGAGAAACCCCCCAAAAATGGCACACCCCGTATCCGTATATATGGAAGTGACCCCCCTCTCCGGGCCCCCGCCTTTGATCCGACGAAAGTTTTTTCTTATTGTTTCCAATTAGATGACCTTGATTGAACGACACCTGCCTGTCGCCTGATAATAGAGATTATCCTGCAGGCTATGGTGCCATTTCAATTTCTCCAGTCCAGGAAAGAACTAAATTAAAAGTATCTTTCAAAAATCTTGGCACTAGGAAATATTTTTGTGGAAAATAGATCTAAAGAAAATCGAGAGAAACAATTGCGCTACAACAAAGATTTTCTTCACAGCAAGTGCTGTACTTTATTTGGCGTTGTTAAAATTTTTTTTTGTTCTTTTCAATTAAAATTTTACAATAACAAACTACTTAAGACACTATTGATGAACTTTACGACACTACAAGGACGATACCAAAGGGAGCAAAAGACAATGACTACCCCATGACCATTACATAAAGGACATGAAACTGGACTTAAACTAAATATATAACGACAAAAAGCTACACGTAAACGATTAAATACTTATGAATAAAAGCCTGGTTCATATTGGCGGTCAGGCAAGCATAGGCGATGATGCGGAACAACAGAAACCCCGGCCGAGTGAACAACAACGACAGTTGCAGATGTTAGAATTAGAAGAGAGGTAGATAACAATATTTATTTCGTTTTAGGTTGGCGAAATTTCAAGCAAATTTAGAGAGTGCTCAAGAAGATAATGAATATATGCAAGAAGAATTAGAGAGGTGGTTATTTTCAATTTTTTTTTAAGTGTCTTAAATTTGTAAATATCTGCCAAACCTACAAGTTATTTCATGGCCTCATTGACGCTGACCCCTCAAAGTTCTTCAAGTTCAACGACTATAAAACAAGGGGTCATAGATTTAAAATAGTTTTGAATAAATGCAGATTGGACGCGAGAAAGAACTTTTATTCCCAGCGAGTCAGAAAGGAGTGCAACTGCTTGCCAGCTAACATCGTCGAAGCAAAAGATGTGATAACTTTCGAAAACTTTTTGAAAGCCTACACGGGGATTCAAAATTCGAATCAAAATTAGATTAGTAGCCGTAGACAATCAGGGTTTTATAGGCCGTGGCCTTCCAGCCCCTTTACCAACATTTAATATTAATATTATTATTATTATTATTATTATTATTAATTAATGAATATATATCGTTCGACTATCCCCAAAATTAGTTGGATTGCTCCACTACGTCAGTGCGATTTGGCAACCTGAATTGCGCGCTCTTGAGAAACGGCATTTCTGATTGAAGCTTCGCTANTTGTTCTCAAATCAGAACACAGGGAAACAAGGAAAACCAGGCACAACAACAACAACCTTCACGGGCATAGGGACACAGGGGGGATTGGGCATAAGGACACAGGGAGAAATTTTTTTTAGGAATTAACTACCGCGTTTCTTATCGCCCATGGGCTATTGTGCTATTTCAATGTCTCCAGTCTAGGAAAGAACTAAATTAAAAGTATCTTTCAAAAATCTTGGCACTAGGAAATATTTTTGTGGAAAATAGATCTAAAGTTTCTCAAAAGACTAGTATCAAATCGAGAGAAACAATTGCCCTACAACAAAGATTTTCTTCACAGCAAGTGCTGTACTTTATTTGGCGTTGTTAGAATTTTTTTTTGTTCTTTTCAATTAAAATTTTACAATAACAAACTACTTAAGACACTATTGATGAACTTTACGACACTACAAGGACGATACCAAAGGGAGCAAAAGACAATGACTACCCCATGACCATTACATAAAGGACATGAAACTGGACTTAAACTAAATATACAACGACAAAAAGCTACACGTAAACGATTAAATACTTATGAATAAAAGCCTGTTTCATATTGGCGGTCAGGCAAGCATAGGCGATGATGCGGAACAACAGAAACCCCGGCCGAGTGAACAACAACGACAGTAGCAGATGTTAGAATTAGAAGAGAGGTAGATAACAATATTTATTTCGTTTTAGGTTGGCGAAATTTCAAGCAAATTTAGAGAGTGCTCAAGAAGATAATGAATATATGCAAGAAGAATTAGAGAGGTTTGGTTATTTTCAATGTTTTCTGAAAGTGTCTTAGATTTGTAAATATCTGCCAAACCAACAAGTTATTTCATGGCCTCATTGACGCTGACCCCTCAAAGTTCTTCAAGTTCAACGACTATAAGACAAGGGGTCATAGATTTAAAATAGTTTTGAACAAATGCAGATTGGACGCGAGAAAGAACTTTTATTCCCAGCGAGTCAGAAAGGAGTGGAACTGCTTGCCAGCTAACATCGTCGAAGCAAAGGATGTTGTAACTTTCGAAAACTTTTTGACAGCTTACACGGGGATTCAAAATTCGAATCAAAATTAGATTAGTAGCCGTAGACAATCAGGGTTTTATAGGCCGTGGCCTTCCAGCCCCTTTACCAACATTTAATATTAATATTATTATTATTATTATTCATTAATGAATATATATCGTTCGACTATCCCCAAAATTAGTTGGATTGCTCCACTACGTCAGTGCGATTTGGCAACCTGAATTGCGCGCTCTTGAGAAACAGCATTTCTGATTGAAGCTTCGCTATCGATTCCTTGATACCATTGTATTTCCCTAGATTGAATTTCCTGGCTTCGGCTTCTTTGTGGAATCGCACAAGGTGTTCCCTGTCCCGTGCATATTCGTAAGTGTATTCCCCTCTCGTGAGAACAAAGTATGTATAAAACGCAATGCTTGCTCCATAAGTAACAAAATGCGTTACAGGCTCCATAATATCCCATGAGTATTCCCACCACGTTAATCGAGCTAAGAATCCAAATTGTGCAGCCAAATAGGCCAAGCCACCCCAAACCAGAATATTCGTCCTACGTGCTGCTTTCATATCGAGTACCATCTTAGATTCTTCTAAAGGTGTTAATTCTGACTGCAAATGCTCTAGCAATTTCTTGATCTCGTCTTCGCGTTTTTCCTGATACTGTTGCACGTGAAGCTCTGTATGAAGTCTTTCAATTAAGTTACGAACTTGCGATAATTGGTCTTGAGAATTTGTCTCAAGTTCTCCTCCTTTTGGTGGCACAACATCATATTCATTCTCATTAATTATAATCTTAAAATCATTCTGCATCAAGATATCAATAGGTGTTGAGTGCGAAACTCTGATGCCATCGCTATTATAAATTGCGGCTCTTTCTACTCCACCATCCTCCTCCTTGATGAATTGAACAAGATCCTTTACGGAGTGCGTTACTGGTCTCAAAGTAAATTCACAAAGTTCATTTCTTGATGGGAGTGGTAGTGATAGCAGAACAAGTCCCTGTTTATATGATGCTGATGCCGAATCTGCTGACCCTGCACTTCCAAAGTTCCTATTCACAACCAAATGTAGTCCAGCTAAACTTGCTTTCGCTGTTCTTGGGAGGGACCTTGCTGATGCACATCTGAGGATGGAATGAATGCAATGAGCCATCTTTCTGGAGGAAACTTGAGAGCGTTTTGCTTCTCGCTCAATTTCCAGCGGCCGCCATAACCTCAGTTCTTTTCATTTCAATGATTATTATTATTCTTATTATTATTAATAAGTAATGATTGAAATGCCTGGCTTGTTGTAGATACCAGCAAAGAAAAACAAGACAAATTGTGCGAAAATTTTCGATACATCTTATATCTTCTTCAGTCGCTAATGATAATTCTATAAATGGATCTAAGATTTAAACTGTGCTACACGAATGTTGCGTTCTATCAAATCTAAGGAATTTGGCGTTCTCTTAACTCTAAGGAATTTAGCGTTCTCTTAAACCTATCGAGAATGAAATTCTAATAATCTTGCGTAATATTACTGAAACTGAACTACTAAGTTAACTAAGATAAACTACCATAAGATAAACTTACAATTACCATAAAGGGAGAAATATAAACGTCCGAGTTCATTCGTCATGCTATTTAGGCCGAAAGGCTCACGTGAACCCAATCGTGTCATCCACAGATTTTCATGATGCTCAAGTTCATCAAGTCCTCCTTCCACTTTTTCTAAGACATGTACCCTAAGGTCGCGATCAAAGTTACAGTCTTTTGTTTTCATAAAAATGTTTACCCAACTCTGTGCTTGTTGGATCATGTCCGGCATCATATCTATGTTTATTAAAACGTTGACTCAGAGCAGGCCAGAGCAGTCGATGTGAAACCAACGTAGAGTTGTTTGTGTTTGACGCACTCGGCCGCATACACAACGTTCTTTGACTGGCAATAGCCTCCGGAGACGTAGCTTGTTCTGCCATTGTTGCTGTTTGTCAGGCAATCCTTTCTGGCCCATGTGGTTACAGAGTTTGCAGGGGCGTCCTCGTTTCTTGGTATTTTTGGCGGTGCATCTCACGCTTGGTCCTTTTGTTTTCAATATTTTCTTCTGTGATCTAACTAGAATGGAGCGAATGTTTGGATTTCTTCGGTAGGAGACGATTGGCGGTTCTGGAAAAGTTTCTTTCAATTCTGGATGGTCAGTTATCATACTTTCGTAATTTCTGCGCAAAAGGCTGGATAATCCCCTAAACTTAGTATGCCAGTTGATGACAAAAGGTACTCTTTCATTTGATGACTTCCGTTTCGTTGTTGCCGATTCTAATAGTTCTCTTCTGTCTCTGTTTTCAACGTCTGTGGCCATTTGGACGAGTTTGTGTTCAGAATATCCTCGATTTACATAAAAACGTATGAAGTCACTAGCATGTCTTCGGTAGTCCTGGATTAGGCTGCAAATTCTACGAATTCTTATGAACTGCGACAATGGGTTTGAGCGAATGGTATGACTTGGATGATCCGAATGTCTATGAAGGTAAGTGTGGGTAGCCCGTTGGTTTGCAGTATAGTTCAGTTATAAGTTGACCATTATGTAATTTCACTTTTGTGTCCAAAAACACTACGTTCTCCGTAGAAAATTCCGATGTAAATGTAATCTTTGATTTAAAATTGTTTCTCTTGCAAATGAATTACAGTATGATAAGAAGTCATTAAGGCTTTTGATATCTCCAATCCAGATGAAAAATATGTCATCTATGTACTGGACTTTTTTGTTGCACCTGGTATAATGAAGCCAGTTTTCCAGGAGGCACACTGCACCCTTGTCAGTGTTATTAGAACACAACGTTTTTCAGTTCAAAGCGTTAAATATCACAGGATTTATTCTCCCTTTTATTTAAGGTTTTGATATTTCTCCTAGGACTCAAAAACATGAAGCCAAAGTGTTCCAAGAGAAAGAAGAGCTCAAATCACAACTTTCTGTTTTGATGGAAGAAAAGACAAAGTTGGCTAAGGTTAGTCTTTTGGTAGCCTGCGTTACAGACCATAACGAGGGGAAGTTATGGTCTGAGTGATGGACTCACTTTTGTTGTCCCAACGACTTCAGCATAAATTCAACAAACAAAGAGCTAGACAAGCCAATATCATTATTTGAATAGCAGATTTCACAAGATCTCTGTGAAACTGGGACAACAAAAGTGAGTCCATCACACAGACCATAACTCTTCCTCGTTATGGTTTGTGACGCAGGCTAGTCTTTCGATAGATGTGTTTTATTTGTTTTCAGAATGGCCCCAGTTTTCCTGGAAATACGCCAATATCGCCTGTCGTAATCCCTTCCTTCGCTATAGACCATATCCGATTTCCATTTCGAAACTCCCATGCGATACTGAGATGTAACGCGAACAGCGCCCTTATATTTTACTGTGGAATGGTCTGTTGCAGTGGCAGACACTTGGACAAATATTAGGGGGGCGAAGCTATTGTTTCGGATAAAATGCATTGTTCACTCCTATTGTTTTCAAACAAAAGATCATTGTTTTCTCCAATATTGGGGGGCGACCGCACCCCCTAGCTGTCCGCCACTGGTCTGTTGCTGATCAATGCTGATCACTTTTCTGGCATACGTCTGTCATCAGGCAGCTATGAGCTACTGTTGTTGCTTGCTGTAGAAAGTTGGGCGCCTCTCTATTTACCAAAAGAATAGAATTTCCTTACCATTCCTTGATTCGATGTTTCTTTATGATTCCAGAGTTTTGATGAACTGAAAGAATCGAAAAGGAATCTGGAAAACGAAAATGCCAAATTAGTGAGCCATACGAATTTAAACCAAAAGATTCAACATCATCTCAATTTGAAGAAAGAAAATAACAATCTGAAAGAAGTAAGTTTGCATTTATTTTATCTTTTTGCAAATTTGAAAAAATTTGGTTCTTGCTTCAATTTACATATTTGGACCATTTCGTTCGACAACTGACAGGCCCTTTACACGAGGCAAAATTTTAGCGTGGATTAAGACTTCATGGGCAAAAATACTTTCTGAAAAATATGATGCTGTACAAATTTATTGTTGTTTGTTGCTTGTTTGCAAACTTTTCCTCCAAAAGAACATTTTTAAAGTTGTCGGTTTCACACAAAGAAACAAGTCCCAAGTGATTCAAAATTTGACCTCATTTTGTGATTCATCTGCGTAAGCAAAAGAAATCTACAAGCCCCTTCTCTGCTCGCGTCATCTTGCTAAATAGCTTTCAAGAAGAGTCTTCCAAATTTAGTTCCAAGCTTCAAGCAATTCTCCGAGGAAGCGTCGAAGCAAATTTTGAGGGACTCCATTTTGTCATCTATTCGCTATAATTATAGAATCACCAATAATGCTAAACATCGTAAAGGAAAGTGGTCCTGCCAGACAATCTAATTGTATAACCAGAATTGCAAACACAAACAGTAATCGAGAACGGAATAACATAGCGGAATATATATCAGTTGAAATAGAACTCTGATTTTGTTCTCCATCTTTCTTCAGCAAATTTCAAAACTCAGCTTGGAAATTGTGCATTGGAAATCGAAAGCTCCTAAGACTTGAAATATTGATATAACGTTCAAGAAACATTATAAATTTGGTATGAGTATATACAAGTATAGAAAGCAGTTTGTTTTTAGATGACAATGAGTTGTAAACAAGAAGCTTGAAAAATATATATAAAATGGTAATCATATGTAATCATGGAAGAACTACCGAGTATGCTAAATAGTTCATTGCCTCTCAGATAACCCATCGGTGAATGATAGTACACGCTTACTTTTTAGTACTAAAAGTTTCTCAAATTGTTTCTTATTTTTTTTTTATGTAAGAGTTATGATGCAGTTTCTACCGCTGCTACAGATATTTTTCTGGACATATAACTTTTTAAGTGGGAAGTTGTTTTATTGCGTTCAAAACATTAAATTGGAGTGAATATTACTCAAGAATAAATAAGGGTTGAACAACATCTTGGCCATAATTTTCTTAAATTTAGCTTTGGAAAGTTTCTTAGCGCTCCTCAAACATAGTGCAAGAGTTTCTTAAATTTTCGGACAATCTAGTGCTAATTTCTTATAAACCAGTTTCTTATAAAGAGAAAAGCGTGTTCTCGACCAAATTGCACTTGAAGAGTCTTTTGGATGTACAGCACTTAGAAACAGCCTTCCAANACAAACGAATTTTCGTAAAGTTGAATTTATCTATGTTTTCTCTGCTGATAAAAACACGAGAAAAATCACAAAAATACTTCAGTCTTTCAGCTATCAGTCAAAATTCAATTCATTCAAATCCATCTAGTACTCTAGGTACTACGATTTTTCAAACGTGGATACTTTTTTTTGGCGCACCCGGTATATCAGTTGAAATAGAACTCTGATTTTGTTCTCCATCTTTCTTCAGCAAATTTCAAAACTCAGCTTGGAAATTGTGCATTGGAAATCGAAAGCTCCAAAGACTTGAAATATTGATATAACGTTCAAGAAACATTATAAATTTGGTATGAGTATATACAAGTATAGAAAGCAGTTTGTTTTTAGATGACAATGAGTTGTAAACAAGAAGCTTGAAAAATATATATAAAATGGTAATCATATGTAATCATGGAAGAACTACCGAGTATGCTAAATAGTTCATTGCCTCTCAGATAACCCATCGGTGAATGATAGTACACGCTTACTTTTTAGTACTAAAAGTTTCTCAAATTGTTTCTTTTTTTTTTTATGTAAGAGTTATGATGCAGTTTCTACCGCTGCTACAGATATTTTTCTGGACATATAACTTTTTAAGTGGGAAGTTGTTTTATTGCGTTCAAAACATTAAATTGGAGTGAATATTACTCAAGAATAAATAAGGGTTGAACAACATCTTGGCCATAATTTTCTTAAATTTAGCTTTGGAAAGTTTCTTAGCGCTCCTCAAACATAGTGCAAGAGTTTCTTAAATTTTCGGACAATCTAGTGCTAATTTCTTATAAACCAGTTTCTTATAAAGAGAAAAGCGTGTTCTCGACCAAATTGCACTTGAAGAGTCTTTTGGATGTACAGCACTTAGAAACAGCCTTCCAATCGGATGTCAGAAACGTAGAGAACTTTTAGGAGTACTCATCGAGATTACCATCATACTTTATGTTAGTTCAGCAGTTTATGCAGAAGAGTTCATTTTAATATTTTTTGTATACTTTTCATGGAATATATTAAAAAACTTTAGTAAGTTTTATCACGTTTGGGAAGATGTTTAATATTTGTTTATTTTGTCGTTCCGGCTTCATTTGGTGATCTCCAATTTTTTTCTTTTGGGAGCCTGTAGACTGAAGGTAGATGCTGTATGCCTGCCCATAGACTGGCTTGCACTTAATTTACAGACAGAGACACTGTCGCTCCGAATACCTGTAAACGGTCAAGTAATTCTAATGATTATCAATTTACCAAGGGTGGCAAAAAATAGAAGGCACCTCTTTTTTTGGAACGATGTCAAACAGTCAAATCAAACAGAAATCTTCCCCCGAAAGGACACGTCAACGTCAAACATGAACGCAAATCGTATCAGCTTTGGCCTTAAACATTGTTTGGGGAAATTATAAGATTACTTTTCAAAATTTCTGAACTAGCAGCTATTTGACAAATTTTTCTGTTTATTCCAGTCCATGTTTCTGTTTGGGTCCTTTGCCCACTTTGTGCGCTCCTTGCTTTTTCGTCCCGCATTTTATATCAACTGGATTACATGACGGAAATATCTGTAGACTAAAAGTTGTTGTTGCTGTTGTGGCTCCGAAAGGGTGGATAGGTTTTGTTTATTTACGATCAGTTCCTGCGAAAAATGAAACCTGAACACTGCAAAGAAGCTATTTTGGTCGCATCTGGTATTACTAGCAACGAGTAGAATTTGATATCAGAGGGACTTTGATCACTTTACCAATTTTGCTAAAGAACTGCAATTAAAGAAGACTGCACACTTGCAAAGATGCTGGCTGCAAAGTTCAGGCAAGTTAAGCAGCTTAGGCCCTTCCAGCTGCAGCTTAGGCCAGCTCGCCAGTTCTCCACAAAAGCACATCTGGAGGCGTTTGTCAGCTCATCTAACTGGTATGGCAAATTAGCAGGGGTGGTTATTGGTTCAAGTGGGTTGCTTGTTTGCATGTTTGGAGTCAGAAATGCACTTGCAAAAGAAGAGAAAAAGAAAAGGGTTGTCGTCCTCGGTTCAGGCTGGGGAGCTGTCAGTTTTTTGAAGAACCTTAGAAAAGACTTGTATGATGTGGTGGTCGTCTCACCAACGAATTATTTCATCTTCACCCCATTTCTTGCAAGTGTTACTGTTGGAACAATCGAAGCAAGAACCATTTGTGAACCAATTCGAAAGATTTTGACCAGAAAACACAAGGGAAGCCATTTTTATGAAGCAGCATGCACAGACATTGATGTGGAGAACAAAAAGATTGTTTGTGTGAAAGATAATGAAGGTAGGCAGGATAAGAATAGAGTTAGCTTATGGCTTACAGTTATTTTAAACTTCTTGCAGAGCAGTCTTAGATCCATTTTATACTCTTATGCCACAAGAATTATGCATGCTTTTGGACTGTGGCAAAGATCCCGTTACGTATATACATATACCGGGTGTCTAAAAAAAAGTGCCCCCTTTTGATTGGAAAAAGGAGCAAAACATTAGGATATCGGGACTTTCCGACTGCGCAGCTGAATTGTATAATCTTCAAATTAAATGCAAGTACCTTGCATTTACAAATCGTCCACCAAACACCAGAGATACGAGCTCCCAAAGTCAAAATTTAGTGTGCACCTGAAACCAGAGGTTTTGAAGTTAGAAAAATCTGTGTGTTAGACAGCGCAAGATAATTATTGTTCTTCTTAAGCAATAAAAATAGTCAATATTTCTTTCCTTGATGCTACTGGTTTCTTTTGAAAAGCTAATCTTGTTCCAATTTCATTTTAAGTTAGCATCAAGATAAAAATTTTTGATATAGGATTGCTTCTGATCACATGACATTTGCCAACCCCGAATTTTGAACATTGAATTTTGCAGGATTCCTGTTTATCAACAATCTAATGATATATTTGATTTCCTCAAGATGAAAAGTCAACCTTTACTGTTGACTATGATGCTCTAATTGTTGCTGTTGGTGCAGAAACTAGCACTTTCAACATCAAAGGGGTCAAAGAACACACTCATGCACTGAAGGAGATTTTGGATGCCCAGATGATCAGAAGGAATATCATCAATTCCCTTGAGAATGCATCTTATCCAGGAAAATCTGAAGAAGAAATCAGAGCACTGTTGCATTTTGTAGTCATTGGAGGAGGACCCACAGGTACATAACAATGTTTAAGTAACTTCTTATCTGTTAGAAACATTGGGGGTAATCAACCTGGGACAACAGGGTTCAGTGGGTGGGGGTAAAATGGGTCAATGACAAATTCATGAATTTCACTGTTGTTGTGCTTTAGTAAAAGAAAATCAGCTTTTAACAAGAACAAAGACAATTTCGTTCATTGAAAGAGCTGCAAGTTTACACAAGGAAATTTTCCCTTAATTTTTTGTAGGAAAAAATCAAGTGACCCATTTTAGCCCACTTCACTCCATGTGGACTCAGTCACCAGCACTTGGAGTTTGTGCAATGCTTTCAGGAAGCTTCAAACAAACTGTTGCAAACTGGTTTGATGCAAAATTCAAACTCTTTGCAAACAATTTACAAACTCCTAAATCTGAAACATACTCAAAACAATACTCTCATTCAAGCTTTGCACAAATTTGCTGCAAACTAAATGCAAATTAAATGCAAACCCAATTTTTTACTGTGGAAAAATTTGTTTGTTCTTCCGCGTGTCCCAGAAAAATGCTACCGATTTGAAAAATTCTAATGCAAACTGTTTCACACTCATTATCAAACTATTAGTTTTATTTAAATCTGGAGTGATTAGAATAAATTTTGATATATTATATTCCAGTATGTTTGGTAACTATAGAGTTAAAAATTTTGCAAACTTCAAATTTGCTGTTAGTTAGGGCAAAACCAGAGCTTCAAGCATTTGAGCAAAAGATAATGGAAAATTATGAAGCATGGCAATCCCTGAAATCTCACGGCATTGCTGACAAACACGCAAATAAACTATTTTATTTTGCATTGAACAGACACTTTCACAAAAATGTCTATTTAAGTGCTCATGAGGGTTCTTTACTTTTCCTGAAATGATTAGGCCATTATTTGAGTTATACTTTCAATTGTAAATGAGCATGAAGAACTCCCTTGGGACTTGATAACTCAAGAACCAGCAAAGGATCTCTGTGTTACAGTTTCTTAATTACTTTTGCGTGCTTGTCAGTGATGCTGTGAAATTGCAGATATTTCTTTGCTTCTGATTTTCCATTATTATCTCTTTCCCATATTCTGGAAGCTCTGGTTTTGTCCTAATAGCAAATTTGAAGTTTGCTAATTTTTAACTCTACAACCAAGTAACCAAAAATACTAGAAAATAGATCAAAATTTAATCTAATCATTGCAGATTTAAATAAAAACAATTGTTTGATGATGAGTTTGAAACAGTTTCCATTAGCATTTTGCAAATCTGTAGCGTTTTTACTGGACAACCGGTATAATGGCTCTCCAGGCTCACTACTGGCTATATCCATGTTTAAAGGGAATTGACATAGGTACATCGAGTGGCTGCTATGAATACGCTAAAGAAAACACGTACACACCCATTATTTCCTTAGCTACACAATGAAACGGTATGTGCCCAGGTTATCAAATACAATAGGCTAATTTTTACCACTTGGCCTGGGCCAGTTTTAACCATGTAGATTCACTTTAAGGTTGACTTTTGATAAGAGTGACAGCTAAACAGAAAAATTCTTGACTTGTCACAGGTGTGGAGTTTGCAGCAGAATTGAAAGATTTTGTAAAACATGACTTGGTGAAGCTGTATCCTGAGCTGCATGACAAAATCAGCATTACCTTGATTGATGGATTCAATAAGATACTTTCTACATATGATGAAGAGGTGGGTTACATCTTCCAAATTCAGAAGCCAGTGTTTTAGGGCGTACATACTTTTGGGTATCTGAGATCTCAAAAATGTGCTGAAACTTGTAGACACTTTTGCTGCATCTTGTAGGTCCTGGCTTTATAGGTCAAGGGTGTCGCCATACCAAAAAGAGTGGGGTGGACTTATTAAAGAATTAAGTTCTGAAAGGTATACCCAGCCATTTTTGTACCGTTTTTGCTTAGCAATAACTACTACCCTGAGAAAACTGGCAACGCCCTTGTTATGGATTACAAACCATATGCATAAAGTGGGGACGAAAATAACCAGATGCAAAAATTGTAAGGACTGTAAGTGCTGCTGTATTTTATAATATTGGCTAAATGTTCGACCACCAACATCTTCCAAAGGTACAACACTACAATGCACTTACCCCGTCTATCGTTATCTTTAAAGTTTTGAAAAGTCTTTGTTTGGTTCAGAACTTGAAACTGTGATAATACTATCTGACGATTTGCTAGACCAATGTCAGATGACAATATTTAACAACTGGTTCCACTAAATCACTAATCCACATGATTTTTAAATTATTAAGCTTTCAATTCATTGAGAATTCCAAAAACTCGCATCTTGAAAGTGGTAGGGATCCAAGAGTGCGAAGTGCAAATATTCCCGAAACAAGCACATTTAAGGCAGAATTAACGTTTTCGAGTTGCATGCTTTTCCTTAATTAATCAGACACTGTTCTTACCAAATCACTTCTTTTCAACAGATCAGTAAATATGTTGAGAGCCGGTTTGACAAAGCTCAAATCAACTGCGTTACAAGTACATTTGTCACTGAAGTTGAAGATGGACTGCTGCATGTTATGGATGCTAAGACAAAAGCAAAATCGACCATTCCATTTGGAATGTGTGTATGGGCAGCTGGAATTGCACCCAGACCTCTCACAAAGTTATTTATCGCTAAGATGCCTGGACAGACAAACAGGTAACTAACTATAACTAACGATAACTGATAGAGCACAGCATTAAAAATCAATTTACAAATTGCTTTCAATTTTAGACTTAAATGACGGAAAATTTATTACTCGCTTTGTCTTTTTTAGTTTTGTTAGTGAAAAGGGGAGAAAGAAATTCTACCTAAAATGATTGGTAACCAGTGGCGTTGCCAGGGGGTGGACTGGGAGTTTCTCAGAGTGGTATTTATTCATCAGTAAAGATAGTGTCAAAATGGTTGGGTATACCTTACAGAACCTAATTCTTTACTTTGTCCACTCCACTTTTACAGGGCTGGCGACGCCCCTGTTGGTAACACGGCTATTACAACAAATACCGCAACAATTACGTTTTACACAGGGTACTGTGTGTATGCAAACACTTGTTGGTTAACAACCCATGTGTAATTGCGGGGTAAGGGCTTCGCATCTCGTCTCACTGTCAACATATTGCTAATTGTGTTCGTTTTACTCATGTTCCTAATTTACTTGTTCGTTTTGATAGTCTTATCCTGCAAGTATGCAGCCTATAGTTCTATGTAACTCCGATCACGGGCGTAGGGGAAGATAAAATCTGGGGGGGCTGCCCGATAAAATTTCTATTGTTTACCAAATTTTTTGCCCGACTTAGGGTGGATTTTTGCCCGAAACAGGCTGATTTTGGTAAATTTTTCCAACGTCAACCTAGCCCCCTAGCCCCCTAGCTCCTACGCCTATGACTCCGATGCTTGTAGTGATTATTATTATTATTGTTATTTTTATTTTATAATGCGAAAACTTAAATAGATGTCCCGATTGACTTGTCAAATAATGCACTGTGTGCGTTCGCCGTCTTCTTTATTAGATTGGATGGCAAATGTCGGACAAAACGCTCAGCAAATGGCTATTCTTCGCAACGTTTAAGTTTTGTGCGACATTCTCAGTTTAGGAGTTTCTCTTGCATTAATGTGAAATGCTGTTTCTAATCGTTTACATTTAATGTGATTCGTCCATGATAAGCGAAGATTTTGTGCATGCAAATTATGGATACCTGGGATTAGGCAAAGAATGAATTTTGTAGTCATTTTTATAACTTTAAAATAGATATCTTCAAACTTTGGTTGCTCAAACAGACTGAATTTCACTGAGTTAAAGGGTCTGTTTCAACCAGCATGCTTTGCACGTGTCATCCCTTTGTTGGCCGTTGTTGTCACCATTTTCATGGACCATGAAAATGGCGACAACAAAGGCCAACAACGAATTGGCACGCGCAAAGCATGCTGGTTGAAACAGACCCTTCAAGGCTCTTCGTGAAACATCTCTGGTATTCTTTTTATTCCAGAGTTTCATAATTTTTCAAGTAACGGAACTATTTGGCAGTACAGGACATGCCCAGGGGGGACACTCAGCACATACACAAACGGGGGGGTCAGTCTGAGAAATTTTAGGCAACCCACAAATATCAGTTCAGCTTCATTGCAACCCAAAAATATCAGCTTTTTTATACTTAGACACCTGTAAACGAACATAAAATATCCTGAAACAATGCAAATTGAGGTCAGGATTGCCTCTAAAGAACCCAGAAATATCAGTATAACAATATTTGATGCCAACAAATATCATGGCCATAATTTGAGTAGATTTGGACCCAAAAATATCACTTTCGGCAATATTCTGACAAAAAAATATCGGACTTACCTCCCCGTATGTGCATGTGCTGAGTGTCCCCCCTGGGAACACATGTATTGATCTTCAAATTTGTGTTCGTTTATTTCAGAAACGCAATCTTGACAGACAATCACCTGCATGTTCTCAACACAGAGGGTGTATTTGCATTAGGAGATTGCGCTACCATTGAACTGCATCGAATGTCAGATGAGGTGCATCATCTTTTTGATCTTGCCGATACGAATAAAGATGGCACACTTAGTCAAGAAGAATTTCAAGGTATGCCTTGTTTCAATAATAATTCTGATAAGGGCAAATCATACCGGGTGAGTCAGAAAAAACACGCCGTTAGCATAGGGCTCAAATCTTTCAAATCTTTGAAAAGGTGGATGTAAAATTCTTTTACATTTTTCTTTGAATTAAATGGCTTAAAAGGAACTCAGTGTACTTTGCTGTAAATCTGCCGTGGAATTTTTTAATATCTTGATTATTTTCAGAATGGCGGCATTTATATTTTTCTTCAAAGAATTCATGAAAAATTTTGACAAAATTAAAATCATCTTAAATCCAAAATCAAAACAGGAAAAATGATGCAATCTTCAAGAAAACCATAGTTTATGAAGGTCTACAATATGGTGGTAAGCAGAAATCTTTCGCTTTTCTAGTTTAAGATTTAAAAATTTGATGACGTCACAGCCTCAAAAATAATAAATGCCGCCATATTGAAAGTAATAAAGATATCAAAACATTCCCACGGCAGATTTACAGCAAAGTAAAGTACCCTAAGTTCCTTTCAAGCCATTTAATTCAAAGAAAAATGTAAACGAATTTTACACCCACCCTTATAAAGATTTGAGCCCTATCTCACGCCGTTTGAGAGGCTACTGTTTCCTGAATATCAAAGCAATAACAGATTTTATTATCTTAATTAATAGCCGACATGTTAAATTATTTTTAGACTTCTTCCTGGCTGAAATCGGTCACTCTATTCTGATCTTATAACGGATTTTCTCGAGAAAGTCTCATCGAAAAACCTCGAAAAATTGTCCAAAAAACCACGATCAAATTTCCCTAATATTCGTACCATTTTTCAGCAATGACTTGAACACGCTGTTGTCCTCTTGGGAGTCATCATTTCAACCGTTTGATCATTCTTTGCAGCCATTTTTTAAGACTTTTTGAAGGAACCTTCTCGAGAAAATCTCCCATAATTCTGGAGAGAAGAGACCAATTTGAGCCAGGTACATTTTCATATCTAACAAACATATCAGCTATTAAACAAGACATTTGCCAATTCATACAGACGGCATGACGTCACAGCAGCGTTGAAAACACGACGCCATCTTGTTTTGGGTAAATCTTCAGAAAATTTCTATAGATTGCTCCTCTATTCTACCTCGCGATAGTGAGTAGGAAAAAGACAGGTAGCAATTTGGACAACCTTTTGTCTGCATAAAAGAATGCCCAACAAGAATGACCCAGTTTGGTAGCAAGTCTATATAGTATCTCAACCCGGAATGGTTCATCTTGTCACCTAGTTATGCCACCGCACCCTTCTAGACCTTTAAATCTCCAGATCAACAATATCGAAAAGAGACCCCTACCTGTAAGCATTAGTGTCTTGAGCAATGGGGACACTCTGGACGGGGACCAGTTACGGCGGTTGTCGGTGTTGTTCTCTCGGCTGGGGTCCTGTTGCTCAACATTATCGTCTATATTAGCCCGACATCCAGTGTGAAACCGGCCTTAGTATTTATCACTAAAATCGTTTATGTGTAGCTATTTGTAATCGCATATTTAGTTGTAACTTAGTTGTATGTTCTTTATGTAATGGCCTCGAGGTAGTCATGACCTTTTGCTCCTCGGGGTATCGTCCTTGTAGTGTTGTAAAGTAGTTCATAAGTAATGTCTTAGGTAACTCGTCTTTGTAAACATTTTATATTGAATATAAAAAATATAAAAAATTTTCAACGTATATTTGAGAAGATTCCGTTAAAGCAAGTAGGATGATATCAGCTGAGCTATCAAGTCAAGAAATAATTGGTTCACTTTTTTATTTTTCATTTCGTCGCGAATCGTTATTATTCTTAATAAGCGATCATGAAACTTAATCTTGCAGCATCTTCTGCTCTTGGCCTTCGAATTTAGAGGAAAATCGATGACATTCTCATTTTCAATTTTCAGCCATAATGACTAAAGCAAAAGAAGAATTCCCTCACGTTGCTGTTCATTTCTCGAAGGCATTTGACGAGTCAAGAGCAGAGTAAGAAATCTTTTAACAACATATTACAATTTCTGCGAGGAAAAGCACAGTAGACTTTTTTACTTGCTAGAAAAGGGGCTTGGATCGAGCGTCCAAATCTGGTAAAGTTTGAGGAGGAAAAAAGCACGACCCCTGTTCTAAGTAGAAACACTGCTAGCTGTGGCATGAAGTTGCTTCGGATCTCAGAACAATTTTGAGACAGTTTTTCATAGATAACTTGGCTCAAATTGAGTTACAAATGTTGCAAGCAAGTCTGATTCGCCTTCTGGCCTTTTTTCTGGCAAGTAAAAAGGTTCATTACATAAAATTCCCCCCAAACGTAAATACCATAGGGTCTTATACTTACTACCACTGAGGGGCAAATCACTGATTTTTTTTCGTACACCTTCATTGAAATCACAAATAAATCACACAATAATCACACAAAAACTCACAAAAAATCACAAAATCACAAAAATATCACAGAATCACAAAAAAATCACACACAAAATCACACAAAAAATCACAAAAAAATCACACAAAAAACCATGTGATTTTAAAATCACAAAAATCACGTACACTATTTTGAGAAGTGATTTGCCCCTCGACTACCACTACCTTCGCCCTTAAGTCCCACAATCTCTCCCAGAAATATGTTTGTTGATTTCTGGCAGTCAAAGCTCTTTAATGCAAAACATTTTGAAACCATCCTATAGTCGCTGAAGAAAAAGTTTGTTACATAAATAGACAATAACGCTAAATATGGCGGCCGCGCAAAGCATGCTGGTAAAAAGCTCCCTGACGACCACCTAACGACATAAAAATTTTGGTCTGCCATTTCGACTAGCTAGCTGTGGTGAAGTTTCGACAAGTAATAGAAAAACAATGTTGTTGTGCGTGCTGTACGTCGTTTGTATAAGTATAACAGTAATTTCAATAAAAATACGACTTGTACGAAGAATATGAATAGATACAACGTTTCGAGCATAACTCTTCATCAGGATACCTGATGAAGAGTTATGCTCGAAACGTTGTATCTATTCATATTCTTCGTACAAGTCGTATTTTTATTGAAATTACTGTTATACTTCGACAAGTAATCAATGTAAACAAATAGAAAACTTTTGTATTTCGAACGCGAATCTTTAATTAAAACTTCAATTCGAATCAAAACTTTCCTTTTTCTGCTTTGGACAGTTTTACTTTCGAACCATGTTTCATTCGAATTCAAGGTCGATTCGAATTCAAGTTAGCTATTAGAAACGGCAGACCAACATTTTTTACGCCGTTAGGTGGTCGTCAAGGAGCTTTTTACCAGCATGCTTTGCGCGGCCGCCATCTTGAGCATTATTGTCTATCGCACGTTGTAATGCTTCTCGTTTAGTTTGAGAAGAAATCCTGCTAGATCTGAAATTTGACTGAGAAGTAATTTCAGTGAAATGATAGAAATGAGCTTCCAAATGTGATAAACATACACTATTGTCCACAATAGTCAAAATAATAATGCCAGAATATAATACGCAAATGTATCAGGCATAACCCTTCATCGGTAGTGAACCAAATCTATGGGAAATGATGCGCGGATTTTTATATTTCTTAACACGTAACTGTCAGAAAAACTCTTAAAATTTCTACAGTTTTTATGTTTATTTTCCTGACATTTATTGTAATATAGAAAGTCTTTGCATTTATGAAGAACGCTTTCTAATTATTTTTGTCCTTTCCCACAGAGCATTTGCCGCTGCAGACATTGATAAAGACCATCGCCTAACTAAGGAGGAGTTCCAGAACTTCCTTACTTGCGTCGACAAAGAATTAAAATCCTTACCAGCGACCGCCCAAGTTGCTGCGCAGCAGGGAAAATACCTCGGTAAGATTTTTTCGAAGCATCCAGAGGTATGTGAATCTAATGATAATGGCAGTTTTGATGCTATCGATCCCTTTGTTTACAATCATTTGGGATCTTTTGCTTACATCGGCAGTAATCGTGCAGTTTTACAAAGCGGTGTTGGTGTCTTTAAAGGCCTCGCTACCATGTGGTTATGGAGAGCCTCGTACACAAGCGAATGTGTTGGTTTAAGGATGAAGGCACTCGTGCTTGGTGATTGGCTGAAATCAGCCACTGTTGGACGCGATACATCGAGGATCTGAGGTACATGTCTATGTGACGAGGTCAATCGGCTGAAGTTTTCCGCCTAGATAGAAACATTTCCATGTCATTAAGCCTCCGGAAAACTTGGAACTTGTTGGAATACAGTGTATAAGTCGTTGTTGTGTAGATAAACTCAACAAGTCTTTAATATATACCAAGACTCGTTTATGGTAAGAAATAAGGTATTATAGCCGATGCCTAACTCATGCACGACCCCTTTGAAATGAGAAATTCATAAGAAATTTTATTGAGTAAAATTACCATCATACAATCTAAGAATTTCCATAATGATAGCATATCTCTTATTTTGTAAAGCAAACTGCGTTGACAAGTCAGGCTCGCATTCCTGTTATGACATGCCTGCCTTCATTTTTGCGGTTTTCTTGCCTTCGTACACTCATTTGCAAATACATCACATCGAAATAACCCGTATTTAGCAAGTAATATTGATGAACTCAAGATCGATCAAATGCTATGTATGTAATGATAATGCAGTATTTTGTGCTGTACATATGGCATATTTACATATGTGTCACATTGACATGTTTTTCGTTGGTATTATACGCTTTCAGTATTTGGGTTTGAAAAGTAGCGTCGAGACAAGGGTTGATTTGTGGCAACGAGGAGGTGCCGTCGTGACCCCCATCAACACCCCTTGGCCCGCAAAAGAATTAAGTCTTGAAAGGTTGACAATTTATTTCGCATACAATTTTATGGCAACTTGCACTTTTATAGTTCCCATGGTTTGACTAATGACATGAAAAGTCTCCGGGGAGTGTCTTTAGTAGATTCAACACACGCAGGCCCGCCGAGTGGCCCTGATTTTGGTTAAAATATATGGAACAGGATTGTATACCTTTCGCACCTTGTTGATTGTTGATAGGAAATTATGCAAAATATGGCGTCAGAAAGAATTTCGATTGATTTGATTGGTCGATTTATCACGGAACACAAAGGATCATGGTAACAAATTCCTGACGCCATCTTTAACGCAATTGTTTATTCTGGGGATGGTTATGTCAATAATGCTACTTTTTCTGAGCCATGTCAACTATGCAGAAACTAAGTGCTCTATCTTAAGGCCAGTTAAATTATCAGTAATTTTTCCGAGCGGGCGGAAATTCTTTGGGGGGTACCAGAACCCGCAAACCCGCAACAAAATTTGCAAAAACCCGAAAAGCCGGACGCAAAATCTCACAAAACCCGAAGCTGCACTTTTGGACCAGAAAATCGAATTTTTGCCAGTATTTCGTCGATTATTTTCAACGTTTTCGCTTTGAGCGACTCTTCCTCGCTGTTTTAAGCATCTAAAAGCCAGTTCTTCGATCTCAGTCAACTACACAAACAATATGACTTGGAAAACCCGAAAAGCTTTGAATTTTAGATAGAAAACCCAAAGTCTGAGCGGAAAAATAGGCTAAACCCGCATCCCGTGAAACATATCAAAACCCGTAAACCTGCACGTTTAAAACATAAAGCCCAAAACCCGAGGGCTAATATTGGCCAAACCCGCAACCCGTGAAACCCCAAAGCCCCCTCCTTTTGTTTACGACAGCAAATGTCGCTTTGCAATTGAATAGAAGTTTAAGGTTGAATGACTTTTGATTGTATAAATTCTGCCCGCTCGGAAAATTCCACTGACTGGAAATCAGCCTTCACTCTTTATTTTTCCGGAGCTTAATCCAGGACCGGTTTTAATGTTTCCAACATTTTGTTCAAGGATAAGATCAAGGACTTTTGTTTGGTAAGGACCTCCCCGTAGTTTTGTCTAGGATTGACCACACCAGGAAAATCGTTTATACCGCAAATGAATATAATATCCATCGCAAGAAGTTCGTTGCACACAACCAAAATTCCTCAACACTTTCTCTACTGCAAGTTTTTATATTACAGCGCGTTTCTTTCATCGCTCTCGGATCCCTTTTAGTAATTATTTACATTAGATTGTTTTGTTAAGATTAACAATGTTTACATTTTCGGTGTACCTGCTTCTCTTAATAAATCCAATCTTTTTTTATTTCGTAATATCCTCTACACAAAGCTGTGCGGTTTTAGTAAAATTATCTTTCATCAATATTATTTGAGTTTAAATGTATTTCATTTGACGCAATAATTGAATTTCTCTGCACAGAATTTCCGTAAGGTGTTTAATTTCAAAGTTGTCTATAATTTGACGAAAACAGGCTTCGTTTTTCTACTTTATGAAAATTATATTGATTTGAGAATGTTTTCCACACGTCAGAGATTGTAGTCGTGAAAGGACAGATGCGTTGTTGTGATTATATTCAAGAAATTATCCAGCTTTCTTTTATCTCGAAAATTTTTGACGCCATCACGAATAGAATCGTTGGATATGAAAGTATGTTGTGGGAATTTGAACAGACGACCAAGAATTGATATTGGGAAAAGATCTTTTTTCAGAAGGACTGTTTCAAAGACGTTTGAAAGACTAGAAATTGGTAAGTCGTTGATATTAAATAGTTCGTTTTACTTCAGATATTATCTACCGGGTGTCCCAAATAAAAGGTAACAGATGTGATCAGGGCTAGCAATGCCAATTTAGCTCCAATCAATTCGCAATAACTTTTAAAATATTCCTGAAAAGTTAACTTGGACATAGATACCTTGCTGGTTGAGATGTGTGCTTCCAAAGTTGACATATTTATCTTGAAAGTTTAAATTTGCCTTCACCTCCAAACCAGAGCTTTGCCGCTTTGGCCAAAGCAAATTCTTGAAGCACAGCGATTAAATCAATAATCGCCTTGATAAAATTTGAACAAAAATTAGATTATATTATATGGTATTTGCTAGAGCTCACCTATTATGCATTTCTTAATTTTTCTTTAATTTTGATTTGTAATTTCGCTGTTCTTCAGGAATTTGCTTAGGCCAAAACGCCAAAGCTCTAGTTTGGAGGTGGAGTCAAATTTGAACTTTCTAAAAAAATATTTCAACTTTGGAGGCACCAATATCAATAAACAAGGTACCTATGTTCAAGTCAACTTTTCAGGATTGGTTTAAGAGTTATTGCGAATTGATTGGAGCTAAACTGGCATCGCTAGCCCTGATCAAATCGGTTACCTTTTATTTGGGACACCCGGTGTATTTCTTGCCTTTAATCAACTTCAACCCTTTAGGAAAATGGATTTTTTTTCAATGTGGGAGATATTCAAAGATTTCTCGCATGTTTTCTTGTTTGTTATCCGAAGGTATTTTCAGGACCACTGAGATTCTAAGCTTATCGAAGCAATGCCCTGGCCCTTCCTTTCCATGTGACCCTTGGTGACCACAGCACAGCTCGTGATTTCCGACAGGTTTGCCAGGGCGAGGACTCGAGCCACCAACCTTCTTTTGTAGGCCAGCGCGCTACCATTGAGCCATCCTTACCTATAGTGAAGTTATTCGTCCTTGAAGTTATTATTTTATGCGGAAGTTTGCACTAATTTGTGTTATTGTTAAAGAACGCCGCCGGTCAACCAGCATCCTTTGCGGTCGCCCTTTGCAGAGAATGTTGTCATATGAAAATGGCCGCCGCCGCCGAAAGGCAACAAGCGAAGCGCGCAAAGGATGCTGGCTCACTGACGTTCTTTAAGGATCAAGTTCTATAATGGTGGCCAACAATCCAAGAAATAGTGCCAATACTGAAAGAAAGTAAGAAATTACGGCAGGATTCTTTTTTTTTTTAATGTAAATTATGAACATTATTGCATATAAGTTTTAAATATTGTAAATAGGGTTTTATAGTTTGATTTAATTAATAGTTTCTTAATTTCTTTCGTTAGATTGTAATTAGATGTTTTTATCGGAGGGCCCCTTGAAAACCAGCTTTTGCTGAAGGGCAACCCTCCTTAAAAGAATTAAAAAAATATGTATGAAAATATAAAAAGTACTGAAAGTTTCCTAAAATTATCAGATTTTGAGAATTGAAAGTTTCTCGAGTTCCTTAAAAGTTTTATAATATGAAATGAATCTTGAAGAATCTTAGAACTATAGGTTCTACTACGAAGTTTCTGTCTACAACTTTTGATTGTGGCTGTGGGTGCTTAATGTTTAGGTTCGTACCACCACTATTCGTCAATGATGTCCGGATTCATAAGTTATCCGGATCCGGACATTAAATGCTGAAGTTGAAATTCAATGGGGGTAAAAAACGCTGAAGTTGCAAAATGGTTATGAACCATAACGATTTTGCAACTTCAGCGTTTTTGTCATGTTGAATATTGTCTCGAATAACATCCATTTTAAATCAGATGCTGTGAATTTCCAGTGTCGCAAAAAGCTATGTTTAAAACTTCACTGATAAAGCTAATAAGAGTAATTCCTCACAGTGTTTTTCAAGAATATACTCTCACGAGATATTCTGTCGCTTCCTTGAAAGAGGATGATCGCAGATTCTACAGCAATATACCGATGGGTGGATCACTTTCAAAACAGCGAACAACATCGTTGTAGACAAAAGTATCGTTAGGGATTTTTCTTGAAAACTGAGAATTTTGCCAAAAAGCAAACGAGATTTTTATGGAGTGCTTTGTCCCTCGCAAACAGGAAGGGAGACATAGGAAATAAGAAAAATCACAAATACATTGAATAAGGTAGGCTCCCTGTGTACGAACATGCTGTTATTCGAAATTGGCCAATCATAAAGCGCAAGGTAANCGAGATATTCTGTCGCTTCCTTGAAAGAGGATGATCGCAGATTCTACAGCAATATACCGATGGGTGGATCACTTTCAAAACAGCGAACAACATCGTTGTAGACAAAAGTATCGTTAGGGATTTTTCTTGAAAACTGAGGATTTTGCCAAAAAGCAAACGAGATTTTTATGGAGTGCTTTGTCCCTCGCAAACAGGAAGGGAGACATAGGAAATAAGAAAAATCACAAATACATTGAATAAGGTAGGCTCCCTGTGTACGAACATGCTGTTATTCGAAATTGGCCAATCATAAAGCGCAAGGTAACTGCAACGAGCTAACGTCTCTTCTCTTTCGGATCATATCATAATTTGATGTGATAAGTGTTAGATGAAAATTCTCATCCATAGCTGTGCTAAAAAATTGTAGCAAATTCTCGTTTTCATTTGCAAGGCTCCCATTAGCTATTCTAGTCGACCAAAATCTCTTGCTAAATTTTTTATGAAATTTCTCTTGGTTCGTATCAACATTTTGCCGTATCACTCTCACTACCAACTGCGTATTTAAAGCGTTTTCTTTCTTAGAAAGAACGAATGGCGTAATCTAGGCTACGGATCTCATCACAGTTAATACCAAGGCTTTACGAAATTTGGAAACTGCATTTTTTTATAAATTTTTATAATTTTACCTATATTTGCAATGCTCAGAAAAATAGAACAAAATCCCAAAAATACTTCAGCTTTTCGGATATCAAACAAACTTTGATTAATTCCAATATATCAAGTATTCTCCGCATAACGAATTTTCAAACATGTGAAGTTCTTTTGGTGCACCCAGTGTACACCACCTCGCCTATCTATTTTGATGCAAATACGCGTACAAAACTAGACTGACGATGTGATTCCTTGTATTCGTTCAATTTTTTTAATCTGATGTTTTCATTTTCTCTCATACAATCTCATACAATCTTCAGTTTGAAGCCATAATATCATTCAATTCAATGCGGAAAACTGAGACTCGTGTAATCAGTCTAGTACAAAACCAGATGCGTTGCTGAGAGCAATGTAGACTAGCTACACTAGTCCCTCAATGTCGCTGTTGTTGTTGTTGCTGATGGCGACATATCAGTTCTAAGGAGCATACAGAGATTGTGTAGCCAGTCTAAGAGCAGTGCACGATTTTGGGATTTAGCTTCACTTTGCATCGAGCTAAAGGCTGTATTTCAATAAAAGTGACGTACTTTGCGAAAGGTTTATAGCCTCCATCAAGACACGAAGAGATAATTTCACTTGATCTGGTATTTGCATAGACACTTTAGCTGCCGATTGTTCATTTTGCAATCAATCAGTTTATCAAAAAGTCGAATAAGTTTCAAGTTTCAATTTCATTTGAACAACAATTCTTAATCTACTACATTTCTGCTTACTATGAATGATCTAATTATTTTGATTATTGAAATAGCTGTTCAGGATACTTGGATACTCCAGGGAAGAACCGGAATTCTTCTCTAGAGAAACCCCAAAAATAGGGCGAAGTTTGAGAAGTTTTTGTATTTTCAGCAAAGAAAAGAAGTTTTACCCCATGGGAATTTAAGGACACTTTTCTTGTAAATCCATCTCCATTGAGCTATTTTACCACAAGTGATGTTTTCCTTATCTTATCATAGACATATGTTTGTACATGGTTTGTACAACGTGGTTGATTTTGTTGCCATCGGGTATATTTTATCCCTGATCATCTAAACATAGCTGAACTTTTCTTGTTACAATAAAGAAGAGAATTAATGTCCTTAATACTGTAGACTCATCATATAAGTCCCTTCGCTTACGCTCATTGAATTGACTTGCTGTTGTTGTTGTTGCTGTCTTTAATACGCAATTTACCTTCAAGCCAATCATCCTCGGACGAATCTTCGCCGAAGCATGGGTTGTGCCTGCAAGATAATTTTGTCGACAGAATTCAGAAAAATTTAAAGGATCCAAATCCGAAATTTAGGTTCGAAATCTTTTAAAAGGTTGGTGTAGAATTCTAGGACCTATTTCTTTTATTTGAATTGCTTGAAAGAATGTTAGCTGCTTTGCTATAATTCTACCGTTTGACTTCTCAGAAATCTTGAATATTTTCGGAATTGCAGCGTATTCTATATTTCAACTCACTTGAGGATGTGACTTCATCAAATTTCTATATCGTAAACTAGATGAGTGAAAGACTTGTGCTTCATATCATATCGTAGACACTCATAAAATATGGTTTTCTTGCAAAGTATTCTACGTTTCTTCAAAAAGTTTAGAAATTACGATGGTTTCAAGTTTTTTCAAAGCTTCCCTTGAATTCTTACAAAAAGAAGAAAAACCTTCTAATTCTGAAAATATTGAAGATGTCTGAAAACCAAAGGTAGAATTATAGCAAAGTAGCTAAAGTTCCTTTCAAACAATTCAAAGAAATAGGTCATAACATTTGCACCAACTTTTTAAAAGATTTTGAACCTATACCGAAATTTATAACTCAATTCGCAATTTAAAATTTTTCACGCTATAGAAGAAATTCGAAAACTGCTTGAGGGCGATTCAGGGAAATGCAAATTGTAGGACAAATACAACCCCCTGCGAATGACGTCTCGAAAGGGCTTCGTTCGTTACATATGCAAATAATCTTGTACTTGATAGAATTANAAAGAAGAAAAACCTTCTAATTCTGAAAATATTGAAGATGTCTGAAAACCAAAGGTAGAATTATAGCAAAGTAGCTAAAGTTCCTTTCAAACAATTCAAAGAAATAGGTCATAACATTTGCACCAACTTTTTAAAAGATTTTGAACCTATACCGAAATTTATAACTCAATTCGCAATTTAAAATTTTTCACGCTATAGAAGAAATTCGAAAACTGCTTGAGGGCGATTCAGGGAAATGCAAATTGTAGGACAAATACAACCCCCTGCGAATGACGTCTCGAAAGGGCTTCGTTCGTTACATATGCAAATAATCTTGTACTTGATAGAATTAATTTTTAAAACCCTTTTAAGACTGATTCGACTGATTTTGAAAAGCTTTTCGCGGTGTATCTGTCAGTCAATGATTCTTGCAACAACTGCGGATCATGTGATTCTGTTAATAATTGAAACTTGCAATAATTTAAAGATAATTTGAAAATACCTGTTGAAATTTTGAACACTGTATTTGGTAGGCAAACGTTATTACTCAAATTCTAATCATCACGGTCACGGACAACGAAGGAAAGACAAGGAACTATATTGGGGAGGTATTATGATTGCTAATAATATTATCACTGCAGAGAGATATCTAGAAGCTTACTGGATGCATCGAATCGAAATTCATAGTTCGCAGAGGTGACTGGTGGGGAGGATTCTTTGAGATTTGGTCAAGTTTTAGTAATTCGAGTTTAACAGGCCTCTAAGGCCGCTTCCCATTGCGCGATGAACTATCATCGCTTTCCCCATCGCCAATTTTTCAACGACATTTGACTGTAAAGCCTGATTTCTACCACCAGCATGTATCAGGCTTTACAGTCAAAGGTCGCTCCCAGTGAGCGATAAAGTTTCATAGCATTTGAAAAATTGATGATGAGGAAAGCGGTGACAGTTCATCGCGCGGTGGGAACCAGCCTTTGGGAAGGAACAGAGGTACAGTCTGCTGTTTTATTAGATACTGATTGCCGAAAGTTTTCAGGTAACTTGAAACTTGGTAGAAAAACTTGGTTATCACAAACAACGTAAGATTTTTGAAGAACAGTCATTGAAAAGTTATGTACCAACTGGATGCATTGAAAGGAAATTTGGCAATTTTAGTAGCAGAGGGTGGGGAGGATTTTATGAAAGTTTTGTCAAATTTTAGTTCTTCATGTTTCATTTCATTTTCATTTCATTTTATATTATTTAACCACGGTAGCCCCGTCAGTCCCGTGGGGACTGCTTTACAGGGGGCCGTGCAAAAAAGACTACAAAGTAAAAACCTAATTTACAAATGTTGGTAACTTAAGTTGAATAGCAATATAAAAATTAAAAATGTCCATATCAAAATTTTACGAAAATTAAATCAAAAGAAAAGTGGAATCACACCCTCTGCAATGGCTCGTTTAGCATTTTCTTGAAGGTGGGAAGAGAGGGTGCATGTTTGACATCCACGCTTAATTTGTTCCAAAGCTTAGGTCCACGAAATGAAATAGACTTCTGCCCATTTGACGTTTAGAAAAACTTCACAGACTTTCAGGAAGAACGGACGTACATCCTACCGTTTACATTGCTACTGTAAATTAAATTGCTACTGCTATTTATTACCCTAAATTATTTAAATTATTTAAATTATTTAAATTATTCAAAAATGCTATTTATTACCCTAATTTTCAGGTGTAATATGCTACTTTTTTCTATCTAACTGTTCACTGCAAATTGGAAGGAAACGTTTAAATTTGCGGAAATTACATTATTAGTTCTTGCTGTTACCAGTAATATCTCGAGTGCTTTGAAGTTACCATTTGCCAACTCCACGTTAAATTTTATCCCTGAAGGAGACTTAACTACTTTAGTATTTTTGGATGCTAGTTACTAGACATCCCATTGATTCTTGATTTTCCCACTTTAGATCATTATTGCAGAAGATTTCCTGGATCGTTGATATCATCTTTGATATTTGTCAATTTGGTTTGAAACGAAAATAAAGCAAGAGTGCTGTCGCTATCTTTGATACAAGAAAAAATAAGTGTCATTCATTCCTCGGTAAGTTGCAAAACTTTGCTATTTCCTCACCTTCAGCTTCTCGAACCCTGCTATTCTTAGGAATGCATGTTATCTCGGTATGTCGTTATTAATAAGAAGTCTGCATGTAATTTACAGGAGGCAGCAGGCAAAATTCCCATCATTACAGCCAGCTAACGATGCCTTCTTTCAACAAAAGAGAGGCCTTGATGTACCTGGTGAGTCTTTTTCTGGAGAAGATTGGAAAAAGGCTAATCATGTCAAAATGATTTCAAAGTTATTCAAAAGAAGATTTCATTAAAAATCATTTGCTAACTGAAGCAGAAATTTGAACGAAGACATTGCAAATTGATGCTTGATTTGATAATCGACAAAATATAAGCAGCCAAAACTCGCGAAAGAATCTCATTAGATTAGAATAATTTATTCTATCAATCCTATAAATTTTAAATTATTCGTCTCACTTTTCATCAGATAAAACCAGAAAATAACATCTGCGAGACGCTGTATCTGTTGTAAATGTGATAAGCAGGCTATAAGTATATATTGAGTCGGCTTGAGTTTCAAAGGAAAGAGCGCTGCGGAGTCATGAATCTAGAACACGGGATATTGTCGCGATTGTAGACATCTTTGGATACTGATGATAGTCATATGTTTTTTGGTTGGCGGTAAAGGGCCAAGATTGCATGCGAAAATGCATCATTTTTAATTTGTTGGTTGCTTACTTCAGTTTTCTAGAAACATCGTGTAAAGGTTCTTGTATTTACTCATTTTGATTATTAATTTAGTTATATTGGTAAAGTTGGACGATTCAATAATATACTAAGCATCAGGACCTCTTTTAAGGGACCAGGACTGGGGGGCAATCAATTGTTTCCTTGATTGAAAGGGACAACAGGGCTATTGTTTGAAAAGGTAAAACAATAGATCTAAAGAAGGGACTAGGGGGGCAATTGCCCACCCAGCTAGTATGTTAAAAGAGGCCCTGCTAAGCATAGCCGTCGAATCTTTGCAAAACTTTCAAATTAATCGTGTAAAATCTTATTTTTCCTTTCACCAGCAGGTCATTTTTTAATTAAATTTTTGATTGTATGACGTTTTATTGGCTTTGATTGAATTGTTAGTATATTTCTATTTATTTACTTATTCATTTATTCATCTATTTATTTTTCTCTTTATTAAGGTTTAAAAGGACACATTGTAGGCTAAGTTATATTTTGGTAGTTTCATACCTTCTTATTATTAACCATTATTTCAAACACACTTACACGTTTGTATTGTTTTCTCAAATTTTCGCAGCAAAATTTTCACAAAAATCTTATTGCCCTACTCTTTAAAATGAATTGCTCGAAGGGGAGTTTAGATAATTTGCCATAATCGCAGAGAGAGCATTTTTGATATCATCATTATCTTAAGAATTAAAGGATTTTTATGTTTTATGAAAGGATATACGAGAGAAAGTATCTAAAGCTTTGACAAACATTAAAAGCACCATAAATTCTAAACTGATTGAAAAAATCAATATAACCAATACAAATAACCTCAGTTTTTTGAAGATCTACAAGATGGTTGCAAGCAAAAGTCGGTGGCTTTTATGGTTTACGATTTGGCAATTTGATGACGTCACAACTTGAAAACTAGCAGTAATTCTGCTTTGTACTCTCCCAGTAATGCATAGTAAAGATTTCGTAATTTTAATGGGTTCGGTTTTTCTTTCAGGAAAGAAACTGTTAGCCATACTTCCTTTCTGAGTAGTACTGAGTTCACGCCTGTAAATTGCTTATGGGGCCAGACGGAGTCAACTTGTCAAACTTGATGTCAAAAGTTATCAATTAAACACACAGAACTACGATTGCAGAACCAATGTTAAAGCCAAGTTAACCTGAATGCACGAAAATTAATAACTGTTTTGGAAAGCAATGACTTTTTAGCACAACAGATAGTGCGTCGAAGAGCTAGTCGTCCAATGGGCTGTAACGCATCCAAGAACAATACTCATGTCATATCTCAGGACCAGCCAAAAACATTTCCCGCCAGTACAACAATAAATTCTACACATAAAAAACCAAATAAGCAAGTTTCAATAGCGGAGAAANTTATGGAACCAGACGGAGCCAAATTGTCAAACTTGATGTAGAAAGTTGACAATTAAACACAGAGAACTACGATTGCAGAACCAATGTTAAAGCCAAGTTAACCTGAATGCACGAAAATTAATAACTGTTTTGGAAAGCAATGACTTTTTAGCACAACAGATAGTGCGTCGAAGAGCTAATCGTCCAATGGGCTGTAACGCATCCAAGAACAATACTCATGTCATATCTCAGGACCAGCCAAAAACATTTCCCGCCAGTACAACAATAAATTCTACACATAAAAAACCAAGTAAGCAAGTTTCAATAGCGGAGAAAGATCCTTCAGTGATTCCTGAAATTGAATGTGATGAACAAATACACGCAGAACAACACGAAAATACGCGGGAAACTTGCACGATAAATGGCCTAACCGCAGACATTCACGAGGAAGCTAGAATAAATGACGTGAGCCAGATGGAAGCTAAAGAAATAGATGTTCACCCAAAAGAGGCTGGTAAAACAATAACAATAATTCACTTCAATGATGTTTACAATATAGAAGCACGTGACCAAGAGCCTGTTGGTGGAGCTGCAAGATTTGTTACGAAAGTCAAAGAATATGCAAATGAAGATCCATTGGTTTTGTTCAGTGGTGATTGCTTGAATCCTTCTCTTAGTAAGTTCTAGTTTGGTCACAGGGAAACCAGGAAATAATTGTTGCTAAAAATAAAATTTGTAAAAAAAATTTGTCTTTCTTTGTCCCCTGTGCGCTTCGTTATTTGTGTACCTTAGTCCCCTGTGCTCCGCGAAAGACTGAGAGATAGAAATTTCATAATTAAATAGCATGCCTCTACACAAGGCAGCTCATCGAACTTCCAAATTTTGCTACTTTTGAGCCATTGCTTGTGTGATCAATATCGCTGAAACTAATTTGGCTAGTCTGCACTTTGGCGGACCAGCTTTCGATATGAGCAAGTTATGTGTCATGGGGTAAAGGTTTGGGTCAGGGTTAGGTTTTAGAAAGGGGGTTTTTAGGGTAAGTTCTGGTTAGTTAGGGTAAGGTAGGGATAGTTAGGGTAAGGTAGGGTTTAGTTAGGGTTAGTAGGGTATTTGTTCAAACACGTTCCCGAGAGATATGACATATATCTGGTACGCTAAAATGCAGTCGCCCCACTAATTTTGTCCATGACGAAACTGCAAGGAAGAAACATTTAAATGGGATTCCCGCCTTCACAGTATTTGGTTGTGCAGTTTGATCCCCGTAACTAGCAAAATATGCTGATTTTTTGTTATATCCCTTTTTTCAACAGTGAGCACAGTAACAAAAGGGAAACAAATGATTCCAGTTCTCAACAAACTTGGTGTTCATGCTGCCTTGTATGGGAACCATGACTTCGGTATGATTTATGTTTGAAGCTTGTTATTGTTGTTGAGTCTTAATGGTATTGGTCTGAATAAAACTTTAATTATATGGAAGAATCTTTCTATGTGGTGGCGAAATATCTCAGGCATGTTTGTATGAACATAGGTTTCAAATCTTTAAATTGACGTAAAAAGGCTGGTGTAAAATTCTGTGTCCTATTTCTATGAATTGAATGGTTTGAAAGAAATTTTAGCTACTTTGCTATAATTCTACCGTTTGGACTTTTCAGAAATCTTGAATATCTGAAAGTCCAATGGTAGAGTTATAGCATAGTAGCTAAAGTTTCTTTCAAGTCATTCCATTCAAAGAAATAGGTCACAGAATTTTATACCGACCTTTTTAAAGATTTGGAACCTTTGCTGTATGTATGTACAACGTGTTGTTTTATGCATGTATGACTTATGATTCCCAGTATGAGCGTCCAACAATTCAATCCAATAGACAATAACGCTAAAGATAGCGGCTCAAAAAAAGACTCTGTCATGTTTTGCAGCAAAGCATGCTGGTAAAAAGCTTCCTGACGACCACCTAACGACATGCAAATTTCGGTCTGCCGTTTCGACCAGCTAGCTTGAATTCTAATCGACCTTGAATTCGAATGCAACATGGTTCGAAAACAAAATTGTCCTATTTGTTTACATTGATTCCTTGTTCCGAACTTTACCACAGCTAGCTATTCGAAACAGCAGACCAAATTTTTTATGTCTTTAAGTGGTCATCAGGGAGCTTTTTACCAGCGTGCTTTGCGTGGCTGCCATCTTTAGCGTTATTGTCTATTGTGGTCACTACTACGAATGGACTAAGTCTAGTATGAAAACACTCTTAGAAGTTGCAATGCTCTTTAACTTTCAACAGACTTTGGCGTTGATGATTTACTTGAATTCAAGAATGCAACGACATTTCCATGGTTGCTAAGCAACGTCATAGATGACTTCACGGGAGACTTCTTGGCTGATGGAAAAGAGAAACTTTTGATTGATTGGCAAGGCCACAAGGTTAGCTAAATTAATATTCTACTCCTGAAAGTTGCGTGAACTATGAGAAAATGTTACTGCTATTGTAGACTTACGGCAAGAGCCCTTTGCTTTGCTATACGACTACAACAACAACCACCCAACGGGGTTGGAGGCACTCGTACAGTTTTGGACAAGCATTCTTGTGTTGTCTTTTTAGAGTTGTATTTTGGTCATGTGTTATTTTTTGGATTGAGTGCAGTTATTTTTATGGGCTTCGACAAATGTGCTGGTGTTTTTTGGGGCTTTTTTGAAAAAGTTGTCCTTATTTTTTGAGGTCAAGAAAAATTGCCTTAAAATTTTGCTTGCGTTAGTTTGCAGGCGTTTAAGGTAGCTGTGTAGGGTTTCAAGGGTAACTTTTCAAAGCAACTCAAGCTCAATGTATGAAATGGGAGACACCCGATTGATCGATCTGTGATTGCTATGATTACTGTGATTGCTATCATTTCTTTCTTGAAGATTGGAATAATTGGATTAATCGAAGAAGAGTGGCTTGTCACACTGTCGATTGATCGATCTGTGATTGCTATGATTACTGTGATTGCTATCATTTCTTTCTTGAAGATTGGAATAATTGGATTAATCGAAGAAGAGTGGCTTGTCACACTGTCGATTGATCGATCTGTGATTGCTATGATTACTGTGATTGCTATCATTTCTTTCTTGAAGATTGGAATAATTGGATTAATCGAAGAAGAGTGGCTTGTCACACTGTCGATTGATCGATCTGTGATTGCTATGATTACTGTGATTGCTATCATTTCTTTCTTGAAGATTGGAATAATTGGATTAATCGAAGAAGAGTGGCTTGTCACACTGTCGATTGATCGATCTGTGATTGCTATGATTACTGTGATTGCTATCATTTCTTTCTTGAAGATTGGAATAATTGGATTAATCGAAGAAGAGTGGCTCGTCACACTGTCGATTGATCGATCTGTGATTGCTATGATTACTGTGATTGCTATCATTTCTTTCTTCAAGATTGGAATAATTGGATTAATCGAAGAGGAGTGGCTCGTCACACTGTCAACTGTAGATCGTCGGGATATCACATATTGTGATTTTGTGGAGGTCGGAAGGAAGCTAGCCAAGGATCTTCGAAAAGAGGTAAGATTTATTTTGCCGTTATAGTTCTATGTTTATTTCATTGTCTATTGTTTCTGTCCTATCTACTCTCCTAGTAGCTGTTCTACAAAGCTGCAGTATTTTAGCAGACCATGCTAGATGAACTTTCTTGAACTTTTGAAGGATTTTGGAGATCAATGATTCAAGATGTATATACTAAGAATCAGAGTGAAATGAATAACAGCTGCATACGACCAAATACAACTAACAACCGACATGGTCACATTAAATCGTCCATAGAATAGATCATTATTTACTTACTACTTAAGCCCAAAATTACGCTCCATATTGACATGGATTAATGTTGTCGCTATATAGATCTATAGAGACTCTATAGAGTATTCCATTCTATAGAGTCTCTCTCAAATTAGATGTCACTTGAGATTTGCGATAACACAAAATCAATCATGTAAAACAGTTCAATTGTTTCTATCCGCGAACATTTTCACGTGAAATCTTATTTGAGGCAGACTTTAGTTGCAGCGACGTACTGATATCAGCTCGAAAGAAGGACTGAAATTGCAACTCATGTAGTGAGTCCAAAATCCTCTATTGACAAATCAGATACCTCTTGATTGATTTCGTTCGTTTTCTGTCCAAAGGGTGCAGACTTGGTCATAGCATTAACACATATGAGGATACCAAATGATAAGAAACTTCTAGAGAGTGACGCTGATATTGATTTGATATTGGGTGGGCATGATCATCATTATGAAACTAGGCAGGTATGATTTTCTTATATCCTATGGTATGAAGTAGACTGATTACATGTGGTAGTTTCGCTCCTCCGCCGAACTGAGCGGTCTCGGTTTGGCTGGCTTTAGTCTCGTTTTGGTGAGCGATAACTGGGACTCACTGTAATCAGTCTAGGTATGAAGAGCAGACCATTTTGTTTTTTTTGCAGGTATGGTCCCAAACCATGTATTTCCCAAATATGATGGACGGGTGTCCCAAAAAAGTATCCGCTTTTGACAGGCCATGGTAAATCGTACACTTGGCTGATTTTGAAGATTGGCAACTTAATCATTAGTTAAAAGTCCAAATAAGACTCGGCAACTTTTGGTCGAAGTTTAACGAAAACTTAGGTCTAATTTACTTCAGAAAGAGATGATATTATGGCCTAGTCTAGTATTGTTTTCAAAGATGAAAATTTGGCACCTTGTTTCTTAGGGTGTGTTTGATTGGTAATTCCAAACCTACCAGATTCTGAAAACAGTAGACTTTGCAGAGACGGAAATGTATTTCCCAATCAAACACAAACATCTTCAAAACGGTAGGTTTCGGATTCACCATTGCAGTTCGCTAATGGAAACGAGAATCTCTCCAAAGTCTGCCAAGCCTTCTGCCTTTTGGGGCAAAAGGTTCAGAAGGCCTTCCAAACCTACCAAACCTACCGTTTTGAGAATTTCGGAGTCAATCAAACGCGAATTCTGAGTCTACCAAGTCTACCGTTTTCAGAATTGTTACCAATCAAACACACCCTTAGATCTAACAAGATCAGCCGCTCATCTCATGTTTAGGTTCACAACCAAGAGAAAGATTCTTAAATCGTAAAATTTTATTCTGCAGGAACATGGTAAAAAGTTGATCAAGAGTGGTTCTGATTTCCGACAGTTCTCAAGAATTCAAGTTCGTTTTGATGAGAATTCAAATAGGCCATTTATTGAGACGGAAAAGATCGAAATAGACAGCTCCATCCAAGAAGATAGTGAGATAAAAGAAGTTACAGAGAAATTTCTCGGTATGAAATTGTTTTACTTTGATAAAATCTTATGGCTTTTAGCAAACAAATCTCAGTAACCATCCCACTTGATATGATAAAAAGCGAGACGGCCACTATTGCGTACAAAGCATTATCAGGTCTTGCCCCCGGTTATCTTTCAAGCCTATTTAAGAAAATTCTGCGCGTGATATAAATATGAATTTGCGCAATGCCACTGCCGATGTCCTTGTTCCAAGGATGAACACTTGCAGTGGACAGAAAGCTATATCTTTTCGGGGGGCAAAGACTTGGAATAATTTGCCTTTGGATGTCAAACAAGCACCCTCCCTTGGCATTTTTAAAAGTAGGCTGAAGAGCAATTTGCCTTTCTCAGCCTAACTCTATTTATTTGTTTCGATTTTTATATTGACTTTACATTTGTTTACTTTGAGTATGAAATAACATTGTAACTAGGTAGTTTAGGATTTTCTTTTTGTTTAGTTAACAGGGCAAGCTGTAAAGCAGTATTTTATATTGATGCTTTTACCTTGTATAAAGAATTAAAAATGAAAATGAAATGAAATGCCTCGGCTAGGTATGAAAATTTATTTGATGGAAATTGGTCTTTCCGTTCCATAATTACGAGCGATTTTAGTAAACTCGTGTTTCGCAAGATACCTAAAATAGCCCTTCAATTAGATTCACATTCATGCACGTGTGAATTTCTTAAAGCATGACAAACATGGGCTACTGTTTCTCTACCAAAAAATGAAAGAAAGGATGTGATAGTGTTAGAGCACAAAGGGAAAAAACTATTGTTATATAGTTTTATCCCTAGAGGAATATTCATGTAATCGTCATTGTTAGCAAACAGGAACTTCTTATAAAAATAATACCTTTTTATCAGAGTAGCTATGTCACAAAATCGCAAATATATGCAGAAGGAAATGGCCAATTTTAACAAGCTAAGTTTCTGTAACTAACTAATTCAATCTTGCCTTCTGCATTATAAAACTTCAACAAACACAATCTGAGTTGTTTTTTCGACAAAGAGATGGATGGCTTGTTAAACGCCCCACGTTGTTTCTGACTTAGCCGGTATATTGCCTTAACCATACCACCGCCCCAGTTGCAACAAATCATTTTAAATTCAAGTCCAGATAAAGAACCATATCGATTTTTACTTTTTTTTATAGCCTTGATACAACAGAAAATGGACATGGATCTTGGTACTGTTTCTGTAGACCTGGATGGCAGGTTCTCGATGGTACGGACGCAAGAATCCAATCTGGGTATGCACCGTTTTTTTTT
>REGM01000173.1:504031-526968 GCA_004194415.1 Aurelia aurita
TTTTACTAAAAGTTTCCAGAAATTGGAATGATAGTTTCTCATTTTCAAAAGAAGAACATGAATTAAGTCTTCAGAGTTTCAAAACTTTGGAAGCTCACTTAATCCATATTTTGTAATTCTGAACAAAATCAAGATATCAAAAATTGCCAAAATACGATTATAGCAAAGTACCTGAAGTTCTTTTCGAGCCATTAGATCAAACAGAAGATGCATTAGCCATTTGTGCAATATTTTTCTAATATTTGATACATATCCTATGTCCTATTGCTTGTGCATATTTTTATTCGCATATTTTTTACATAGACAGCTAATTACCCCTTCTGATCGAACCTTTTTGGGAGTTAACTTCCAAGATGTTGAGCTACGCATGCATAAATAATGCGCTTAGTGCTATACTCTTTTAATAGACATAAAAGCATTTCATACGCTCATTCACTTCCTAACATTATTTGTTAAGGTTTCCGGAGTACACTTCAGCTTCAATCCTGATCTACCGCCTGGAAATCGAATTCTGCCGAACTCAGTGAAGGTCAATGGACAGTCTCTTGACTGGAAGAATGTAAGTATAAGAGGGTACATTATTTTCCGTGTGAATCTTTGTAGATGTTATATTCTTTCGATAGTTACGGGGATGAGCAGCTAATTGGGGGTATCATTTTGAGGTCTCCGGTTTAATACGAAATACCAATCTTGCTACAAAGTGCCTTGCCTTGCCTACCGCTTTTTTATTTTAAATCTTGATTATTTTCAGAATTACTCTTCTTCTATTTTTCAACTATTTTAGATTATGACGTCATCAAATTTCTCATTGTAAACCAGGAGAGCGACAGTTTCCTGCTTGGCACTATATTATAGCTCTTCGTAAACCATTGTTTTCTTCAAAATTTTACCAATTTTCCTCCAACAATTTAGAAATTACGATCGTTTTAATTTTTTTCAACACTGTCCTTGAATTCTATTCACAAAAAGAAAAACACTGTAATTTTGAAAATAACCACGTGATCAAGAAAGTCAACGGTAGAATTACAATAAAGTACTTAAAGTTCCTTTCAATTCAATTCATCCAAAGAAATATGCAATAGCCTAGCATAGCCTCCAAGTCTTTGGCATCTTAAAAAAACATTGCACGAATAGTTAATGCATCTTCTGTTTGATTTAATGGCTTGAAAGGAACTTCAAGTACCTTGCTATAATCCTGTACATGTAGCATTTCTGATATCTTGAGTATTTTCAGAATTACAGCGTCTTCTTTGCTTGGGCCAATTTTGAGAATGTGACGTCATCAAATTGCTAAATCGTAAACTAGAAAAGCTACAGAATTCTGCTTGCAGCCATATTATAGACCTTTATAAACTATGGCTTTCCTGAAGATTGTAGCGTTTTTCATATTCTAATTTAGGATCTACGATTATTTTAATTTGTTTCAAAACTTTTCACGAGTTCTTTCAATAAAAAGAAAACCGCTGTTATTCTGAAAATAATCAAGATATTAGAAATGCTACATGTAGGATTATAGCAACTTACCTGAAGTTCTTTTCAAGCCATAAAATCAAACGAAAGATGCATTAACCATCCGTGCAATGTTTTTTTAAAGATTTGGAGTTGAAGTAATCAGTGCCAATCTTCGGTTTAAATAACCCACTCCAAGCGAAAGATCTGAACAATTAGTTATAAAAAATTAAACTATTTGTTATGTTTCAAAAAGTGTCCGAAACTTTTTTCGAAGTTTTTTGTCCGAAACTTTTCCGTTTGAAACATTTGGATGTTAATGCATGAGCGATAGGACACCGATTGTGTATCAGTGTAAAATTTGTGTCAGTGGTGAGCCACCTTAACCTATTGTTTGTGTGTTTTGACCTTATTTTTACTTGTAGTGAGCCACCTTACCGCTGGTCGGCGAATTTAATAAACTTTGGTAGTGAGCCACCTTAAGTGCAGATCCACCTTCTCGTTAGAGGTTTACTTTTAAGGTGGATCTGCACTTAAGGTGGCTCACTACCAAAATTTTTTAAATTCGCCGACCAGCGGTAAGGTGGCTCACTACCAGTAAAAACAAGGTCAAAACCCACAAACAATAGGTTAAGGTGGCTCACCACTGACACAAATTTTACAACACTGCTATGCTGTAAGAGCCTAGCTTTTTTTAAAGATTTGAACCCTATGCTACCTTTGTATATTCAGGTAAAATTGTAAAAATATCATAATTATTCTTTCAACCCTTTTTTGTAGGAATATAAAGTCTGTGTTAAATCTTACCTGGCAAAGGGTAAAGATGGCTATGACATGTTTAGATCATGCAAACTGTTGGTAAGTTTAGTTCTTTTTGTTGATCTTTTTATCATTTATTTAGAATACTTATTTATAATATTTATTTAATTTACTTAAATTAATTCTTTTCCAAATCTAAAAAAATTCAAATGAAATGCTAAACCTTGTATTCCCTTGGAATATTTACTTGATTTTGACATTATTGGAGAACAAAGGAAGTGCTGTATGAAGTGACGACTGATTTCGACTCTCTTGTTCTATAAATCAGCAACCACTTGTCAGATTAACTTAAACAAGGTCTCAAACTCTAAGTTAAAGCCTATCCTATGCAACTGTATAACGAACAGGATAATTGATATTATCGCTCTTCCACAGCACTCACACAAACGGGGAGCAACTTTTGAGACACCCTGTATTCCCCAAAAACCAAGAGATTTAAAACATTTTGATGTATGAATTGACGGATATTCAGAATTAGAGACTTAGGAGTTCAAAACAGGCCTGGGGTTGTGAAGCATGGAAGGAAGAACATGGGTCGATTTTCTTTTCCTCTCTCATTTCTTCCTGACTTGTTCACAAGCTATTACCCTGGGTGCCAGACCCACATTCTTTCTGGGTCGGTCTGGCACCCAGAGCAAGAAGCTATAGGATTTTTGTCTTCTTAATAAATGCATGTAGGTATATTCATCTTGACTGCCGCTTTTTTAAGGTTGATGAAGAGAATGGCCAAATCTTGCCAACCATAGTTCAGAATCATTTTGAATCATTGAGGATGATATCAGGTGCAAGAAGGAGCGTTTCTGGTCATAGACAAAGCGTTGTTATGTAAGTAGCTTCAAAAGTTTCTTCTGCGACGAAGCGTAGCAAAGAAGCCATAACAGAAATATTTGTAGAATATTCTTCCCTTCTTTTCTTCAGTAGGAGAAGAGCTTTAAGATCTGTCTCAAATTAGATGTCAATTGAGATTCGCAATAACGCAAAATTACTCATGCAAAACACTTTAATTGTTGCTATTCGCGGGCATTTTCACCTGGCATCAAATTTGGGACAGACTATAGTTAGGCCGAGAAATGTTCAGCTATTGTTTAGTATTCTGATAACAAATCGTTGAGTAGATTGTAAAGTTGAACAGATTTCCAAATATTTAAAACAAATAGGTGCTAGAATTACGAAGAAACTGAAGCCAAAACAAAATTTACAATATATGTTCTATACTAGAGAAGCTTTTTTAGAGAATACGTGTCTGCTACAGATCCTATTGGTTGAATAGAAACTTGGTTTGTCGTCTGTTAAATCCTCTAGAGCGTTGTCAGGATTTGAAATCTTTACATTTTTTCCTCGAAGAGCTTCGCGAAATCTTTCGTAAAATGTTAGATCCTGTTGGTCAAATAACATCATCAGACTATATATATAAAAAAGAAAAACACCATTTTGTTTCTAGATCAGATTTTGTTGATCATCAGTGATCAATAGGCCAACATATGAGATTATTCATCCAACGGCTTTTATCTCGCTTCAGGAATGAAGATATAGGAATATCAGAAATTATCGAAAAGGAGCGATGCAGGCTATCACCCAAGGTAAGTTCGGTATGTGATGTACCGGGTGTCCCCAAAAAAAGTATACAGATTTGGTCAACCCTAACGATCACAATTTAGCATGAATCAATCCGAAATAATTTTTAAAACATTACTCGATAGTTAACTTGAACATAGATACCTTGTTTGTTGACATTGGTGCTTTGAGAGTAGAGATATTAATCTTCAAAGGACAAATTTGTACTCACCTCCAAACCAGAGCTTTGGCGTTTTGGCCTAAACAAATCCACAATTTGTTTCACTTAAAATGAATGAAGTTTACTTCGGAGCTCCCTTGGTGATAAGCGTCACGTAAATTGTATTTTGTGAAACGCATTTGTTGTGCAGCTTTTAATTTTTCTCCTCCTGTTTCAAATTTGTCAATGTTCGCTGTGCTTCAAGAATTTGCTTAGGCCAAAACGCCAAAGCTCTGGTTTGGAGGTGGAGGCAAATTTGTCCTTTGAAGATTAATATCTCTACTCTCAAAGCACCAATGTCAACAAACAAGGTATCTATGTTCAAGTTAACTATCGAGTAATGTTTTGAAAATGATTTCGGATTGATTCATGCTAAATTCTGATCTATATGGTTGACCAAATCTGTATACTTTGTTTTGGGACACCCGGTAGAATAACTATTATAATGAATTTTCAACCCCAAACAGTTCAGCTACACACGTCGTCTCTTCAATGACTTTGTTTCTTCCTTTTGTAGGCTAATAAGCTAACATGAGAAACAACGAGTGAAATTTCTTTTTATCAATCTATTTACCGTGTGGGTAAAAAAACTTGCACACTTTGACATATCATCAATCTTTGCGGGGATGGCTCAATGGTGGCGCGCTTGACTACCAACCTGAGGGTTGGTGGCTCGAGTCCCCGCCCTGCCGAACCTGCTACGTAGAGTGAGGAGGGTCGCCAACTCTCTGTAATTCCAGGCTAAAGGAATCGCGAGGTGTGGTCACATCGAGAGGAAGGACCAGGACACTGCTTCGATAAGCTTAGCTTCTCAGTGTCCTAAAACTACCTTCGGATGCTAGGTAGCAATATAGAAAAACAAAAAACAACAAAAAAACAAATCATCAAAATTTTATTATATTACCGATTATGAAAATGTCTTGATGTGCATTTGTGTCAAGGACCAACTTTATTTAGATAAATTGCAAAATCTTGGAATGGCTTTGAATCTGTATGAATGTTTGCTTTAGAAGCTAACTGGTTTTGAAAGAAATACCCCAAATTCACAAGAAATGATTATCAGATTGAATTTCAATGCTGCACTACCACTTGAATTGGTATTTTGTGTCCTTCATTTAGCTCTTATGTCGTGTAAGACCCAAATTTCACATGAAATCACAAATTATAGATTTCTGGCTAAAAATAGCGTGCTTCGTAAATACAATTGATCAAAATAAGGTTTTCCATGCCGTAATTTATGTGACCTATAAAATGTAAGTGGTCCTCGACACAAATACAGAAGGAGACGATTTAAAGATCGGTGACATGATCAAATTGTGCAGATTTCCTAACTTTGTTTTACCCACTCGGTACATAAACATTTCATGTTTCAAACTTTGGAAGAAATCGGGTCGCTCACTCTGGAAGTATTGAAATTGACTCCATATATGTCATGTAGGTGCATTTCCAATGCTCACTCAACACTGTAGTGAACTCAAAACGTCTTAATTTATTTTAAGTCAACCAGAAAAATGTGAAATCTTCGAATTTTAACTTGCTTTTATGGTAACACAAACTTATAATTTCTCTTCGAAGGTTGAAGGAAGAATTAAAATTGTGAATTACGATAGCGAAAAACAGGTAAGATAACAATTAACTCTTTCTCCATGCTTTACGTACTCTTAGCGCCTCTATTTTTGCAGATAGTGTTCCGTTGCTCAAGACATTATAATCCAAAAGTTTCCGGACAAAATTCTGCCCGAAACGTTTTTGTCCAAATTACCTTTAAAACCTTTAAAAGAGTCCCAAAACTTGTGGATAGGGTTTTCTCACAATACTTCTAATCCCAGGGGGGGTACTCCCTAACTTTCAATACGGGGGGCTCCAGGCCAATATTTGGGGTAAACATTACAGTACACGAGATTTTTGGAGTGATTTGCCCCTCTGTTCCTACGATTGAGAGGGTGTCGAAGCTGCGACTGAAACAAAACCAAGAAAATCCTGCCTTCGGCAACACAGACAGTATATAAAGATTGTACATGTACATTGATTTTGAAATTTTCATGATAATACAAAAAATATTCATTATAAAATTTCTTCCAAAGTTATACAAACAAAATAGCCAAATTATGCCAAATTATGCCAGCTGATCCTTTGCTTCTATCATCCTCTCCTCCCCATCGCCCCAAGCTTTGACCTGCGCAACGTTCTTATTATCATCAAACTGGTCCTCGAGTGTTTCAGCAGTTTTCTTGTTGGCTGTTTCTGGTAACCATATCATCAAGATAGAGCTGACGATTGCTGAGCATCCCATCAAAGCAAATGGTAAAACGGGATGGAAAACTTTGAGCCATTTCGCAACCCATGGCGCCATTGCAGATCCAATTCGAGCTGCGATTTGGAGGTAGCCCATTCCTGCACCCCTGCAAAATGAAGTGTAATCCAAGTAAGTCCGTTGATTTTTTCAAGGAACATAAATAGCAAGGCCAGTGCATTCTATTTACCCCGTAGACGTAGGAGCACCGTACCCCCAAACTTTTCGAACGTACCATACTCTAACCTCAAAGCGCCCTTTTCTCCACCTTTTTATAGTTTAAAAGTGCCTCTCCAGCTCTAAATAGTTCCCTTGTCAGAGCTGTGCCCCTCCCAGTAACAACAGCTTCCTACGTCCTTGAATTTTCCCATTGCACTTTCATTGGCTCCACAGAGTACTTCTATTAAAATCTAGAGGTTCGTCGCTGCTCGATTCCGTAACAACCTGAAAGGAAGCTGTCGTGGGACGAGTAGCCTGCGAGCAGCCTCCGCCAATTCCAGCCAAATCCATCCATATCGGTGACAAATACTCGTTCCTTGGCTTGCTATGCAACCTCGTCTTGATACAGTCGAACCTTGATCATTTAGGTCTCGACTACACGGACCCTTTTCTCTAGTTCAAATGTATCTAGGCCTATCTATCTCGATAATATTCAAATTTCGATTATCCGGGCTATTTACCAGTCCCAACGAGTCCGGATAATCGAGGCTCGACTGTAACAACAAATGTTGAAAGTTGGTTTATCAGATATACAACTTTACCTCACAATGGTTGGGTAAAGCTCAGTAGACCATGTATAGATTGCATCAAATGCCATTGTGATACAAAATTTGCCAAGCATCCCCATGAAGACTCGAAGTCCTGTTAAATGTACACCTGCAAGAAATTGACATTGAAAGATTAAAAATAACTAAAATGTAGAGCATCCAAAAACAGTATTCAACATTCAAGAAAAGTTTGTTGCCTTGTAGCCAAGTGTCCAATTGCCTAAGATCATTGTTAATGGCCTCATCTTTCGTTCAGTTAGGACCCAAAGATTCGTATGATAGCTGAGTAGGAAAAAACTAACAACAGCCAATAACAATTGGGATGAATGTAATAATTCTAGTGGAAAGCTTACTTAATGTATTCTTGTTTGCGGGAGTTCGAGCAGGAATCACTGATACGATGATGCATGCAACGCCAGAAATCATCATTGGGATCGCTACTGTTTTCTTTCGTCCAATTCTACAATTGAAAGAAATTTTTTATTGCAATTTGGTCTTTGGTGATTCGAATCTCAACAATTTCAGCAAGAAGAAAAAAGATGTCCTTGGTGGAAAGATGTCCTTGAAAGATGTCCTTGGAGGAGTCTTGATCACAAAGATCAAAAATCTTGAGAAATTGGTCATCGTTTGGTTAGAGTACCTTCTCGTGTGAAAAAAATTGAAAATGGTCACCTTGAAATAACTTGAACCACGTTTACACTGTATCGGTACAGTTTTGATCTGCTACAACATGGTTACGGTTCAAGAACGTTCACACTGCTCAAGAAAAACCTTATTCTATAGATCGATGGATTAAGGTGTTACGGCTTAGCAGGAACAGTGCAACCGAGAGGCTGATCTGTTACACTTTTGTTACAGATCAAAAGTCGTACAGGTACAGTGTAAACGGGGTTTTAAAAAAACATACTTATTTTTTTATATTCCATTAAATATTTTACAAGACAAATTATTAATTACGCTACCTACAAACTACTTTACAAACACTACCAGGACGATACCCCGGCCCGGGGAGCAATAGACTGTGACTACCCCGTGGCCATTACATGGAAAAAAGATAAAAACTACTGGGTGAATGAGGGCAAATGCACCACACGCCCGCAAAATCCCACCAAAAGAACCACACCCAACCGATTCACAAAATTAATAAGCAATTAATAAAGACACATACTTATTGCAGAGGTAGATGCAGAGAATAATTGCAGGAAAATCAACCAAGCTTGCCAGGATGTAATCACGATACATACTGCCCCCTAGATCGTCTGCCGCAAATGATACACCATAGAAAACCAAACCGCTTACAACCCTGCAAAGAGAAAGAAACGAACTACATCTTAGGTTCCTCACACGGGGGGGGGGGGGGGGTTTTTCCATGGTAAAGGTACCTGGGGTGGTGCCGCCAAGGGTATACTTTTTCCGACTTCTAGTCTAGCCAAGGGTATGCTTTTTGGCAATTTTAGTCNTACTACTGCGTAAATGTGAATGAATCAAATCTTTGGTTGATAGCAGAAAGGCAGAACTATTTTTTGTGATTTTCTAATATTGTCAGCTTTGGACATATAGGTAAATTTGAATTTCCGAAAAAATCTTTACTTCGAGATACATGGAAAGGGCCTAAAATGCTCGATCAAATTATGAAGGATCATTTCACTCACAGCAATATGCAATTACAATTGAATTCCGTCAAGAATTAAAAAGTCAATCTTTGCAAAGCATAAACGTTTCTTCTTTTTTAAGATTCAATTCATACTTATTGAAGGAGATGAGATGTACTTGCGCATTGTTATGAGTGAAGAAATCTTTTATAATTTGATTGAGGGTTTTAGGCCCTTTTTCACGCATTTAAAAGTAGAGGATTTGTATGAATTCAAATTTTTCTATGTTTGCACTGCTCAGAAAACTATAAGAAAAATTGCAAACATGCTTCAGATTTTGGGCTATCAAACAAAGTTTGATTTATTCCAATTTATTCAGCAGTCTTCAGAATACGAATTATCAAACGCCAGACCTTTTTGGTGCACAAATTTTATTTCGAAAAAGATTAAATTTTCCTTGAAACAAGTTGGTATCGTTGTCTCTATCGGCTGCTGTGATGTAGCAAATCCGACCTAACAAATGCGCCGTAAGTTTAAACTTTCATTGATTTACCGTCTTTCTCTCGCCAAACAGGTAGTAAACGGCGTAGTAATGAACCGCGAGCCAGATGCAAGACTAGAATACAAACCAGCACTTGGAAAGTCGTGGAAAATGGTGCCCCACAAAAGATTATACTTTGAGCCAATAGAAAACCAAGGTTCTGGCTCGAAACTTTGTCGTGCAGTTCTTACGAAGTCCAACGCACAGGTATGAAAAATAACATTATTACGACTTAAATCATCCATAGTATCATAGTATCATAGTATCACATGATTCGATTGTTGTTATTATTGATTTTCCGTTAATAAATTCATTGTTCTGTTTGTCATTGACTTCTTATCATGTATATAACATTGTATGATTTAGTATCTTCGTTGTTGTTTTGTTAATAAATTTATTGTTCTTGTTTGCTTCATTCAATAGCTGTTTAAAGTATACATAATAACATGTACTAGGCTATTGTTTGAAAATGAAATCTTGAAATCTTGAATCATAGCAACATAGCTATCTTAGGCCCCGTTTACACTGCTTCGTGTTTTTTATTATCCGTTTTCAATGCATCCAAGCTACCCGTTCACATTTCTCCGTTTTTGTGCAAAACGGAGGGGGAAACATCCGTTTTTTTCCGTTCACATTCATCCAGCTGATTACAAAAATTTGCCTATCTGCTTTTTTACATTCACATTGCTCCGTTTTTTGTGAACTTCGTTGTTGAATGTTGCAGCGTTTTCAAGAACCTCCGTTTTGTTCGTTCACATCGACCCAGTGCGTCTTCAAAAACTTCAGTTTTTGTGCGTTCACATTGATCAAGTACGTTTTCAAAAACCTCCGTTTTATGTGGATATCCACTTTTGACAGCGTTTTCGAAGACCTTTGTTTTTGTGCTGCTTTTGTGATCTGTGTCAACTTCTTTCGCAAAAACGGATATTTTTCTCTCCGTTTTTGTCCAAAATCAGAGCATTGTGCACGGGGCTTTAGATTCACACTTTATTTCTCTAAAATTGGGCATACAATTCTAAAGTTATGGGCGATTTTGCCTGAAATCTGCTTTGAGAATTCTTCAAATTTACTTTACTTAAATTTATTTAAATCTTTAACATTTTGCAATTCAGCTTTTTTAATTTACATCTAGAAAGAATTTAAACCTGCAACTGAACTTTAAGCCACGAATATATTTTACAGTAAAAAAAGGACGAAAAAACTCTCAAGGTGATGCTTGGTGCCGTTAGTTTAAAACCCAAAACGGGATAAAATCTGGTCCAGTATGTCTATTCCTTTTCACCTATTTTGAAAAACAGCTTCCAAGCGAAATCGCTTTTAACTTTAGAATGGTATTACCGATTTAATGGCATAATTTTCAAATCTAGCTTTTCTCCATGTAACAGTCCATGATTCGTTGAAATTGTTTAATATTTCATGATCGTACAGGGTGTCATTTTTGCCCTGTTCTTTCTGAAGATTGCCAAAGAGGCGAAAACAAGTTATTTCATTTTAATCTAAGTTCAAGCCTAGACTGAACTGTGGTTAATCCTCCCTCTCCCATGCGAAGGAGCCATAAAATCAGACATGTTAAGATAATGACGTCAGCCCTCTTTACTTTCAGTTTAGAACACAAGTACGCGGTGTAGGTTTTCCCCAAGGCAATTAGCTAGCTTAGAAACTCACCCCTATTGGATATTGCCTCCCTCGACGGGTTTCGCCCAACCAAACGATGTCTTCTTGCCACAATGCACTTCCAAGCCCCACATACTGTAGTTTTAAAGTGTTATGTATCTGATATTTGTAATTATCCTATGGTTGTTTTATTAGCATGATTATCATGCGAGAGATAACTTTTGCCCCCTTTTTGCTTCAAACTTCGAACACTGATCGGATATGGGGCTGTCCAAAGAAGGAATCAAGATACCAAGGGAGGGGTTGGTTAAGCACGCATTGTTTCTTCAGATGCCAGATTGAAATTTCAAAGAATCCCCCTAAAATCCGTTGGAAACTGAGCGAGCTTTGGTTGACTCGTCCAGCATTCCTTTGGTTCCTGGTCACCATGCATGCTTGTGCGAATAGTACAAATTGTTTGATTAATCAATAAAATTGATAAACTTTCTTCATTACTTTACGAGCCGTTAATCTTCCTTCGCTTTCAATCTTCTTATGAATGCAAGTCAGAACATGTAGACTGTTGACATGAAATTATACTGAATTCTCAGAACAGTCTAAATTGTAGATTTTGTCATAATTTCTAGGCCATTATTGGTCAGTATGCTATGTTCACTATCACTGGAAGAGGACTAGAGTCTTAAGTCTGCATGCCAAAAGATTGAAGTCAAAGAAAGGTATTTATGTTTTAGTCTTATCTGTCAAGGTAAAAGTAACTATAAAATTCATATTATACTTATATCTCAGACTTCATATCAGGTGTCGCAGCCTGTGTTTTGACACCACACGAATATTAGTTTTTTTTTCATATTCAATAAATTTGTTTACAAAAACAAAGTACTTGAGGCATTACATATGCACTACCTTACAACTCTACAAGGACAATACCACGGGGAGCAAAAGATAATGACTACCCATGGCCATTACATAAAGAACATGCAACTGAATTACAACTAACTACACAACTACAAAAAGCTGCACATAACCGATTAAATACTGATAAATACTAAAGCCTGTTTCACATTGGAGGTCAGGCCAGAATTGGCGGTAATGCTTGTTGTGATGTAGAGACTCTTGGACCCAGATCCCTGATCTTATTGTATTGGAGAACAATAGTTGTTGACTTCGTGTTGTGTGATATGGCGGGAAATGGCGTATTTTCATTGCTTCGCATTCTAAACATTCAAACACAATAATGCTGAACCGTATAACCGCGGCTGAGGGAAGGACAACGACAACAACTGCCGCCGCAACTGCTCCCCCTCCAGAGTCCCCACCGCTCGAGACACCGCGCCTATGCTATCAGGTCAGGGTTCTTAGGTCAGGGTTCTTAGGTCAGCGTTCTTAGTTATGGTATTGTTTACCATGCTTTGGTCATATAGAATTGGGCGTAAGTGTTTAACGGACTTGGTGTTTTTATTCATGATTTCAAAATCAAATTTCTGCCAGGCTAACATTGATCCATTACCTTCAAAAATCATTGCACGGAAAATGCTTCTTTAATACTCTAAAGCAAATTTAAATACTAGTCGTCTGTCTTTGCAGTAAACCAAACTTTTGCTTTGATTGGCCATATCTCAGCTGGCATTTTGTTAACTTTAAAGAGCGAGGCACTACAGTCCAAGTTGAAGCCTATATAGTTAAAGCCTATGTAACTTAAAAAAAGTGTTTGAGAATGATGATTCTCCGCAGTAACTGTTGAAAGGTAGTATACCGAGTGTTTCTAACCTCCGAGCCCTCGAGCCTTCGAGCTTCATACTTCGAGCCTCGAGCCTTGAGCCTTCGAGTTTTATACTTCGAGTCGAGCCTACAGGCATCGATCTTTGATCTTTATCTTTTTGAAAATATGTCATAATTCCTGTTTGCGATTGCTAGGATTTAAGTCTCGGTAATAGCAAGAGTAATTGCAAAATTTGTAAATTCTGAGAACACACATTTTTCTCAAGGATTGAAAAGGGTTGATTCCAATCCCTCTGGCTCTGGCTCTCTCGCTCTATATGGCAGCTCTCCAGAAGGGACGTAGAGTTAATATAGCAGAGAAGACTCCAGAAGCTGCTTAAGTAATTCCTATCATAAAAAAACGTCAACCCCCTAAATCCAGTAGAAATACCGTTTGTATGAAAAGAATACATTCGAGAGCTTCTGAAGGTCGTTTTCGAAATATCAACGTTTTTTTCTAATATGGGAAAGTGCTTCATGTGTATGTCGGATCTGTCACTACCAGCCAGTAAACATAAAATAATCAAAAAAACAACGGGTGCCAATTTGACTTTAGTAGTTGCATTTATGCCATAACCAGATATCTAAATTTGCTTGTATGATTATTATTATTTCAACGATTATTATCATTCCATAGTGATTATTTTATTATTCGCTGCTAATGATTCTGTTGAATGTTGTGGGACAAGTTGTACCTGGGAGTTTTAAAGGGAGTTTAGTTGAATCTTAAGTTTGCCCATGACTTAATCGAGACGAATTCCGTTAAACCAATTTTAAAGTTCCTATGCCGGTTGGTTTCAATCTCATTTTCAAAATATGGTTTTCTTGCTTAAAGTTAGAATTGCTGCAAACGATATATACCCTTTGTTAGAATATGTCGCCTCATTTTGTATTTGGCTCAGTCTGGAAAATGTAAGGGTCGAGGCTCGAAATGTAAGGCTCGAAGGCTCGAGGCTCGAAATACAAGGCTCCTCGAAGGCTCGAGGGCTCCAGGCTCGAAGGCTCGACATATAGAATACTCTAGTATACCATTATATCAAACCTTGAAATCCCTAACTCTAACCCGGCCTCGAAACCGAACGTTAAACCTAACCCTTTCATTATTATTAGTAAATTCTTCAAAGTTGGTTATAAAAATAGCTCTAACGATAAAAACTAATGAAGACCAATTATTTACAACACAACAAAAATTACAGTTCACAAACTCTGAANCTGCTGAGGAGAGCAATATTTTTCTGGTAAATGGCGGACACAAATCTGGTAAATAGCTGCATAGGGCAGTAATATTGTGCCTGTGCTCTGCCCAGCTAATGGGGCTAATGTTATGATGAAGTAAGAAACTAAAACAGCTGCATACTGTATGACAATCGCCATTTTCCTAGGCCTCATCCCAAAGTCTAAATAAAAGGTTCAACCTTCCTCCGGACAAAAAAATGTTTTTTATGGAACCTTCCTTATTTTTGAATATATTTGAATATAAATTGATGTGTTTAGGGCGTAGTAATTGACGATGCTGCGAGATTGGAGCTATAAGGTGACCAGACTCCCCTTTGTCCAAAGGTCACATTGAAGCAAAATTCATTTTGTTTGGGAATTTGAAATTGCGATGCTACAACTACATCAGTAGCATTGGAGGTAAGAGCTTGGGGGATATTTTAGCTCGCCACCATCTTTTAACCCATCTCTTGTGGTATCGTCTAGAAGGATATGCAGGACCTTTTATACTGAAGCAAATCATCATATTTATTCTACAAGTAAATTATTGCTCTTATCCTTGCAGCTTGATGAAGAACTTTCACAAAGACTGGACCCTACTGCATATCATGCCTTGCGAGATCCAAGCGTAAAATTCAAAGATGTGATTGCGAATATCACTAAATTTGGAAAGGCCCTTGAATCTATCGGTATGACAGCAGGTGCAATTGTTGCTATTATGCGTATTTGCAGCGGAGCATTTCTCACCACAATGGTTGCAGAAATTGGTCTTCTTGCCGCATGTTCTGTCGCTTGTGTTGGAGTCCTACTTCTTGGGCTAGCAGTTGACATGATTTTCTCTGCAATCATTGGCGCAGTGGAGAGATCAAAGCTAGAAAATTGTATCAGCGAGCTGGAAGGAGTCCTGGCAAGATTCGAACCTGCCACGAGAGAATACACAGGCACAATTTATGAAGTATTGGGTGCTATCAGAAATCTATGAGTACTTTTCTTTTGCTGATGATAATAGTTAGATAAAAAATTAAATAAATTAGTTTAAAATGAAATGAAATAATATGGAATTAGTCTTGTGCCCTGGTTATGACTTTCACAACACTTCACGCTGTCTGCCTAGAGGTGAAATTCCATAAGGAATACATTTCTATATGGTCTTAGATCAATAAAGTATTTTGGTGCTAAGATATGTAATGGTATCCCAACTTTCATCAAGATGTCAGTTTCTGTTCATATCTTCAAATCAAAACGGAAGGAATTCCTTGTCAACGGATATTGTCTTTAATTATTCCCTGCGCAAAATTGCTTTGTTTTTTCTTGCTCTATTGCATGTCAGGTTTTTTATTCATTGGAGGCTATTCTGGTTTATTTGTTTTTAGCAAAAGTCTTTTCTTTAGTTTTAGTTTAGATGGGGGGGGGGGGGCTCTCTCTCGATTAGTCTATCTATTAGACAGGGCCGTAGGAAGCATCTTAAACTTGGGGGGCACGACATTTCAAGGGCACTTTTTCATTAAGCTAAAAGGGGCACTTCCGGAAATAAATAGGGCACTTTTTTGTTTATTGCAAAATCTTGGGGGGGCACGAGCCCCCAGTACTCCCTGGTACCTACGTCTCTGCTATTAGAGAGCTCCTCCTTAGACCAATATATGCAAATACATCTCTTGTCTTGTAATGCTTCCCTTTATTAATTTTCATTGTAGTGTATTTTGTAGTTGTGTATCATGAATGTACTGTATATATTGTATTCTTAGGAGATCTATTTGTAAAAACTGAAACTGAAAACTCTGCAGTTGCAATTCACCACTAAAATCATAAGGGAATCGTTTGCGAAGTTAACAAAGAAGAGCAACTTGGCATGGAGGATTATTTGAGAAATACAAGGACCGTGCTATTTAATAATAAATTTCCAGGAATTAGGAACGTTTTTCGATTTGTTTTAAACTTGTTTCAAAGTTAATTTCATAATGGATTTGCCCAAGTCTCACTTTCTTTCCTTTCCTTTCTTTCTTTCTTTCCTTTTGTTTTCAATGAGAATCAGGTTCATGTGTCGTAAGAGCGAATGAGCGATAGGAGTAATGTGCCTACCGTGTTTATTTGGTACACCTGTATACGAACTTGCTAGACTGACCTTACTACTATCTGTATTTTGTAGTTTAGTTAATAAATAAAGTTATTTTCGGTTGAATGCAATGAATTAGAAAATAAATAATAATATAAATACAATATAAAATAATAATGCGAAATCTCGAAAATCTTTCGTTTGAAAATTTTCAAAATCCAAACATCTTCCAGAAATCTTAGAAATCATGAAAAAAACCTAAAANATAGGGCTTGCGTTTACACGGTACCTCCCTATCCGCACAACTATTTGTTCATTTATCAGGACAAAAACTTGTACTGCTACGAAAGCGTACAAGTTGTGAACTTGTCCGGACAAAAACTTGTGCGGCACCGTGTAAACGCAATTTGCCGAACTTCTTTTTGTTCGGATTCACAACGAGGGTAAAAATTTCCTAAAATGAGGCAGTGCAAAAATGGTAGAGTTTGTTTTGTGCTGTAGAGAGTTTCTGGCGCCAAAATTGAATGTGGTTGTGAGTTTGGTGGTTGACCTGCACAAAAACGGATAAGTTGCGTTTACACGGTACCGGACAAGTATTTGTTCAAAAACTTGTACGGATAAAAACTTGTCCGGCACCGTGTAAACGGGGTCTAAAGGTTTGGGCCTGGGAATAAAAACGGAAAAACAATAGACTGGAAATGGGATTTGATCACTGATTGTATATTTACAAAAAAGTGATTGGAATTAAGGGCGGCGCCAGGGGGTGGACTGGGGTGGACATGTCCACCCTACTTTCTTAGGTCGGTATTTATTCTTAAGCAAAAACGATGTAAAAAACATCAGGTATACCTTCTGGCAATAAATTCTATCCCTTGTCCACCCCACTTTTTCAGGGCTGGCGCCGCCCCTGATTGGAATTTGACAAAAAATGTGGTTGAGCAAATGCCATGTCATTGAGGACCCCCCCCCCACTTCAGGACCCTACATCAAGTAACCCTTAAACTCGAGGGGTTAATCACTCCATTAATCTCGTTAACTTTTGAAAAAGATTCCAAATAATAATATAAAAATAATAAAATTATGAATCTAATAATATAATAAAGTTTATTAACAGTACAATAGGAAATGTTTTGAAGTAGCATTGTTAAGTTCTAAGGGGATCTTTTGCACGCTTTCCGTAGAAGCGTGCTTAGCAAGCCAATATAAAAAGCTCTTCAAGGCGTGGAGAATCACAACAGGTCGATAGCAACCTTTCGTAAAAGACTAGCTCCCTCCCACCCACCTGGTATTTTTCATCTTCCAAATCATTACAGAAAATTGAACAGTTACAAGAACGTGCTCTAAGATTTCTGTATAATGATCATACAAGTTCGTATAACAATTTGCTCTTGAAGTCAGATAAATGCACAATGCTTATTGCTCGCCAAAGAATCCTTTGTATTGAAATATTCAAAATAGTGAAACAGTTAAACCCACCTTTTATGCAAAACATATTTAAATTACGGTCTTCAAATTATTCATTAAGAAATCCAAACAACTTAGCCCACGTTAGGCCCAATCAAACAACATTTGGGTCCAACAGTCTGATGTCTATTGGGCCACAAATTTGGAATGGCCTTCCAAACGAGCTGAAATCAGCAGAAAATTTGAAAAGTTTCAAAAATCTAATAAAAAATTGGGACGGGCCAGCTTGCAAATGTAGTGCCTGTCAGTGCAGTTTAATGTCTTGATTTAGTTTCTATCAGTATAATTATGTATATGTTATAATTTATTTAATTTGTTTTTATAGGTATGTTCGATTTTGATTAGTTAACTTTGTGTATGTATGTATATATGTATATATTGTTAGCTACGATGTTAAATCGAATCAAAATAAATTGACAACAACAACAACCCACCCCTTTCTGTTTTCAATGAGAATCAGGTTCATGTGTCGTAAGAGCGAATGAGCGATAGGAGTAATGTGCTTACCGTGTTTATTTGGTACACCTGTATACGAACTTGCTAGACTGACCTTACTACTATCTGTATTTTGTAGTTTAGTTAATAAATAAAGTTATTTTCGGTTGAATGCAATGAATTAGAAAATAAATAATAATATAAATACAATATAAAATAATAATGCAAAATTTCGAAAATCTTTCGTTTGAAAATTTTAAAAATCCAAACATCTTCCAGAAATCTTAGAAATCATTAAAAAAACCTAAAATGGTGAAAAGGTAAATATATCTTTGTAAAATCCTAAACAATTTTAAAAATCTTTTGAAAAATTCGAGAGATTTTTAAATTTTTTCCTCACTTGAAATTATCCCCCTAGCAATGAATTATTGATCATAAAAATTTAAGATCCACTTACAAGTAAAACACAAACATGACGAAATAAGGAGCTGTAGAGACAATCATGAGGATCTTCCAGGTCCGAACGAAGAACGCAACAACACCAAGAAGCACAACGCTAAAGGCAAACCACAACCATAATGTTATGCCAGCAAAGGGTCGCCATTTTGGGCCTACGAATTCCGATATCAAGACAAACATTTGAACACCTGCACCAGAGGAGAAGAGGCCATAGAAACATCGAGCAATGATGTAGAAGGTGAGATTTGGAGAAAAGGAACTGCTGAATCCAAATAGAAGAGCGGCAGCTGATGCAGGAATCAGCGTCCTTCTTCGACCAAACCTGAAACGAAATAAGGGTGCGGTCATTAAGGGTGTGTTTGATTGACAATTCCAACCTGCCGGATTCTGAAAACGGTAGACTTCGCAGAGACGGAAATATATTTCCCAATCAAACACCAAAATCTTGAGACGGTAGGTTTCGGGTTCACCACCAGGGTTTGCTAATGAAAGCGAGAATTTCTCCGAAGTCTGCCAAACCTTCTGCCTTTTGGAGTAGAAGGTTCAGAAGGCCTTCCAAACCTGCCAAACCTACCATTTTCAGAATTTCGGAGCCAATCAAACATAAATTTCGAGTCTACCAAGTCTACCGTTTTCAGAATTGGTACCAATCAAACACACCCTAAGTATTGTGAAAGGGAGAGGAAGATTTTTAAACTATAGCCCAAAAAACTAGTCCTCTAGCCGAGCAAGATATAGAAATTGTCGTCCTTAAGTGAAGAGCTGAAAAATTTTCGCACCCCAGTTGTCACAGTAAAGTATATCAATGACGTCACGGTTGCCAGTTCTTTGCACCCAAACGTCATTGCGCGAGCGAAGCGAGAACTTACTATTCGGGAGCAACTTATTTTCGTTCTTGGTCCACGCATCTTTGATTGTTATTCAATTTTATTTTCCGCTGGTCAAAAGATTTGCATCAATAATTTGCATAATATAACAAAAGAAATAACATTGTGCTCAGCGCACATGATTTTAGGGTGTGTTTGATTGGTACCAATTCTGAAAACGGTAGACTTGGTAGACTCGGAATTCGCGTTTGATTGAATCCGAAATTCTGAAAACGGTAGGTTTCGTAGGTTTGGAAGGCCTTCTAAACCTTCTGCTCCAAAAGTTAGAAGGTTTGGCAGACTTTGGAGAGATTCTCATTTTCATTAGCAAAACCCTGGTGGTGAATCCAAAACCTGCTGTTTTAAAGATTTTTGTGTTTGATTGGGAAATATATTTCCGTCCCTGCGAAGTCTACTGTTTTCAGAATTTAGTAGGTTTGGAATTACCAATCAAACACACCATTAGTTGTTTTGCGTATTGCGTCATTACCGCTGGTTTAAGTGCAGTTATTGTTTGATTTCAATCAATGTATGAAAAATAGGCATGGGAACGAGGTTGGAATAATAGGTTGTTTGCGTGGGTTCTTTGGTTTAGGCCCGATGCCGTCGTGAGTGAGGGGCATTTCGCTCTTGCTAAAAAGGGTACAAGGTTTCTGAAAACAAAAGGATTTTTGCGGATTTTTTGTGGATTTTTTGCGGATTTTTTGCGAATTCCTTTTATATCATCTTTTACCTGTCTGATGTCCAGCCAAAAAGAACAGCACCAACAGCCTTAGCCAGAAAGACCACTGATGTCGCGAAATAGTTGTACGGTTCTCTGTCGCAATACAAATCGAACTAGGAAAGAAAAAAGAGATCGGTGAAATGCTTAAAGACAGGGGCAAAGCTAAATAAAGTTATTGGGGGGTGCAAACCCTCGATTAATGACAAAAATGGTTTGATTGATGACAAAAATACAACGTCGCCAACTTTGCTGACAGATTTGCCGACAAATTGAAGTTGGAGGGGTTTGGCAAAAACACATCCCCCGGCTACCCCCTGCTGAAAAAAGTTTTGATACCGTTTGGAGCTGCAAAAATATGCTTCGATCGTAATTGACATAGGAGATTTGAGACTTGAAGGAAAGGATCTTTTCGCGAGAATATTGTATGCCTATTGGCAGATTTCTTACGGCTCTCCTGCGGCTAATTTTCCGTGAATGACCTGAACCTGTTTATCTTGAAAGTGCTTTGAAGCAGTGATAAGATCTCTTTTTAATCTAACTTCTAATGGGAGTGTCGTTTTAGCATCTAATAATGGTTACGATTTTTAGCGAAAAATAAAACTCTTTTTGGTCGATGAAAATTTACTCTAATGTCCTCATTGTCATATTCTGGAGGTAAGATCAAAGGGAGCCATGGATTAAAGACCATGATCCTTCAGGGTCTCACAGTGAATTTCATACTGCATGAAAGTCGTTTTGGCCTAGCAATCCTGAAACTGTATTGTCTTTTCAATCTTCAAATGAAGGTTGTTATGCCATCGCTATTGAACTAGAGAAGGATTAGGAAGCTTTTGTTCCCTGCAGCTATAGAAGAGTATATAGAAGTGTGCACAACAAATGAAATAGAGAACATAATTAAAACACGCCTTAACATGCAAGAATTCAAATGTAATTTCAAAGGAAAAGACAAAGAAATTGAATGCCCATTATGCAAAGAAGAACAGGACACAACAGAACACCTATTTGAGTGCAAAGTAATAAAGCGAATTAGAAAGCGAAGACATCAAAGTCTTAAAGAAAGTCAACCAATTTATGGGAAAAGCAAAAGAAATAAGAAAACAATTATCAAAAAACTAAATTAAAACTAAAAAACAAGAAAAAAAACTATAAAAAAACAGATGTCAAATGAGCTTGCACCATCGAATCAAATGATGATGCCCGTCGAGACGGAGAGGCTCAGATAGAATCACAATAGGATCACAACAGAATCAAAATAGCTATAAATGTTCCCATCCCACTATTGTGTGTTTAAAATCTGTTGTTTATGGTTTATGGCCATATGATGTTTTGATAGTTCGTGCACATGTAGCACGTGAATAGGATCATGGGGAGCACAGGGTTTTTAACTGTTCTGGTAGCCTACGAGTAGACCCATTTATCCAAGATCCAAAAGACGAAAGTCTACGAAACAAAGGGCAACAGCTTGCAACGGCCGCCCAACTAATTATTTTTAATCCTCTATTTAATTAATGCGGTGTGATACACGTCTCAACAAAGGCAGGATAAATTAAGTTTCCAGAATTCTGGAAACCACTGTAGCAAGCTTTTGCTCCTTGTTTCGTAGACCCTTGCTTCTTTTGGATAATGGGTCTACGCGTAGGCTACTCAGGCTACTGTTCTGGGCGCGTCGATAGAAAAGCCAAGCACGCTACGCAGCCTCTCCTGCAGTGCCCATTTACTTACCTACCTGCGTGACGATGGAATAATCCTTCGGTTTTGTGAATTCCCATTCACTTCTTGGCATCTTACACCTCGCTTCGTATACTTGAGCTTTACTGGACGATGAAATTTGCCCTGGCAAGGTGCAAATTGTACTGTTGTTTATACACTGCCATGGAGGATTATGCTGCGCAAAATATGGTATAAGAACCAACATTGAGCCTGGGGTGATCATTATGCATAATGCTATCTCTAACAGAATTTGAAACTTCCCGAATTCTCCAATCAGAGGCAGAACTTCGTCTATTTCTAGAGTTTGTTTGTCACTCGCTTGCAGCGGGGTCTTCAACTCGACTTCTTCGTTGTCCATCTTGAAGTCTGCTTTGAGCAGTGGCATTCAAATGAGGTAACGGTACTCCTCTAGAACTTTCTCAGCTTGAATTAGGCGCCACAGACAGTTGTTTTGGAAGCACAGAGCAACTTTTTCTTTGAAACAATAATTTGTGGTTTTTAGGCAAATCAATATAAACTTTTCTGGATGGATGAATAATTTCAAAACCTCGCCTATCAGTTGCCACCGCGAGAAGGGAAGTCACAATAAGTTTATGCATGCGTAACCGTGTGAATAAAAACAAAGCCATATCCAATTTTCTATTCTTCCTTTCAAATCATCATCATCATCAATTACGCTTTCCGTCTATAAAGACATTGCGCGGTCTACTATTAGTCTCCAAACATGTCTATTTTGTGCCATCTGTTCATGTTCTTTTACTTCCACAGTGTTGAAACTACCATCTCTGTTTTTTACTGCAGTCTTACTGTTTTTTACTGTTTTTTCCTTTCAAAGCATCTTCTAAAAGAGTTATGCATGCGTAACCCATGTAAATAAAAACAAAACCATATCCAATTTTCTATTCTTCCTTTCAAAGCATCTTCTATAAAACAATCGTTAATAGTCCGCACAATGCAATGATGTCACATGACATCAATGCCAAATAAAGTATTATAACTAGAAATAACAATAGTCAGAGTGCTGCGTACTGGGTTTACTCACAAAACTGTTCGCAACTTGTGGTGTAGGCAATGTCCTCATGTAAGAATCCTCTAAAGTCCTGAACTCATGAAACTCCAAAAATAGATATATTTGCATGACAAATTGGTTGGTATATTGCCCTTTGATTAAGTCAATTGACTATGCATATAATGCTGTATTTGCTATGCAACAATAAGATGTTATTATCATACTTTCAATACTGCGCATGCGCCAATTTCTGTGTTGACCCGCAGGGATATTATTTGACAGCCACAATAAGGTCTCCAAAAAATTGTTGAAAACACATCCACAAACACACAAACACACAGACAGAGTCCAAATCGCTAGCATTGAATAAGAATATAATGCTGCTTCGCAGCAAC
>REGM01000173.1:528770-556862 GCA_004194415.1 Aurelia aurita
CATTCCTGCAATGCGTCAAAATAACACAGGATTTTCGGAAAAAGGGCACTTTGGCCCTTTTGACAAAAAGGGCAGGGGTCTGGACGTGGACCCTCAGGACCCCCCCCCCCCGTAGTTGCGCGCCTGGCTATTGATGGAAAAATGAAATCTGAAATCTGAATAAAGTTGCGTCCATTTTCAATGACGTCACTTCCAACTTACAACAACAACAATAACTGATTGACAACTGCAACAACTACTCGAGAGAAAAGAACGAAAGTGTAATGGCGGCATGCTCGAGGCTGGAAATTATGAAACTTTACAGAGATATGATGAGAACAGGACAGCAGTTTACAAGTTATAACTTCAGGTAGCGGTATCTCCAATTTCAATAACATTTAGGGAGGAGGGGCACTCTTGATGTCAAGTAGTATGTCAAATAAATATTCGTCAAAAAGTGCACTGCACGATCATATATCAATCAAAATCATGCACGATATGAACTATAGCTAATAATAAGGCCTAAGAGTAGTTTCGGGAATTATTGAATGAAAAAAATTTCATTGTCAGCTTAATTCAATACAGATGTGGCCACACTTGCATCAGCAATTAGGCCTAAGACTGCTCTAATGTTTCATCAATACATTCTATTTCTGAAATGTTGGTTGTATGTAAAGGAGACAAAAAATTGAGCCTGGGCGGGGTTGAGTTTGGCATTATGAAACACTGTCTGGTATTTCGGAACTAGTTATTTCTATTGTTTGTGTACTATTTAATATGAGAGATATCTCAAGAAAATGGAGGCCAGAAAATGGTGGCGCAGTGGTGTAATCCTCTGACTTTGCACCCAGAACAGTCAGGCGGACAGGGTTCGATCCCAGGTAGACAGGTAGAACCCCACCATTTGAGCGTCATGACAAGGAGTCGCGAACTCGATTAGGTCTTCTCTATTTCTGCAATCCCAGCGCTTGGCGCTAAAAAATGCAACTTCACCTTCGTCAGAGTACACGAAACGCTGCAGCAGCCTAACATCAACAAAAATATGGTGAAAAAGGTATGAAGACTTGCATCAAGTGAAATTGACAAGCTTTTTTATCATCCCCAGGCCCCTGAGCTGCATTTTCTGAATAATGTGCCAAAATACCCGACGTCCCACAATACTCAAAACCACGCTAGGCCTATGGATAACCGAATGAATTTATTTCTTACAGGGAGTATGCAAAGAGGAGGATAAGAGATGCCTTCAAACAGCATATAGGTGAAACAGATCCAGTGNAATAATGTGCCAAAATACCCGACGTCCCACAATACTCAAAACCACGCTAGGCCTATGGATAACCGAATGAATTTATTTCTTACAGGGAGTATGCAAAGAGGAGGATAAGAGATGCCTTCAAACAGCATATAGGTGAAACAGATCCAGTGAAAATAAATCAATTTATGACAAAGGCAAAAGAAAATCATGAACTTATTATAAGACAGGTTTGTTGGATTTCATAGCAATATTCAACTTAAAAATGTTTTAAATCCAGGGAATTTTTGTCAGCCAATATTGCATCTGAATATCTAACTTGGGGATAGGGAATTCTAGGTAAAATGTGGGTATCCATAGACAATGGCTGGTTCATACTAAAACAGAATCTAAGTCAACGGAATTACATTGTTAGCAATTCATGGTATTGTCATCGTTTTATATTTCGTAAGTTCTCTTTGGCTCATCATGTTGTGTTGGTTTATTCTTTGTTAGCAGTAGTATTAGTATTCTTAAAGTAGCTGATAATCTATACTTTTGTTAAAATTGTACTAGGCTATTTAGAGGTCTGAAATCTTGTAAAACATATACAAATGGTATTTTTTGTTGGTTTCTGGGAGGATCATTTTTGTTGTTGATAGGCCTGTTAAGTTAGTATATGTTTCTATTATAGCCAAAATTAAAAGCGTTACAAACTTATCCGAATTTACTTTTCATCTCCAGGTAGCACTTGGACAAATGTATCAGCCTACAAAACTTGTGATTGAGAATCAAACTAAAAGATGACTATCAACTCTTCAAATCCTATAATTGTTCAGAACAGGGCCATGATTATGAGCAGGAATAAGGGTTAAATCGGAGACTAACAAGTTATGAAAATGACACTGAAGAACAACAGATGGAAAGAAAATTATACCAATAGGGCAAGGAATGGAAAAAATGTGAATTTCCAAAAGGCGGTGACTTGCAGTTACTTCATTCTATATTTTTTGATAAAGGGTTAATTGTGTTGTGTTATATCAGTAAACAGTACAACTAACCCTTTATCAACTGTAGAAAAAATTCTACTACAGCTATAGAACCCTTTTTGCAGTATTTACTTGATTGTGGTATTGACCTGAGCCCCAAAATTTCTGAAAATGCCATAGTTTGCTGCTAATTTTCCAATAGATTTTTGGTGTGAATTGAAGGAGCAGTGGCCCCAACCCACATAAGTTCCACCAGTAATGCTGGAAATGACATCATCTGAAAGATTTTTGGCTATCATTTCAATTGATGCTAAATTACAGTAGATTCATACAATACCATCAAGCACTGAAAGCATGGGCTTTCAGAAACGCGGTAGTTGTGTTCTTATAGCAGTTTTTCCTCCCTGTGTCCCTATGCCCGTAAAATGTCACTCAAATTTGCAGGATACATGGATACAAAGAGAATGGGGCACAGGGAAACAGGGAGGAACAAACTGCTGTAGGAACAACCACTACCACGTTTCTTAACGCCCATGTTGAAAGTTGCAAATTTATTTCGAATTGTTATGAGATTTGATTGATGTAGACATTTTTAGAAAAATTAGACCATGTCAGCACTTGTTTCATTTTCTATGTGTAATGCTTTGTTCCTTTGTGTATAAACACATGCTTCTCGTTATTAATTCGTGTGATTTTGTTGCTGTTTTGGGAAGTTGGAGGGGCTACTACCTGCCCTTAGTTCCCAGGTATTAACCTCGGTAAATACCCCTCATCCAAATTTGAGGTCTAAACGCAGGAACAAATTGCACTTTAGGAGAGCTATCGATTCTGCCCTCGTTTAACAGGATCCAACAAATGGTATTGATTTCATTCTATTTTACTGCCATAGGGGATCTATTTTTGTCATAGTATAGAATTCTTTCGCAGTGTTGTGTCGTCAGCAAAGTAATCCTCGTCTCCAGTCTCTACACTCCAGTCATATGTGTACGAGGCTCCATGGCCTAGCCTCAAAAGCTCTCAGAAGGACTAAAACAACAAAAGGACACTCTTCTGCTTGAAGCCTGAAAGGGAGTTTTTAGTGGCTATTTACTGTTTTAGGAGAAGATATGAAGGTTTGAATAAAAAGCTATGATATCTGTAAAGCTGCAGAAAGTTCTGGACCGGTCCTGTACCTGCGCCCGAATGCATACAGCTGTGAAAAGTTGAATCGTTTTCGTTTGGCTTCCATTGTTGTGAATAGGCTCACCCGTAGTGAGGGAGTTTTCCAAGTGTTTTAATTGTATAATTCGATACAGATACCATGAAAATTTGTGCATCAATTAAAAAGACGCTATTTAATGCAGAAATTGAATTTTCTTGACCGATATCAATAGGAGTTTTACTTCACAAAAGAAGAAGGCCTAGAGAAAACAGGAATTTTGCATGTGCTGTCTTTTTTGCAGACTAACTATACTTTGCAGTGGATTTGAACATCAAAATTGCCAGAGTCATTTTAGCAGGGTGTTTAACAGGGTTGAAGAACAATATTTTCCCAATTTCAAGAGGTGTTGAGGCCTGCCACACATTACGCTGCAAGTCTACTAAACCTGCTAACTGCACATTTAAAGACCTTGGATCAAGAAGTGCCATCATGGATCAATACAAGAATGTTGTCCTTAATGAAAACTTTATTGAAAACATCACAGATGAAGCAACTGATTGGGCAAACACTCATGGGATTGTTATGCGAAACAGAAAAGACGTCAGACTGAATAACTATGCCCCATTCACTTTGTTCCCATCACCTTTCCCTGAGTATCTTTATAAAGAATCGTTTGATGTCCAAAAGCATTTCCAAACATTGATGCACAAATGCAGTGCTGATCATGACTTCCTGGAGTCTTCACTAAAGAGGTATATTTGTATGCTACCTATCAAGAAGGTGTGGCCTTGTCGGCTTGACACTGGTGAACAAAGGTGTTGTGGCGCAGTGGTGTAATCCTCTTACTTTGCAGCCAGAACAATCAGGCGGACAGGGTTCAATCCCAGTACGAGCCCCACCACTTGACTGTCATGACAAGGGGTCACAGACTCGATTAGGTCTTCTCTACTTCTGTGATCCCAGCGTTTGGTGCTAAAAACCGCAACTTAACTTCACGTCACAACAAATTGCAATAGCGCTGCTAAATGCTCTAGAAATTTATGAACTGTAGGGAATTCAATAGATTATGAATGCAGTGTTCTTTTGAATCTCTTGCACTGCCATTGTTTTGCTGCTGTTCACAAATTTCTTCATAAAATCCATGTCTAAAATTCGACTTATGACGGAGCCCTTGTATTTGCTCCATTCCACCTTTTATATCTCCATCAAATCTGTTCGCTCACACAAGGACTCACAGCCAAGCAGATTTTAGACAGAGACTACAATATTATGAAAAATGGACTACAATCTTACGAAAAATCTGCAAAGAAATTGAACGTCTTCTATCCTTCGAGCGTCAAACGAAGAATAGAACGTCGTTTAACTTTGATCTAATCAGCCAATCAAACGATAAGAATAGGCACATGGTCTAACCTTATTTTGAAAGTAGCGATCTGACTGGCACCACCCAAATTTATGTGGAGATGTCATAAGTAGTCGCTATTTTGAAGCTGTGTTTCATTAGTCTCAGTTTGAAGCTAAAACCATCATTCAATTGAATGTGGAAAACTGAGGCTCTTGTAGTCAGTCTAGTCTAAAAGTCTCTATTAGAAAATTCAAGTGTGCCAATGCCATACTGTCCAAATATATCTTGCAAAAAGTTTTGTTGGAAAGCAAAGGTTATTGATGCTTCTGTTTATGGATTATATGCATGGTATTTCAAAAATTCTATCAAAAACTAATTTTGTTTGCAAGAAGATAAAAAAAAATGCTGAAATTTCAATTTATTAAAAAACGTTGTTTGCACAAATCTTATGTGCTGTAGCATTAAACAACGTTATACAATGTTATTACTTTTGCAGTGTGATTGTAAATGATGAATTCACAAGAAAATTATATGAAATTTACCTTGAAGTCAGGAAGGAAGGAGTGAGACAGGTATGAGCCTTCTTTTATGTTCTTTGATATTTTAAGGCTTATGGATAAATTCTAATACAACAGAAAGCAAGCCGTTTATTTCGATTCAGAAATTCTGGTGTAAGACACTTCTATGTTTTTCCTATTTGTGATACCTATTTTATTAAAAGAAACACTGGCCTTGGTGTGTTCTTCTGATCTCCTTTCTACTGTCTTCTTAGCCAATCACCATAGACCTGATGCGTAGTGATTACATGTTAGATGACAAAAGGAGTACATATCAAAACGGTCATTCATCACCTGAAGCAGATCGTAGGGATTATGAAATTAAACAAATTGAAGTCAATATGATTGCATCCTCATTTTCTGGTCTTGGCTCTAAAGTTTGTCAACTACACAGGTGAGCGCCTTGTTATTTTGTAGCAAATCAAAGAAGTTTTTTGCAAGCATTGTTTCATCAGGTTTGAGCTTAGCTAGCAACTTAAATAGTTATTTTGCATTGTGATATTAGAATATAGGGCTGGAAGAGTTTTACAAAGTTTCTCATTTAAGACACGTTTATCAACTGTACTGTATAATAATATACCTAATCTTTTTGTTGTTGTTAACTAATCACCGTTTTCTTTGTATATTAAATGCTATAGGTCACTGCATGTAAACCCAGTTTGATCCACCAACCTCTATTGTTTTCTTCCTTTTCCAATCCAAACCAAAAGTTATCTAACAACTTTACATGCAGTGACCAATCGTATTTCATCAACGGAGCCCTCAGCATTATTGAGGTTGCTGATTATACTATGTAGATGTAGATACAGTACAGGCCTTGCGCACATTAACATGGTTTTTCTCTCCAAGAATTGCTTAAGAATTCTTGTTTAAACAAATTTCCAGTCTTTCATATGACTCAAGAATTCTTATCAGAATGTGAAGAATTCTTAAGAATTATTGAGAATTCTTTTCATGTTAATGTGTGCAAGGCCTGTACTGTAGGACCTGCCAGTGAGAGAAAAATAACTTCTGCATTGCTAGAAATTGTTGGAAGAGAAACCACATAAAATTATTCTTATATTTAAATGAACCAGTAGATCAATCAAAAGCAGAAAGATACACACAGAATCTCAGAGTTACAGTTGGGAAATGTTGATTATGATCCACATATCCCAGACAAAGAGGTTTTAACGCTAAGAACTCCCAATAGATTCTGCTACAGCTACGGTTTCTCTTGTAATTGAAAAGTTGGTATCTCTTTCAATTGATGGACTATGCTTGAATTATTGTAATGTGTTTGACAAGAAACCCTCCAAAAAGAAGCCCTTGGAACCAAGCACTTGATAATTGATGAGTAGACCCATTCTTCCTTCACAATAGCTTCAAATGCATGTTTTTTATAGGCACCTTGCAAATGTTCTTGGGGAGAAAGCACCATTCAACAAAGAAATGGTAATTATTCCTTTGAGTGTTAAAGCTTCTTCTTTTTATTCTATTTTTTCTGTGAGATATGACCAAATATGACTTATCTACTGAGGAGAAAAAGAAGAATTTATGCACCATGTCTGCCACAAGAAGGAATTCTTGTTCAATAGTGTTACAATATGATTTGGGAATTTGTTTTATGTTTTCGTTATAACTTCAAAATCTTTTGAAATTTGTTTTGGCAGCTTCCTGCAAACAACCCAATCGTTGGTCTGGGCAAAGGACTAGCTGAAGCTTGGAAGTTGTATGGAAATGAAAAGTAAGTGCACTTTTGTGAATGGTTAACACCATTAACAGTTTCTGTCCCTATTTCACTATTTCACTCACTTGAAAGCATATAAATGCGAGCATAGGAATCAAATGTTTAAAAAACATTGCACGATTGGTTGATGCATCTTTCGTTTGATTTGATGGCTTGAAAGGAACTTCACGTACTTTGCTATAAGTGTTCATTGGTAATCTTTGATATCTTGATTATTCTCAGAATTATTGCGTTTTCTTTGTTTCAAACAATTTTCCGGTTGCGACGTCATCAAATTGCTAAATCATGAACCAGGAACGCTACGGATTTCTGCTTACCGCCATATTACAGACCTTCATAAACTATGGTTTTCTTAAAGATTGTACCGTTTTTCCTCCATTGATTTCGGATTTACAACGATTTTAATTTAATTTTTTATTTTTCATGAATTCTTTCAATAAAAGGAAAAATGCATTAATTTCGAAAATAATCAAGATATCAAAGATTGCCAATGACCACCTATAATGAAGTACCTGAAGTTCCTTTCAAGTCATTGAATCAAACGAAAGATGCATCAACCAATCGTGTAATGTTTTTTAAACAGTTAATTCCTATGCTATAAATGCGTATTTTGCATCATTTGAACGCTGCCATAAGTTATTGACAATAGCATTCATCAGGCACAGTGAAATAGCATTGTCTTGAGTGTGCTACCAGAATTGGAACAAATTATCATTATTGCCGGGAAGCAACATCCTGATCTCACAAATCCCGCCACTGATCCCAATAGGATAGACTGAGACTGTGTTCACACGATACCGGCACAATTCGAAAACGGTGACATCAGCACGTTCACACGAAAACACGAAAATATCACACGAAAATAGCACATTTTTGCCGGCAGATTTTGAAAACGGTAGATTTTGAAAACGGAACTTTAACCGGCACATTTTGAAAACGGCATCGTGTGAACACTCGAAAACGGAACATTTTTCGACGCTTTCAAAATGAGACTGATCGATTCTTAAGGTGTGGGCACATTTCTTTGGCATCAAATTCTTGGCGAGATAGCAACGATTCTGTTAACGTCACATTTTTCACCGTTTTGAAAATGTGCCGGCATTGTGTGAACGTAGTCTGAGGAATCCAAGGTCCTTCTAAAGCCCCTGTTTGTCGCCTGTGTTTTAGCATTAGGTTATTGATGCTGTCTGCAACCAATATGTGTTTTATCAGTTAAGTTTCTTTCATGAGGAAAATGCCATGTGTGTGTGCTGCATCACACGCATATGGGGATTTTGCAGTGCGTTTTTATGAATCATTTTTGTAAATCGATATGGGCAGCCATAGTTTACTTTGTACCTGCTGCTATTTCATTTCGATCATTGCAATCTATCTGGAAGATTTATATTTCTGATAGACGTAGCACGTTTGATTGTCCCAAAGCCAATACCTCAACAGTGCCTGTAACTCTTTTGCAGTGCCGTGCTCCTGTTTGTCATACAAGCTGGTGAGATGAACAGATATGATCAAAAAATGTTGCAGTATAGTTTCCAAGAGAGGTTGGTATCATCTAAATGTAAGCTGCGTGGAAATTCGTCCACGATATATGGTGCATCTTCCGAAAAGCCATATTTTGCTGTTCAAAATTCAAACATATAATTTTTGATGTGGACTTGCTGTTGAATGATTGATTGATTGATTGATTGATTGATTGATTGTGGTAGTGTGTAAGTGAGTGATTGGTTGATTGATTAATTAATTGATTAATTGATTACATGATGAATTGTATTTAGGCAGTTTCATACCTATATTTAAGTTTCAAAAACCATAATTTAAAACACACTTACACTGTAATAATTTTGTTCTCAGGATTTTCGCTGCCCTCCAACAGCCTCCTCAGTGAGAATTAAGTTCGATTACCTGTGGATTTCTCGATTGATTGTTAGACGTTTCTTATTTGAAACTGAGTGAAAAGAGAACAAAAATTCTTTCAAATTTTTAAGAGAGGCTGTTATCACAGATTTTGATGATCATCATCAAGCTGACGATGATTTTTTAGGTTTTCAGTGATTAAGCAGCGAGAATCTGTGCAATGAATAAGTAATGCCCTTCCTCCTACCATACCCGACGCACAAACTATGTGATATGTGAATATTTATACAATCTCCTCAACCCTCATTAATGCTTCATGTAACTATTCCTTCAAAACTTCCTCTTAGGATACGAGAGTTCAATCCAAAGCAATACGTCCCTGTCATCTTCAAGTCTTTGGGAGAAATACAGAAGGAAGGAAAACTGACAGACGATTTCAAACTGGTGATGTAAGTCATTCGATCAAATCTATTTATTTTAGAGAAATTTGTCGAATATTTCGGAAATAAAAAAGCAATTTTAATTGTGTGATACATGATTAGAAGTATATTTATCATCATCAATTGCAAACTATACAAATATTGAAATCAATAGTAAATATATACCGGGTTCACCAGCAAAATTCTTGCTCTTGACAGGCCATGAAAAATCAAACATAAGGCATATTTCAAAGATAAATTTATAATAACTTTTTGATAAAAATTCAAACTTCAGAAGGTAGTAAGATGATCTGAAGGATTCCGGAGATTTTTTAGATTATTTAAGAATGTTTGATCTTGCAGGAAATTTTCTGCAGAAGTATTAATCTCAAGTACTGGACTAGAGTTATTGGGGTCTATTTGGATTCAAGCGTGCTATACGTTTTTGTGATATCTTTCTTGCAGTAATGGCCAGGAAGTTGCCGTGGCTTATTTTAGAGCAGGATACACACCCAGTGACTATGTTTCTGAAGATGTGAGTTCATTTCCCATCTTTTATCTCAATTTAATCATTGAATAGGGCTTTATACCGGGTGAGTCAGAAAAAACAACCCCCGTTTGAAAGGCCATTGCTCCCTGGATATCGAGGAAATAATATTGGTAAATATATTGTTTAATAGTGGACATGCTCAAATAAATTTTAAATCTTACCTAACCGAAATCGGCCACTCTGTTCTGAAATTATGAAGGATTTTCTCAAGAAAGCCGCTCCAAGAAACCTTAAAAACGGCATAAAATCACATTGCTGTTGCAATAATTAAAAGTTGTCGACCCACGTAGGCCCGCAGCAAAATAAAACTGCCCAGCGAGAGAGCTTGGCCTATCGCAACAAAAATACCTAAGAACACGTCTGGTGAGGACTTAATTCGAGACCTCCTGTCAGTCATATTCAGTCTAGGAAGGAACATTGTTTGTGAGCTTGTAGGACACCAACTCCAGAGCAAGAACTACGGAGAACAATGTCTGTTCAATATGTGACTTTTAGTACTGTATAGTCCATTGGACTGCTGGATGTTTAACTTGAACTTTTGCCTTCTTTAAAGCAAATGATTCTCACTTGTAAAAAGCCTTTGACATTTGTTTCGAACACAATACCCATATGGGGGCAATTGATACCAAAATGGATTGGGTGTGGCTATGGGGCAACGAAATTCTTACCCTATGTTGGAGCAATCTTTTCAAAACCATGGTGAAAATTAGCAAAAGAAGAATTGCAAATCCCTTATTAAATTCTTGTATGAGAACAATAATTTTTTTCAAGATTTTATAATATTAAAGTTTTTTCACTGAAAAGATATTCCCTGTTCAGCAGAATGTTCTCATTAAAACAATTATTGAAGTCCCAGGGGGCACTAGGATTCTTTAGAGTGGGGAGAGACACCCAGACTGCTAGAAATGAGTAGTCAAATTCACTAAATTAGGGTTAATCACTAATTTCAGTGAATTTGGTAACTCATTTCTATACCTGCTAAATATGCTTTTGTGTAGGATAAAATTTGCTGCTTTTTATTTCTATGCGAAACTTCAGCAAAACCATGACCCAACTCTATACCAAAATTTGCAAAACATTAAAATAAAAACAAGGCAGTATCAACCAATAAGTTATTCAGTGAGCTTCATCGAATGTAACACAACAACTGTCCTGTGTCATTCGAAAACGCAGAGGGAATTTTGTCATAATCTGTCTTCAGCCAGCATCGACTCAGGTGACGAATTCCTTCTAACTTCAATATTGGAGGACCGAGGTCTCACAGCATATCCTCATACAGACAAAAATATATGCTAAGCTGCTCTGATGCTAATCTCTTTGCACTCATACGCATTATCTACCATGAAAGTCGGCAATAAAGAAATAAGAAGTTCCCAGGTCGAGCAATACGGTCCATAGAAAGTCGGCAATCACGATAGTAATGGCCTATTCTTTGTATCGTATGGCCTATTATTGCCCTACCACAACTCTGTGCTACTGGTGCAGTGCAAAGGAGTTAAAGAAGTTCTTTCATTGAAAAAAACATCGAAGAACCTTGAATCGATCTTCACAGCAAGCTTGTATTGTCATGACAAACGTTAAAAGACTCTAGCCCTTCAATGAACATCTCAGGCAAGATCTCTCCACAGCTTCGTTCTTCGCCATCTTAAACAACTATCACCGCGCGGCCTAATCAGACTTGATCGCGGCTTTGCAAAACAATAAGACTGTTTTTAACCAATCAAAATGCTTATTCACTTCTCAAACTTTCTTGAGAAGTTAGTTTGATTGGTCCAGAAACAATGGGTTTAACAAAAGATATATCGCGCGGTCGTTAATCATTTCGAGGTGGGGAAGGCAAAATCGACTTAGTTGCGCAGACTCTATACTTTGGCTGAGGACAGTAGTATAAAATAATAATATTTGAAGCTGTTTTATGTTATGGTCACAAATTTATCACGTCAAGACGTTTGAGATATTAAATAAAAAGGGGCCATATCTTATATGTATGCAACTTCTGATAGCTTCAAATACAAAGTCTTATTCCCAAATCAATAGATTTTGTTTGAGGTTTTTAAAATATTTTGACAGTTGTTGAAGAAGTTGGGATAGGGTAGCAGATTGGACAGAAACCAAGAATGGGTTTAAGTTAAGTGCAGTTGCACTAAAGGGGCCTTTGCAACCGGCATGTCTTGCACTCTTTGTTGTCGGCCATTTTAGTGGTCCATCAAAATGGCAACAACAAAGAAACCACAAAAGGATGTATTCACAAAGCATGCCGGTTGCAAAGGCCCTTTTAAATAATATGTTTCATTGACGATGCTCTGTGTATTTTCCATAAACAGTGCTGGTCTGGTAGACTCCTCATTGAAAGATCAAAAGCCATCAAATCACCCAATATTGCAGCACATTTAGTTGGTTGCAAGAAGATACAGCAGGTTCTCAGCGCACCAGGGACTGTGGAAAGGTTCATCAAAGATGAGGAAGCAGTGAGGAAGATCAGGCGAACTTTTGCTGGACTTTATTCATTAGACGAAGTATGTTTCATTTTTTGTGTTTCGTTTATTTCTGAAAGATTTACGATTTACGATTTACGATTAAAGATTTACGATTGCAAATGCTAACAGAAGCAATTAATAAAAGAGTCAAGTGTTGAGAAGTGAAGTGAAGTGAAGCTTTCTTTTGTGCAATAACCGTCTTCATCATTTCACTCTTGCAATGTGGTATTGAGTTTTGAATTTAATAATTTTGGAATTGTCACAAAAAGAATTTTGACATTATTGTTGCATAGTTCTTTGTTTACCGTGGGAATTTAATTCATTAAAATTGATTTATGTATTTGAAATATTTTGAATTTTTTCAGGGAAAAGAGGGAGATGACGCAGCGAAGATGGCCCTTGAAAATCCTGAACGCTTTGTTCTTAAACCGCAGCGAGAGGGTGGAGGTGAAACTTTTATCATCAATATTTCCAGTAGAAATACTTTAAACTTATCGAATAAAATTTCTGTACAGCGCAGTTTCTTCTTGTGGTATCTATTAAGAGCAGGCCTCATTAAAAGTATTCTGTGCCTGCGAGCAAATGATTGGGGGAAATGTGCCTGCAGTCAAATCACTCTCAGTACAGTAATATGCCAGCAACAAATGTGAAATGATATTTTGTGCTTGCGAGCGGCGCTCGTGCGCTCGCGGGAGCGCTCGCGCACATTAATGAGGTCTGAAAGAGACACTTTTTTGGAGAAAGGACGAGTTTTTTTAGTTAAATTTCGATCCTGCAAAACTATGATGGTTCGCGATATACCTAAAAAAGATTCATCAGATAAAAACTTAAAATTTAATTTACGCGTTTCTCGAAATTAACCTATCAAATTAGTGGAGAAGGTACTTCCAAATAGTGTGCAGTTGACATCCTCAGATTTTCTGGGGGGAATTTTCTTGACCAATGTCATACGTAAAAGGTATTTTAACATTAACACAATTTTGCGACTCGCTCTCGGAACTGACTGAGAACGGACGGACTGAGCTGAGACTTTAACAACTCAACCTCGTCCCCAGGGCCTCCATCTCAATATGACAAAAGGCCCTGGAGACGAGGTTGGTGTCATCATAGGCCAGTCTTCGACTTCTATAAGAATTAATTGAGTACCAAATTTTTAGGCTGAGAACAAGACAGCAATGAGAGCAGCAATTGTGATGTTTCTAGCTTTAATTTGTCTTTAGGCCAAAGTATCATTGGTGTTTACCTTAAGTGAAGCCTTTCACATTTGAAGAAGTTCTTTAAGCGGACAACATAGGGACTTAGTTGGGTATATAACTTAACGTAGAGGAAGCATTTTAATCATTTTAAGCACTCCTTCCTTCCATCTTGAAGGTATTGCATACAAGCATACCTTCAAGATGGAATACTTGTATAGTTGGGAACATTCGAGATTCAGACCAAAAATCAACGTTCTTATATCATGTTATCTAAAGGTTTTATCGTGTCATCTTACAGGAAACAATTATTATGGCAATGAACTGGTTTCCGTGCTAAAGGCCGTCAAAGACCCCCACGACAGAAGTCAGTACATTTTAATGGATAAAGTCAACGCTCCAGTTTACAAGAATTACATCGTCCATATTGATTTTGATAAACCAGAACTGTCGGATGTTGTAAATGAAATTGGCGTTTTTGGAATCCTTCTGAGGTAATTTAGATTTTCAGTTATTCCATTCATTGTTTGAATAACGGTAAAAATTGGTTAACCGCGTTTAATGCAGCAGAATATAAGTTATTGGCTCCTGAATGGAGGCAAACCCCTTTGCTCGAAAAACGATTGTTGATTCTAATGTCAAGAAATTTTTCAGACCTTCCACAAGTTTGTTAAAAAAATGCCATAAAGATGATAAACCAATAGACTTTTAGCTATTCCACAAAAGATTCTGGATCGAGCGATATTTTTATATTTATTTGACAGGATCGATTGGACAGTGTTAGAGCTTCCATCATTACTTCCATTCACATTCAAACATTCGTTTGATCCAGCAAAATGTATAAAAATATCACTCGATCCAGACTATTAGAATTCTTTATTCCGAGATTAAGTCCAGTTGATATGTCATTATGTGCATGAGGTAAGATACTTCCAGGAAGGGTCCTTGTTCTCATTCTTTCAAGTTTACGGCGTGTCATGTTATGCCAGGTTCAGCATATAGCCTCCAAATCTTTGGCATCTTTAAAAAAACATTACACAGATGGTTAATGCATCTTCTGTTTGATTTAATGGCTTGAAAGGAGCTTCAAGTACTTTGCTATAATATTATATGTAGCATTTCTGATATCTTGATTATTTTGAGAATTAGAGTGTCTTCTTTGCTTGCGCCAGTTTTGAGAATGTGACGTCATCAAATTGCTAAATCATAAACTAGAAAAGCTACAGATTTCTGCTTACAGCCATATTATAGACCTTCATAAACTATGGTTTTCTTGAAGATTGTACCGTTTTTCATATTTTAATTTAGGATCTACGACGATTGTTTTAATTTTTTTCAAAACTTTTCACGAGTTCTTTCAATGAAAAGAAAACCGCTGTTATTCTAAAAATAATCAAGATATTAGAAATGCTACATATAGGATTATAGCAACGTACCTGAAGTTCCTTTCAAGCCATAAAATCAAACGAAAGATGCATTAACCAGCCATGCAATGTTATTTTTTAGATTTGGAGGCTTATGCTGCCAGGTTCATGCTTATAAATTTAAGTGAGTTTTGATGCAATCTCATTTCAAGTTAACTTTCGCGCTTTTAGCTTTAAACACCTCTTTCACTCAAATTTCAGATACTTAAAGTTCCGATCATTATAACATTTGAAAGACTTGTTAGTCCTACGTTATACTAATCTAAAAATTTCCTTTCAAATTCATTTAAAAGTTTTTAACCTTATTTCCTTCCTTACAGAAATGGTGAAAAAGAAATTATCAATGAACCCGTTGGATATCTGGTGCGTACGAAGAGTATTGAGCATGCTGATGGAGGAGTAGCCGCTGGAAGAGCAGTTTTGGATAGTGTTAGCCTCTTTTAACATTAATCAAATCAATGACTTTTTAAATTTATGGGGTTGCTAAATATAGTTAACATTGATATGAAAGAATTTTTATTTATGACAAAGAGGAGCAGTAGATAATATGAACTAAAAAAGGTTTACCTTAAGACTTTGAGATGGGGTTATTCTGGACTTGCTACACGTCTCACTTTTTATCAAAAAAACTAATGGTTTTTTTTAATGAAAAGTGAGTGCAAAGTTAAAATGCGTCTAACTTTTAATAGTGGCTGTCAAGAGCACCAATTTTGCCACGAAATGTTGAACAAAGACCCTCCTAAAATTTGTTGGCAAATATAAAATGTAGCATACAGCAAGGTATAATCTGCGAAAAATTTGTTATCGTGAAATTTTGTTGCCATTGGTTTTGTTCGTTGCTTAGTTCAAAGCTTTACTTGACATACGACGTTGCACAGGGTATGTAATATAGGTGTGAAGAATCTTCTAAAATAGACTTGATACTCTTCAATGATCTCCCATACTTTTCTCAATAAAAATCTCACCAAAAGTAACTCTACTTGGTACACCGCGTCTCCTGGAAGAAAGAACGAACTTTTGCTCAAAAATGAAACTTTACTAACTTTGAAATGCAATTTAGAAATCGTATTCTTTTTTGACTTGTTAGATAACTTGTCATTGAAAATATTTGTTATTTGTACTTTCTGAAATTAGGAGGAATTTTTGATGAACAGAATACTTGAAGTTCCTGCTTTGTTTCTTGTCATCTGGAGCTCTGTTTTTTTTACTGTGTTAGTGAGACGAGACTGAAACGAAGCTTGTGAGACGGTGTCTAAAAGTGATTGAGTACCACATGAAATGAATCCCCAGAGTATCAGATTGACAAAACAACAAAATCAAAAAATGTTTTTTAAAAGACTTTCGATACTTTTTAGCTTTTCCGGCAAGAATGACTAGTCTATTTGTAAAATATGATGTAACTTAGAAATTTCTTGAAAACACCAAACAGCAATAGAGAATACTTCAGATACTTATATTGATGGAGTAAATAGTTTCGCTGCAATATTATTTCAATTAAGGCGACTAATTCTGCGTCACGTGGTAGAGAAGAGCTCTTTCGATGCGGCCACATGACAAAATACAGGAATAGAATCCAGTAGAGATAAACAGCCCACCTCGGACTATTTATTTCGAAACAACTCCCCCCAGTTTCGCAGCTGTCGGTGCCCTCCCCCGACAAAACTGTAGCTATGAAATAACAAGGAGCAGTTGCTATGTGAAAATTCTTAGCCTACACCATGTAGAGGCATCTACAATAATCGTGAAATCAAAGTTTCGAAGAAGAGTTGATTCGAAAGTTCTGTCTTTCTTTCGGATAGTGTGAGGCCTATAATTTTGTAAACAAAAAACTCGTGGGTTGATGTCATTGCCTTTGTATGTTGCCTGGTTTTGTTTGTAATCTGAAGGTATGTAGTGAATCAGCGAATTTATTGTACGGAAGACTATTCTCCAACTGCGCTCTTTCTGGTCACGAAACTTTTCATCTCTGATATAACTGCGTGTTGGAGAAATTGGAAATCAGTTGTATGCAGAAATGAGGTCTGTAGCGTCGCTCCACATTGACCTCAGTGAAGAGTTGTCTGCAGTGAACTAGTTTGGGCTGCAAGTGTGTTTAAACTGCAAAGTTCGCATCCCGTACAATTTTTGGCTGAAAGAACCTGGTATAATTTTGGAGAAATGAGTTAGTATCTCAAGTTTTAAGCTTTTTCTCGACAGTATCGAAGTAAATTGTAAAGTATGCAGAGGACCTTTTTCGTCGCAAAACTTTACTGCAGTATACAAGGAACAGCGCACTACTAATATTGGAACTCGTCCTTCTCTTGAGCAATTATTCGTTGAACAAATTGGAGATCATTTTTGGAGAATATATAAAAGCTTGTGAACGTTGCTCTTTTTTCATTGTTTTCTGCTGGTCTATGGATTTTTTACATGCAAGTTCAGCAGCACTGAATTATCTGAGGAACGGAGTAGCTCTTTTTCTGATGACAACATTTTGATTCCATTGCATAATTGCTGGCTGGAGGAAACAATATTCATTTGGAGAGAAACTTGTTGGTTGACATTGCTCCAGTTTAATGTCTTTAGGCAAGCTACTTTAATTCAACCAGACTGGAAGAACCGAGATGCGGACAGACTGACACGGACCGAAGAAGCGCCAACTAATTTTGGAGAAATGGAGAAATGCTTTCCTTTTGTTGGTTTGTTCAAATAATCAGTTTCATAGGAAGTCATTTTTNTTTAAACTGCAAAGTTCGCATCCTGTACAATTTTTGGCTGAAAGAACCTGGTATAATTTTGGAGAAATGAGTTAGTATCTCAAGTTTTAAGCTTTTTCTCGACAGCATCGAAGTAAATTGTAAAGTATGCAAAGGACCTTTTTCGTCGCAAAACTTTACTGCAGTATACAAGGAACAGCGCACTACTAATATTGGAGCTCGTCCTTCTCTTGAGCAATTGTTCGTTGAACAAATTGGAGATCATTTTTGGAGAATATATAAAAGCTTGTGAACGTTGCTCTTTTTTCATTGTTTTCTACTGGTCTATGGATTTTTTACATGCAAGTTCAGCAGCACTGAATTATCTGAGGAACGGAGTAGCTCTTTTTCTGATGACAACATATTGATTCCATTGCATAATTGCTGGCTGGAGGAAACAATATTCATTTGGAGAGAAACTTGTTGGTTGACATTGCTCCAGTTTAATGTCTTTAGGCAAGCTACTTTAATTCAACCAGACTGGAAGAACCGAGATGCGGACAGACTGACATGGACTGAAGCGCCAACTAATTTTGGAGAAATGGAGAAATGCTTTCCCCTTTTGTTGGTTTGTTCAAATAATCAGTTTCATAGGAAGTCATTTTTGGAGAAAATTGCTTTTGGAAGATGCTCCAGTATTGGTAGCTTTATGTAAATTGAATTAAGTCTAAAACATCTTAGGAACAAACTGACTCATTGATAAATCTAGTACAAAATCGTGTCCTATTACCTACGCATTTGAGGCATTATTCCTTAGCAACGAGAACGAGATTTGGTCAAGACGAGACTGAGCGCCATTTTGTATCCAGAGACAGGAAGATCTGAGCTGTGCCGGGGAAATTAAAATTCTCACGAAGTTTGGGCCATTATCAGCTATCTGGTAGTCGCAAATGCTAGCTGAAGAGACAAACTTCAATATCGTCTGCCCCACTGAAGAAGAACTCCTCGAAATTCGCCATCCAGCCTCTTCAAAATGCCCAGTTCCAGATTGTGGAAAAGTCATCACAAATCCAAGTGGCATGAAAATGCACCTTGCACAAACTCATGGCATCGGAGAAAAGAATGTTCTTCAGATGTTCAGCAAAGCTTACATCTCATCAGTGGAAAAACCCGTGAAATCTGTGTTTGCTTGCCCAGTTTTTACATGCAACAGGACGTACGGGAGTGGGAAATACTTCAAAGTGATATCAGGACTACGAGAGGTCTGCACCTATGAAAATCATGCTGCTTTGTATCCAGGCATAGTTTAGCTCTAATCATACCGTGATCATACCTGATGATTTATTTTACAATTTCCTATAAATAACTTCAAGGCTTGATGTGAAATCCAGACTGGAAAGTTTTCTGTATGTGCAGCCAGACTGGAAACTTTGCGTTTTGCGCGCGCAAGTTATTTTTTTAGGGCTGCCAACTGCGCGGTTTGAGAGCAAACCATATATGATTTTTGGTGCACTGTGGGACGCTGCGCATGCGCATCGCATTTCAAACTGACACAAACCGTCAGTTGCGCGGTAATGTTCCTAACCGCGGGACGTTTTACTACAAACTTTCCAGTCTGGATGTGCAGTATTAACTTGCACATGCAAGAACCTTCATATTTGTTGATGATCTTGGCTGCACATTAGCTGTTAAAGTAAACAAAAGATTACATCATTCTTCTATTGTTTTCAGTCGCTAACTTCACAGCAAATAGTTTACTAAGACCATTAAACTTGTGCACATAAAAAGAAAACTTTCCAGTCTGGTTTGAAATAAGGTAGATTGCCCTACTTGATATTTTCCAGAAGAGACTCCAGAGAGCAGGGGTAGATAATCTTCCACNCTGCACCTATGAAAATCATGCTGCTTTGTATCCAGGCATAGTTTAGCTCTAATCATACCGTGATCATACCTATGATTTATTTTACAATTTCCTATAAATAACTTCAAGGCTTGATGTGAAATCCAGACTGGAAAGTTTTCTGTATGTGCAGCCAGACTGGAAACTTTGCGTTTTGCGCGCGCAAGTTATTTTTTTAGGGCTGCCAACTGCGCGGTTTGAGAGCAAACCATATATGATTTTTGGTGCACTGTGGGACGCTGCGCATGCGCATCGCATTTCAAACTGACACAAACCGTCAGTTGCACAGTAATGGTCCTAACTACAAACTTTCCAGTCTGGATGTGCAGTATTAACTTGCACATGCAAAAACCTTCATATTTGTTGATGATCTTGGCTGCACATTAGCTGTTAAAGTAAACAAAAGATTACATCTTTCTTCTATTGTTTTCAGTCGCTAACTTCACCGCAAATATTTTACTAAGACCATTAAACTTGTGCACATAAAAAGAAAACTTTCGGCGCTTGTGCATTTACGCACACCTGTGCCTATACTGATCCTAACTAAAAACCCTACTGATCCTAACTAAAAACCCTACCAAAGCCCTTTAGAGGTGTGCGTATCTGCACAAGGGCCAAACTTTCCAGTTTGGTTTGAAATAAGGTAGATTGCCCTATTTGATAATTTCCAGGAGAGACTCCAGAGAGCAGGGGTAAATAATCTTCCACAAAAATAGTGATCTTTCCCTAATGCTTGTTTGCAACCAGTGTGCTTTGCAAATGCATCACTTTTGTGGTCTCTTTGTGGTCACTTCTACACTCTTCATGGCCCTTGAAACTGGTGACAACAACAAGATGCCACATGCCAAGCATACTGGTGCAACGAGCCCCTTTAAAGTCCATCAACTCAGCCTTAATATGAAATCATGACAGACTGGTAACAGAATTGATTCCCTGCTTTAAATGTAAGAACATTTGTCTTGCACTAGATGTCAGACAAAGAATATCCGCGAATTAGAATAATCAAAGAGATTCACAAGAGTAACTTTGCATTATTGCAGATCTCAGCTGACATCTAATGCGAGTCAGACCCATTCAACTCCATAAACTTTTGCAAAACTGCACAATACTTTATGTGCTACACTTTTTGATCCAGATTTAATGCTGTTTCTACATATACAGTAAAACCCCACGTATAAGAACCTAGTGGAGTAAGAACCTGCAGGCTGAAATTGTTCAATTTGACTACCATCTTATAAGAACCAATCCATTGTATTCATTGTTTAAAAACTCAGGCTGACTTGCAAAATCGTAGATTCTTATACGCGGGTTTTTACTGTACATGTGTTGGAGTCTTTCTTCATAATCTATATGACCATGTAACAACAATACAAATGAATTCTTTCTTATTTTAGCATTACCTCAGTTTGCATGCTGAGAAGAAATATGTCTGTGAAAAATGTGGTGTCAAATTTGGAAATCCCAAAAGACATGAAACACACTCCAAGACCTGTAAAGAATTCTTTCATTGCTCTTGTGGCTGCCCTTTTAAATCGAGAGAAGCGTTATTGGAGCATAGCATACAAAATCATCATGTTCTTCCTGAGGAAGTTAGAATTGACTTGTTGAAGAGAACNTTTGATATCCAGGGAGCATTGGCTTTTCAAGCGGGCATTGTTTTATTTTACTCACCCGGTGTATGACCATGTAACAACAGTACGAGTGAATTCTTTCTTATTTTAGCATTACCTGAGTTTGCATGCTGAGAAGAAATATGTCTGTGAAAAATGTGGTGTCAAATTTGGAAATCCCAAAAGACATGAAACACACACCAAGACCTGTAAAGAATTCTTTCATTGCTCTTGTGGCTGCCCTTTTAAAACGAGAGAAGCGTTATTGGAGCATAGCATACAAAATCATCATGTTCTTCCTGAGGAAATTAGAATTGACTTGTTGAAGAGAACTGAAGAAAAAGTGAAGAGGCAAAGGTAAGACTTCTTTATTTGTTTGAAAACATCACACTCCCTGCTACAGTAAATCCCCACATACAAAACCTACTTTTTTGAGAGCCAGGCTGAATCAGGTAAAGGTACTTATGTTCATTTCAGGGTATTAAAAGGTTCTTACAGGTTCTTATTGGAAGGATCCCTTGTATAAACCTATTAGCGGTTATCACCAATAGATTTTCAGCCCTGTTTTTTGTTCTCACAATGATATTAAGGCCCTAATAACTAATTTTAAGCTTACAAATATCAGAGGAGACGGTTCAGATTTGAACAGCCAACTGGGACAAAAACGAACTTAAAAAATCAACAAAATTAACTTTATTACCCTTGTCATAAGAACATATTGTTCCATCAAACTGAAACAGGTTTTTAATTACGAGATGCATAATTTAGGAAAAACTGCCTGTATGTTCTTATTTTTGTAGGTTCTTATAAGCTGGGATTTACTGTATGGCATACATTATAAACCAAAAACAAAGCCTGTAAAGTCAGCATTTACGCAAATGTCTGTTTGTTTCTGGTTTTTCACTTTAGAACAATGCATTTTCAAGATTTATTATCATTTTTACCAGTTCCTCCAGAAAAAATGTCCTTCTTTCCCACAGGCCATGATAAATCGTGGACTGGACAGATCTTGATGAATTGATCTTTAGCTAAAAGCCTAAATTATACTTGGTAATTTTTGTTGATTCTTGAGCAAGGTGGTTCCCTATATATAAGCATTCTCTTGAAAACTCTTAGTCTGGAATCATCCAAAATTGATCTGAAAATACCAATCAAATTTTCTAAGGATTGAATGAGAAAAGAACATTGAGATAACTTTGAATAAAATGGCTTGGGAATACACCACTTCAATTAACAGCCTCGTTTTGGAAATTATTCAAAATTCTTTCATACAAAAGTTTAGAGGCCATATTCGGATTTAGCACCCAAAATTTAGTCTAACTGCAAGTTTTTATGCTGCTAGTGGTCGTAATGTTCATTTTATGGAGATGTAAAGTTTGAAAATCTATAAGGGATTTGACCATAAAAAATGACTCCGGGTGTAAAGTTTCACCCAAACGATTTCTCACGGTCAAATCCCTTATAAATTTTTCAACTTTACATCCTCATAAAATCAACATTACAAGCGCCAGCAGTTTAAAAACACGTAATAAGACTAAAGTTTGGATGCTAAATCCGAATCTGGGCTCGAAATTTTCATATGAAGAATAGGGAGAAATTTTGATCAATTTCCTAAACGAGGTTGCTTAACTGAAGTGGTGTATTCAAAAGTGGATTACTTATGATCTGTTGCACCAGCTCTCATTCGGTACTTGCATGAATTGGGCAATATTTTTGTCAATACAATAATATGCAACAGAAAAATTTTGTTCATTGAAAAAATTAAATTCCACAGGGAATTTATACTCAACATTCGTAGTGTCATGCGACATTTGTGGCTTAGTGGAAAACCACCTTTAGGTGGTGCATTCACCGTAAAAAAATTCGACAACTGATATTTTTTCGAAAATTTCAGTCTGAAATTTTTTTTCTCCAAAATAGTACCATCTGAAATTTGTTTGCGCATAGAAAAATCACAGTTTTGCATTTTAGCTGTTTAAAAATGTAACACCCTGCTCACAAATATTTTGCATTGGAGTGAAATCTTCTGAGCTTCTGAGCAAAATTAAATTATATTTCTTCAACTAAATTCGTTCAGTAATCCTCAACCATCCTCTATCATCCTCGACAATGATTTTTGAATGAAAATTCTGTCAAGGACCTCACTGAAAGCCTATAATAAAACCTGAATCTGTAAAATTAAGCTTTTTGATTCAAGTAAATTGTAACTAGATCATTTTTCATAGTCGTGCGAAGTTTCTTTAAAAACATCCGAAATTTCGTGAAAAAAGGTCTGACAATTTTTTCCCGAAATATTTTATTTGAAATTTATTAGTCTGAAATTGTTTGCGTTTAATTTGCTCTGTTATGCTTCATGTCGGAAATGCCGAACACATAAGGCACCAGTATTTAAAACTGCGCTTTAAAGTTTACGTTAATTAGGGACAGAATGTCGTGATTCCACAATAAACATTAATATTCAATAAAATTCAATTTGAAAACATTACTTATTGGAAACAACCTGTAAATAGAAGCCTGTTTTTTTCCTTTTTGTTTTCAAATCACGTTTTCAAATCAACTGTTTGTTTCAAATCAACGTTTTACTCTTCAGAACTTGGAAGAAAAGAACTTCTCAGCCTGGCGTACAGACTTTTGCTTCCACGAGGAACGCTAATAATCAAATCGGTGCAATGACACAGAATAATCATACACGTGGAATGTCACAGAAGAAGAAAGTCATGATACTGCCGAAAGGTTTAGCCACGAATGAGATGGTTGGGGCAAATGCGTTTTTGGTTATTCCAAATGTAAATAAAGCGAAGCCGGATCTGAGAAAGCATTCATCGTCTTTGGGTGGTGAAGGAATTGATGCTAGGCCCAATGCGGCAGTGAAAGTGGTTATCAATATAAATGATCGTGTTCAAAATACTGTTCAGTTTGATAATGCGAAGCAGAATGAAACTTATGTAAATAGTAATGTTAGGAATATGCAAATGGAGATATCACAGGGGACTGTACATAAGAGTTTTGACAGAGAATATGTCCGGGAAACTGGTTTAATGATAGCGAATAGAGAAATGATTGGCGATAATTCACCAAATCAAGTATTTTTACAACAAACAGAGGTTAATGAAATGGCAAACAGAGAGAAATTAAAACGAGTGAATGAAGCTATGCAGAAATTCGTCCCCATTAAAAAGAGGGACCCCACGGATCCTGTATCGTTACATTGGCATATGCCACGCAAGAAATATAGGAAAAAGACAAAATTAAAACCCAAAGAATGCTACAGGGAAGAAGACAATAGCAGGAATGATGAAGCATCAGTCTCCGATATTCAAAATTGTTTACTCCAGGCTACTAAATTTGTTGAAAGTGCGTTACCAGCCGAAGAAAGTGACTCAAGTGATATGGCATCCCCGGATAACAGTCACTCAATGGTCAACGAACCAACGGTGACTGGTAATATAGAGCTTCCTGAATGTCATACACTTAAAGACCGGGTTGAGAAGAGTTTTGAAAGGCATACAATCTCCGTTGATACTATAGACACAACTGAGATAAATGCTAGATCTGAAAATCAAAGATGCGAGAAAATAATGAAACCAATAAATAGGCAAGCAACTAAATTTATTGGCTCGACATCCGATGAGCAAATAGGAGAATTTAGCCTCGACAATCTCACCCCAGAGTTGCTGTCCTTCTTGAAAAGCTCCGTAGATATTCAAAATCAACCGAGAAATATCTATGCTAGCATGATAAATGAAATGAACTCTCAAGAGACACAGACCCCCGTTAAAGTGGGTTCGACTCAATTTTCGTTCGATAACAGTTACCCATTTCTCGGACATTTTGATAATAACGATAGCCAAACACAGACTGAAGATTTATCGAATTTTTTGGCTGATGCTTTCACGCAGACAAATCAACAAGCAGGAAAATTTCTACCAGCAGCGAACCCGAAGCAACTGCCTAGTATGTTGGATAATAATTTTAGTACACAGACTGCAGCTTCGTGGCTGAGCAGCAACCAAACCCAAACAGACAACATGGCGGAGCTGATTTCTGATGCTTTCACACAAACCAGAATAGCTATCGCAGAAAACGACTCGAAGTCGAAAAACCTGACAAATAGTATCTCAAATAACCAAACCCAGACGAATCTATCGTTTGATAATTTCTTGAAAAGTTTCAGTTTTGGTCCGGAAGACGAGGTATTAGAGTCTGCAATAATGCCTGATTTCACAGACATGTGCACGCAAACCAACCCAGACCCTAGTTTGGACGAACTGCTTGGGATGGCCACCGCAGCGGCTCAGACAATGATCTCGAGTTCAGCTATGGGAAATGTAGCGAGTAGCAGCTCCCAAACGCAGACTGTTCTGTCGTTCGATGATATTTTCGGAAGTTCGCTGATTGAAGACGATCTGAATACAGATAGGCCGAATAGCAGCACACACATGCAAACACAAACACAGATTATGGATGATATGTTTCTGACTGATAGTTTTACGCAAACTCCGTTACCTATTTGAGTCAGACAATGTTGGAGGCCTCTGGCAATAAACTGCGGTGACATAGATACCTTTCGTCAAATCGTTCTCAACAAGGGGTGAATCGAAGGTCCTACTGATGGACAATAGAGGATTGCGCTAAAGATGGCGTCAGGAGATTTTTACTATGATCCTTTGTGTCTGAAAGAGTTTCAAATCATTTGATTGGTTAATTTAAACATGGAACGCGAAGGATCATGGATGGTAGAAAAATCCCTGATGCCATCATTTGCACAATCGTCTAATAGGGCTGATAGTTGGAATAAAAGAAAAAATAAGTTGCTGAAAGTTCCAAGGAATTAAATCGCTAGCATTAACATCAGACTTACAAAGACATGACCAGATTGTACTTCGGTAGGATTTCGATTAACCCTTATTCACAATGATGTGGCATTTTCTCTCCAATTTTCTACCAGGAGACATTTGGGTTTTAGACAGATTAGATGATTACATGAAAAGTTCTTCGTCAAATTCATTGCAATTTGTAAGAAGGATTTTGTTCACACCCCCTCTGGTTTGGTAGTATGGATGTTTATACAGTTCACGTCCTCTCTCTCTCTCTCAACTGCTGGTGTTAATAGATTTATCTTTTCAACCAACACCAATATAATTCTTTATCGCGACCATCAGCTTTGTTGAACAGATTTTAGAAACAGCGTTGGGACGACTGCATATTAGCGGACCAGCTTCATGTCATATCTCTCGGGAACGTATTTGACCAAATACCCTACTAACCCTAACTAAACCCTACCTTACCTAACTAACCCTAACTAACGCTGAAAGCCCCTTTTCCAAAACCTAACCCTAACCCTAACCCTGATTTATTTTTCAATGTTAACCCTAACCCTACTTTATTTCAAGGTTTTGATAAATTGCCGTACTCCCCAAAAAGGCAAGTCTGAGGCGTTACTTTTTGGTCGATGTTGGGCTCTTTGAAGATGATTTTAACGAAAGGGGAAGCCTGTGGCCTAACTTTTTGGACATAAATGTGCACTTAGAAACTAAGCCAATTTTTCAAAAAAAGCAAACCGCAGCCGTCGTTTGCCGCAAGGTTTTTGCAGTATGAATTTCAAACAGTTGGTCAATTTTCTGACTGACCGATGTATATTTTTGAAGCCGTATCTGATACGACCTTTACTACACTGTTTAATGAACCCTTTGCAATATACCTTATTATAGAAAATTAACGATGCATAAAACTAACGCGAATTTCAAAAATTGCGTTAGTTTTAGTCTCGGATATTTTGGTTAGCGTTGATTTGTGTACCATATAATTAATTAACTGACACGTTAAAGAAAAAGACGTTAATTTCTTTCATTTGGATACAATTCATTAATATTTCGATGTCACTGTCAGTAGTATCTTGGTTTCTAAAGCGTTCGAGAATTGACGAATTGAATTGAATTTAATCTTCAAATTTAGTTTGTTCATATTGTTGAACTTGTTTGTTCAGGGGTGGCGCCAGGGGAGGGCTAAGGGGGCTGCAGCCCCTTCGTCGGAAGCATCTAGCCCCCCATCGGAGGAAATGCTTGGTTATTTTCGGAGGGAATTTGGCAAAATGACGCACGAAAACTGCATCTTTAGTCATTTTAGACCCCTGTCGGAAGTTGCAGCCCCTCTGTCAGAAGATTTCTGGTGCCACCCCTGGTTCTGTTGCAGTCGTTTGATCCTGTTCTGTTCTTCATGTTAATTTAATTTAATTCAACTTGTTCCTTGCCTTCTCGCGTTTAATTTTGAGTGTTTTATCCTCGCTTTCACGTTAATTTAAGTAGTGTACATTTTTATATACATTAATTTCTGGCAGCTTAAATTCCCTATGATAAGTTATGTTTCTTATGTCATTATGTTTCGTATCTTTCTGTTTATGTTGTCTTTCTTCCAATTATGTTTGCAATGATAAAGCATTAGAACCCTTTCAAACCGTCTCTAAATTTGTTGTCCTTCCTTTTTCGCCAAAAGACAGTTATTTTCTAATTCATTTCATTCAACCGAAAATAACTACATTTATTTAGTATCTAATTACAGTTATATCTAAGAGTCTTTCATAACAGTAGTACTGGTCAGTTTAGCAGTTTGCGAAAAGACATGTGCATGACATACAAGTAAATTAGGTAAATAAGACAAGACGAAAATTCTACAAAGTTGTATCACATAGCATACTCTTGATGAGCCATCCAGGTTAGATCATTACGGTAGCCTGTCATGGTTTATCACTATGGGATGGCGAATCGAATATCGATCGATAAATCAAATACAATTAACATCCACTAGTTGATAATGCCGGTACACTAAAATCTTATGGGAGGGGTGGGGAGGGGTTTCTGATCAGCAACGAGCTATCGACCGTGTGACTTTTAGACTCTTGTACAAACTATTTATACTGTCACTATTTCACGTGCAAGAAACAACTTAAAATCACTGGCACGCTTGTATCCGCGGCGCTATTGTAACATACTTAGACTCTATTCTTTTTCCTCTCTTGGGACTAA
>REGM01000173.1:557210-572334 GCA_004194415.1 Aurelia aurita
AAAAATAGGGATTTTCAAAATCGGCCTATTTTACCGAATAAGCAAAGCCTATAGCCTTACTTTTTGGCCAATAATAGGGATCTTCAAAATCGGCCTATTTTACCGAAAAAGCAAAGCCTATAGCCTTACTTTTTGGCCAAAATACAAGATTTTCAAAATCGGCCAATTTTAACGAAAAAGCAAAGCCTATAGCCTTACTTTTTGGCCAATAATAGGGATCTTCAAAATCGGCCTATTTTACCGAAAAAGCAAAGCCTATAGCCTTACTTTTTGGCCAAAAATAAGGATTTTAAAAATCGGCCTATTTTACCGAAAAAGCAAAGCCTATAGCCTTACTTTTTGGCCAAAATACAAGATTTTAAAAATCGGCCTATTTTACCGAAAAAGCAAAGCATATAGCCTTCCTTTCTGGCCAAAAATAGAGTTTTCAAAATCGGCCTATTTTACCGAAAAAGCAAAGCCTATAGCCTTACTTTTTGGACAAAATACAGGATTTTCAAAATCGGCCTATTTTACCGAAAAGCAAAGCCTATAGCCTTACTTTTTGGCCAATAATAGGGATCTTCAAAATCGGCCTATTTTACCGAAAAAGCAAAGCCTATAGCCTTACTTTTTGGCCAAAAATAAGGATTTTAAAAATCGGCCTATTTTAACGAAAAAGCAAAGCCTATAGCCTTACTTTTTTGCCAAAATACAAGATTTTCAAAATCGGCCTATTTTACCGAAAAAGCAAAGCCTATAGCCTTCCTTTTTTGGCCAATAATAGGGATCTTCAAAATCGGCCTATTTTACCAAAAAAGCAAAGCCTTTAGCCTTACTTTTTGGCCAAAAATAAGGATCTTCAAAATCGGCCAATTTTACCGAAAAAGCAAAGCCTATAGCCTTACTTTTTGGCCAAAAATAGAGTTTTCAAAATCGGCCTATTTTACCGAAAAAGCAAAGCCTATAGCCTTACTTTTTGGACAAAATACAGGATTTTCAAAATCGGCCTATTTTACCGAAAAGCAAAGCCTATAGCCTTACTTTTTGGACAAAATACAGGATTTTAAAAATCGGCCTATTTTACCGAAAAGCAAAGCCTATAGCCTTACTTTTTGGCCAATAATAGGGATCTTCAAAATCGGCCTATTTTACCGAAAAAGCAAAGCCTATAGCCTTACTTTTTGGCCAAAAATAAGTGTTTTCAAAATGATGCTGCCTCTGAGGGTGGTATTTTAAACCCTCTCTCGCACAGATGAACACTTAAAAGCAACGGAGAGAAACAAAGTCATACTGCTTTCTCGATTTTTGATAATAATGTAACTATGTACGCTATCTGACAATGCTATTACTACACAAAATTCAAGTGATTTGCAGTTACAACTACGAAAATTAGGGCGTGCCCCAGTCAAAACAAATATCAAGTTACACGTATTATACATTAAAGATACGTTGGTGCAAGAGCTGATAAGCACGACGTTCTTTCTTAGCGATAAAACTGCTTTGTTTATCTAACGCACGAAAAACAGCTGATTATGGCGCAAAAAGAGAGCCTATAGCCGCAGCTTTTTGAGAAAATTTCGATTTTAGAGATAAAAGCAAACTACTCTCCTCCGCGAGGTTTCTTTATTTGCTCCGCAGTTCCGTGTTCCGCAATTCCGTGGTTGCGTCGTCCGTAATTCTGAAGCAAACCCAGTCTTTTTTCTGTGAAAAATGAGGATTTAAAAAACAGCCGATTTTAGCGAAAAAGCAAACCTATAGCTTTGATTTTTGGTTCAAAATGGGCTTTCTGCAGGCTATAGCTTTTCATCTACAAACAACCTCTTGAAAACATATATAATTTTGATGTACGTATTTGTTAAATTATCATGCATTGCATAGGAATACTTGTTTTTTCTCTCAATTTTTGTCGTAAACTCATTACGACAAAAATGTATGAAATAATAGGGAAGACGAAACTTGGTCTGGTTGAAGAAGCTAGATACGTTTAATTTGCTGGGTACAACAAAGCAGGATCGCTACTAAAGAACGTACCAAAAATAAACAACTTAGTTTTAAAAGAATTTACACCAGAGCCTACTTCTTAAGTTTCGGCGACAAAACTTACAAGTAATAAATGAATTAAGAAATTGAAGCAAAAAGTTAGCAGAAAAGATGAATAGTGGTAGAATAAATTTTGTTTATCGGGATGAGATAGCTTTAAAGGGCGTACAACGCTCAGCATGCTTTGCGNGCTTTAAAGGGAGTACAAAGACCAGCATGCTTTGCGCACAGTCAGCGACTTGCTCTGCACAGCTTCCAGAATAACTGACTGTACGAAATTCACAAAAACAAAAACAAACGATGGCAAAGGCTGCTGGTCTTTGTACTCCCTTTAAAGTAGACCTAAAGATCGATTCAAAATCCTCTCAAAAACACATTGCATGGTTCTTCTGGAAAGGCTGTGCTCAAACGTTAACCTAAATTGGCGAAGTCTGGGCCTAAGTTTGATGTCAAAGGCAAGTTTTTAACCAAATTTATATTTTTCATTTATTAGCTAATCCATAGCAAGGAAGGAATAACCAGCATCCCTAACCTTATCAACGGGATTAGCAATGAAATATTTCTCAGCAGGTGGTATCTTTTATTCAAGGAATCAAAGAGGTTTGTTTTAAAAGTCTCTGCAAAATCTTTATCTTCTAGGCCATACTTTGGTGCTATAAACAATTTTAGGGGTCATCTTGATAACGGAAGACAAGCTTAGACCACGTTTACACTGTTTCGGTACAGTTTTGATTCGTTACAAAGTTGTTATGGTTCAAGAGCGTTAACACTGCCCCAGTACAAAATTGTTCTGTAGATCGAAGGAACAAAAGTGATATGGATTAGTAGAAGGAGCAGTGTAAACGGGAGGCTGATCCGTTACGCTGTTGTTACGGATCCAAAGTTGCACATGTACTGGTAAAGTGTAAACAGGGTCTTAGTGGACACAAGATAGATAGGTCTGTGGAAGATTATCTAAAACAAGAAAAGTTCTACCATAAAAGAAAGTTATGTAGACGACCAAGCAGCAGTCTATTATTTACTATTCTACAAAATGCAAAGAATACTCTTTTTAAAACAAAGTTTAACTTAAAGTGAGTTAAATAGCAAAAACAATCTTTAAGTGCTAACTGTATGTAAAAGAAATTTGACTCAAGGAAATCTATTCTACAGGTGCAGAGATATTTGGCTAAAGAACTGAACCAAGTTTCGATAAGGTTCTCAAAATATTGACATCGTCTGTTTCAAAGCCTTGACGGACAAATTTTTAGCACCACAGTAAATAAGGTGTGATCTCTATTGTTTAGAATCTTGTTGCATAAGTAACTTAAGATGGTTGACAATTTTAAGTTTCTTATTTAAAATTTAGCATACATTTGGTGAAACTTTTATCTCCGAGTTAGACCCAATATTTCTGTTTGACAAGAATCTTAGATAACCTTTTAATTCGTTTGGGAATAATATACCATGTCGAGAAATGATACGAACGTATATTTCAGTCTTTTGCTTACTATAAGCCTCTTGGCATCCAAACTTATTAATCAAAGTTACTCTACATTACTTAGATGATAAAACCGTACTCTTTAAAACGTATAAGAGTACAGAAATAATTCAATAATATTGTCAAAGAAATTTACCTGCTAATTCTAATTTCCAAATGAACTCGATCGATTAGAGCTCGTTGACATTGTCCTGCTCCTTACTAACGTTCGTTTCTGCTGCAACTCATCCAAGAAAGAGCCGGGGTTAGCACTTGGCATATCATCATCTGCGGAATGGCTGTTACGCCTTCCTTGCATTTGTCCCGTCCAGGGGTATTGTTGAGGGTAGCCATATTGCGATTGTTGGCATTGTTTCGAAGGGGAATATTGTTGCTGTGGCTGATAAGGTTGTTGGTTGGCAACGTGATTTTGTTGTTGCTGTTGCTGGTTGGCATGATGATTTTGTTGCAGCTGTTGTTGTTGGACTTGATTATTTTGTTGTTGCTGCTGTCCTTGATAACGTTGCTGCTGCTGCTGTTGTCCAATATATTGACTAGGCTGCACTTGACTTTGCGCATATTGGCTTTGTGCATAGTGGCCATGTACATACTGGCCCTGAGCGTATTGACCTTTGTATTGCTCGCTGGCTGGTTGAACAGGTTGGCTTACTGGCTGTTGCTGGTAATGTGGCTGACTTGTTGCCTGGTAATGCGACACAGGTTGTTGCTGCTGTTTATGATTTCCTTGATATGGTTGCTGTTGCTGTATATCTAAAGATGCCGGAGGTGGTGGGAAAAGCTCGGGTGATTTTGACTTCGGTTGAATGATTGGTACAGCATATTCAGGGCTAGAAGGCGGGTAGCTTTGCATGGCAGCATTTCTCGTAGCGTAATCATCGCTTCCCTGGCTTCTCCTTTTGCTGACATCAGTATATCCACTATTTGCTGCTTGATAATTCTGCATCGCTGCATTCCTTGTAGCATAATCACTCACAGTTGCATTACCTGCATTGTTTACGCTACTAGCATTTGCAGTAGCGTAAACCCCAGTTGAATTATTACTCGAATAATTCCCATTGTTCCCTGCAGTCGTAACAGAACCAGACGGGAACACTCCAGGTGGGTACACAGGTGCCTTGCCACTGCTCATAAGGTTCGGCGGTGAGGACACCTTCCTTGCTGGTGCAGGCGGGTGAACAGCCTTTACAGGTGACCCAGTAGGGCTTAGACGTGACCTCAACTGAGCAGGCGTCTGTGCTCCTGCAAAAATCTGGAAAGCAGTTGGCTTAGCACCACTCGGAGGATGTTTTGCATACACTGTATTGGAAGGGCGTCGAGGCATGGTCATTCGGTAATCATTGGTGGGAGCGAGGCCTTCTCCTTCAGTGAGGCTGTTTGATCGCCTATATGGAGCTCCGGACGCACGTGTGCCACGCAGACTCGATGTTACATCAGTATTTCGTCGAAACGGTTGTCCTTGCGGTTGCTGTTGTGGTTGTGGTACAGGATGAGGCATTTGGACGGTACCTGAATTGAGGTTGGCCATCTGAGCGTTCATGTCTTCCTCGAAATCATACTCGGGGTAGGTTTCATTTTCATATTGGCCGTCACTATGGTAGCCATTGCTTTTGTCGTAGCCCTGTTGTTGACGACCTTGCGAGTTGAGTGAGATGTGTGACCCGATTCCTGAAGAGTCCGATGTTTCTAAACTCGACCATGAGGTTCTTGTCGCTTGTGTAGGTGTGCTCATGTTCTGCATCCCGTTCGATCCTATACAATGATTAAAGAAATACATTTTAATTAAAGTTGCCAAGCTGCAAAAAAGTTGAAACTCGTTGAATAGCAACAAGCATTTGCAATATATTTTCGTCCGATAACAGCATAAAAACCTTGGGGACGACTGCACTTTAGCGGACCAGCTTTATGTCATTTCTCTCGGGAATGTATCTGACCAAATACCCTACTAGCCCTAATTAAACCCTACCTTACCCTAACTAGCCCTAACTTACCCTAACTAAACATAACTTACCCTAACTAACCCTAAAACCCCTTTTCCAAAACCTAACCCTGACCCTAACCCTTACCACATGACACATTACTTGCCGATATCGAAAGCTGGTCCACTAAAGTGCAGACTAGCCAAACCTTGTCAGTTGATTTTATAGAACCATTGGATGTAACTGTTTGGAGAATTGTCCCAAAATATAATGGTAAGTAGTTGTTGAATTTACACAAAATCTGTTAGTTTTTCTGCAGTAGAACTGCAATCAATATCCACAAGCTAGTGAAATATTTGGTGGAATGAGCAAATCAGAAGCAGTGAGTACAGAAACTTCGTAGTTTTGGAGATGATCATTTTTTACTCCTTGGAAGAAATATTATGACATTAAAGCTTGAAAAGACTTATTTCGAGCAATAATATTCAAAATTGTAATTCCAGGAAGAAGGCCGTATTCTGCAATTTCATACTCGATTCTTGCTTCGATTGCAAAGACAATATACAACAAATGCTATAAAAGGGTCACGGGATAAAAACTGGACCTGAGATTTCGTATAGTTCGCTTCAAAATCAGGTGTTTCTCAAAACATCAAATTCTGCCTTATTCAAACCACCTAAGACAATTGACGGACATATAGCGATCTAGTTTAAAAATAGAACAAACGAAGGCCGCGTGCCTCTATTTTTCCAATTCACAGATCAGTGGTCGAATTGTTTTGATAATCTATTGAGATCATAAAATACAATGGAATACAATAGGCTATATTCAGATTGCCCAGGCCCCTCACTTAAGTTGTCTTATATCTCCGTCAATTGCATTTAAGAAATAATTATCTCTGGAATGAATCATTTCCTTGGTGCACATGCAAAAAGAAAATTTCACGATGTTCGAAAATTCGTGCATGTACCCTGTGAAGTCGGAAGAATAAGGCAGTCAGACACATTTATCTCACCTAACATCATAGCTTTGGCATCATGCTGTGTATAATACGCCACTTGTTCCCTCATATCATCTCCAAATGTCGGTGTTACTTGATTCCCTTGGGTCGCATCCGATGCTAATTGATCGCCGGAGGCTGTGCTCAGTGATGACATGGAGGAGAAATTCGAAACATTCCCAGATGAGGAATTCAAAGAGTCACGTGTATCATCATACGGGACCTCAGTACTGCTGATACTTCGTGAGGGCGATTTTACGGGATTCGGAATGCCAATAGGTTTGGGCGCAGGACCCCCTGATCCTTTCTTTCTAAGGGTGCTGTATCCTGAGCTCGGTGGTCCGGCAATTGTGTTGCTTCGATGAAGATTTTGGTTGCCTTTTGGGATGCTTGTGAACGCACGCTCTCTTGCACTTTCCAGTGTGGGGCTTGGTGGTGGGCTCTGAAATAAGAGTAAGGAATAAGTTAAGTAGTTGATAGACTGTACATATGATGGATTGCAAAGTGCGAGCCATGGTAATCTGCTATAAGTGCAGGTTTAAGCCTAAAACATTCCGAAAATCATAGAAAGCAGAATGCTGTAATATTTGATATATACTCACATTTCTTTTTCTTTTTTACAACATTTGTATTTAACGGCCAAAGCTAGATAAGCTAATCTTTACTTTTGTCGCATAGGATACAGATCTTTTTATATATACCTGTAATAGCATTTAGCCCTGTATTCTATGAAAAAAGTTGAATTGAATTGATGCTATAGACTGAACAATCGTCGGGAAATGTGCTGTGCAAGGGAAAAGAAAATACTTGCAAATCGAACAGCGCTGCATAATCTAAAGACTGACCTTTTCAAAACTATGAAATTCAGTGTATTATATAAATGGACAAAAATCATTAAAACGTCTGGTTTAGTTTTTCAATGTATTGTATTTGGAAAGGACAAAAGGCTTTTCCCTTGCNTAATTTAACGGCCAAAGCTAGATAAGCTATGCTTTACTTTTGTCGCATAGGATACAGATCTTTTTATATATACCTGTAATAGCATTTAGCCCTGTATTCTATGAAAAAAGTTGAATTGAATTGATGCTATAGACTGAACAATCGTCGGGAAATGTGCTGTGCAAGGGAAAAGAAAATACTTGCAAATCGAACAGCGCTGCATAATCTAAAGACTGACCTTTTCAAAACTATGAAATTCAGTGTATTATATATATGGACAAAAATCATTAAAACTTCTGGTTTAGTTTTTCAATGTATTGTATTTGGAAAGGACAAAAGGCTTTTTCCTTGCAACATCTCTCTTCGCAAAGTGTACTAAAATTGCACCCAGAGAGTTATGCCAGGGAAATATCGAAGTCTTTGAATAAAGTGAAATTGAAGTCTTTGAATAAAGCAATATACATACGTACATATATACATATGTAATATATACATATGTACATATATACATACATATATACATATCTCTAAACCTAAGTACAAAAAAAAACTCATTTTCATGTTTGAGGCGTTTTCCTGGACGAAAGAGATTTCTACCAATCACCTGCGACCAATAGACAATAATGCTAAAGATGGCGGCTCCAAAGACTCTGTTGTGTTTTGCTGCAAAGCATGCTGGTAAAATGCTCCCTGACGACCACCTAATGACATAAACATTTCAGTCCGCCGTTTCGACTAGCTAGCTTGAATTCGAATCGACCTTGAATTCCAATGCAACATGGTTCGAAAGGAAATTTTCCAAAGTAGAAAAAGTAAAGTTTTGATTCGAATTGAAGTTTTAATCAAAAATTCGCGTTCGAATTACTATTTGTTTACATCGATTACTTGTTCTGAACTTTACCACAGCTAGCTAGTCGAAAAGGTAGACCAGAATTTTTATGTTGTTAGGTGGACGTCAGGGAGATTTTTACCAGCATGCTTTGCGTGGCCGCCATCTTTAGCATTATTGTCTTTTGCTACACGGTAGGTGCTTTTTATGCTACTTTGTAGTAACAGCACGACACCAGAAATATCGACATTACGACTAGAAATAATATACTGAATGAGCCATAACGACAACGCAATCAATAGCCTGATAGCCAGCCCACTAAGGAAAAGAAATGGGTTGGTCATCAGGCTACACAATCAACAGATACCTACCGATTTTTCTGTTTTAGGTAACGCAGCTCTTTCCTGGGCTTTGTAATTGCTAATCGAGTCCTCCGAAGCCAGTGGTAAATTTGATGGGCTTACGCATTGCTTGACAGTGTCATCCAATATGGACTGCAAATTCTCGATTTCACTAACTAAAGTCAATTCTTGCTCAACAACAGGCCGATAACAGTTGAAGAAAAATATGGCACGTGATCGCTCCTCCACCATCAGCTTTCGTAAGTACTGCCTTTCTTGATCCTCCATAGCGGCAATGTTGATGTTCGCAGCCTAGGACGAATAGATTTATTTTCATTACTTATTCAAATAGAATTGAATCTTTTTAGCCAAAGAACAATTATTGAGAGGGAAAATTGAAGGAATCTGAGGTATGCTGTATGAGATAAATCCAAACTGAAAAGGCCCATTTCCACTTCATTCGCAATTCGCAAAACGCATGCGAATTGTGAATTCCGAACGCATGCGAATTCAACACACAATTCAAAGTTGTTCGCACGAATTTCAATTTGATAGCGCTTGTCCCCTTTGTCTCTTTGTTTCGCAAAGTTGTTTTCTAATTGGTTGCCTTCAATCCGGGACGATCGTTCGCAAGAAATCGAACATAGCGAACAGGTCAAAATCGTATTGCGAACGCTCGCATGCGATTTGCGAACATTCGCATGCGAATTTCAAACAAAAGATCGCATGCGATTTGCGAATTGCGAATGAAGTGGAAATGGGCCCGAAGACTTGCATTGTAAATTTTAACTGTAACAGAACCAATACAAAAAATAAAATAACACTATTATCACAGCAAATATGTTAATATTTCTCATTTTACAAATGTTCGTTTCCGAAATTTTGGAATCCGCTCATGAAACAGATGCTTTGCGACTAGAATTTTCCTTCTAAACTTTTGTTCAATGAACAAATTGATGAGCTATTAGCACAGATTTAGCACTGGTTTACACGATTGTAGATTAAGATTCAGCCGGGTAATCAAACTAATAAGTTCAACGTTTGGCAATTATTTCATTAACGGGCGATGGTTTACCTACAAAAGTTTTAAACTGGGCGAATCTTTCCGAAACCAGGCTTTAGTTGAGGGGCTCTTTCAGCCAGCATGCTTGGCGCGTGGCATCTCTTTGTTGTTGCAATTTTATGGACCATGCAAGTAGTGACAACAAAGAGTCCACAAAAGAGATGTATTCTCTAAGCATGCAGGTTGAAAAGGGACAGGCCTCTTTAAAAATGACTTATCAAACGATCACTACATTTTTTTTTATATCACTGTTAAAAATTTAAAATAACAACAACAAAATACAATATTCTGTGCCATCCATAGCAGAAATAGACATGACGTCATCTGGTTCTGGCTATGAACGGCACTTAACAACAACTTTAACTATGATCTCGAAGAAAAACAAACAAAAATTTAAGCACTCTGTGTACCATGGCACCATCCCATTGTGACGGGCACTAGCATGCACCAATTTAGGATAGATGAACTGATGTGAAAAAGTATGCACTGGTAAAGCTTGTGCTAAGTTTGTTGAAATCTGAGTTGCCAAGGGCTGATGACATGGTTCGCAAAGAGCTTACTCAACAAAAACAAATCCTAATCAAAACATAAATACTAAACATTTAGAATAAGAGGTCGCTAATCGTCAGGTCTACAAAGAACTCCCAAAAATTCCACCGACCAGAAATGCCCCAGGCTGTTTGCGAAATGTTGAATCAGTTGTCCTTCCGACACGGATTCATTTCTTAAATAATAGGGAAACAGTAAAGTCGCATACATATTACAAATAGCCGAGAAGCGGACCCTGGTCCGGTGAGACCGAACTGCCCAACAAGAAAACTACCCAGTTGATATTTTGGCCAAAATTAACAAAAACAATTCCGTGTCGGATGGACAAATGATCAACCATTTCACAAACAGCCTCTTTAGTTGAGGGGCTCTTTCAGCCAGCATGCTTGGCGCGTGGCATCTCTTTGTTGTTGCAATTTTATGGACCATGCAAGTAGTGACAACAAAGAGGCCACAAAAGAGATGTATTCGCTAAGCATGCAGGTTGAAAAGGCACAGGTCCCTTTAAAAATGACTTATCAAACGATCACTACATGATTCCCTTGTTCCCCTGTGACTATCTTTGCTAACTAACTGAGCAATGCTGTAACCAGAACAACTTCTCGACATTATATCTGGAGCGAGATGACATTCAAATGGCAAAACACATGGAAACAAAGGATTCATGTAATAGGCCTTAACTAAATAGCTAAACAGCCCAACAAAGGCATAAGCCACTGAGACAAAAACGCGAATAAGTACCCTGGAGATTCATAATGTTATAAAGCCCAGTTTAACTCTTGTATCGAAGAATACAATCTTTCTTAACAGTTGATAAAATTAACGGTTGGTCAAGTTAAAGGTTAATGATTTTAACAGCCATTATAAATCAGCTAGCATTTCTTGTGGACATTTCTTGACCAAAAGTGGCTTATATTTAAGCAAGTATGTCTGCACGGGGATTCAAGGAATTTAAATTCAGACTGTGAGAATTATTAGACTCTTATAAATGTATGTTAGGCCGTCAGGGCAAATGTGCTCGCAGAATGTCACAAAATAGGTCGTTGGTTTGTGCTGAAGACTGGTTTGCTATTTGCAACATTGTTGAGGCGTTTTAAACATTTGAAGTGGAGGCGTTTTCGACTCGTTTAGACATAAAACAATGAAGTTTTTTACANGCTGTAACCAGAACAACTTTTCGACATTATATCTGGAGCGAGATGACATTCAAATCGCAAAACACAGGGAGACGAAGGATTCATGTAATAGGCCTTAACTAAAATAGCTAAACAGCCCAACAAAGGCATAAGCCACTGAGACAAAAACGCGAATAAGTACCCTGGAGATTCATAATGTTATAAAGCCCAGTTTAACACTTGTATCGAAGAATACAATCTTTCTTAACAGTTGAAAAAATTAACGGTTGGTCAAGTTAAAGGTTAATGATTTTAACAGCCATTATCAATCAGCTAGCATTTCTTGTGGACATTTCTTGACCAAAAGTGGCTTATATTTAAGCAAGTATGTCTGCACGGGGATTCAAGGAATTTAAATTCAGACTGTGAGAATTATTAGACTCTTATAAATGTATGTTAGGCCCTCAGGGCAAATGTGCTTGCAGAATGTCACAAAAATAGGTCGCTAGTTTGTGCTAAAGACTGGTTTGCTATTTGCAACATTGTTGAGGCGTTTTAAACATTTGAAGTGGAGGCGTTTTCGACTCGTTTAGACATAAAACAATGAAGTTTTTTACAGGTAGAACTAAATTAGAAAAGAATCTCTTTCGAATCTTATCTGAAGATATAAGCCGTATCCTACGAAATTATTGTGCAAAATGGTTCTGTTGCTCGAGGTTATCTTCAATTTTCCAACCACTCAGACTATTGGTTACTTCGTTTTCAGAACTTATTATTTCTTTGGATAACGTTTGAAGAATCTGAGGCTTTTACACTCCCCATGATTCAAAATTAGGCCCTTGAGGCAGCCTTAAATACACTATATAAATAAAGATTGATAGCTGGTGATTAGAATGATCATCTTTGTTGTGATGAATGATTAGACATCAGGTTTCTTGTCATGATGAATCACAACCCTGTTGAAGGCTCCGCTTAAGAGATAAGGACCGTTAAGCTAGCGATTAGAGTGATTATCCTTGTTGTGATGAATGATTAGACATCAAGTGCCCACCATGATGAATCACAACCCTGTTGAAGGCTCCGCTTAAGAGATAAGGACCGTTAAACTATATGCCCCAGGCAGTGAGAAATAACTCAAAATATTAAGTCAGTTGTCACAGTGTGGAGAGATATCCTTCAAGTATAGTTTTCATATAGGCGAGGGGATTGTTCGATCTCCCCTTCAGAAACATAAAAATAAAACTAACTTTGAACATTCTTTGCTAAATAAGGCAACAACTATCGTACCATTTTTTGTCATGCTGATGGATGTCTGTCCATTAATGTTACGTCAGTGTTACGAATAGATCGAAACCAGACTTCGACACTGTCGTACATGGGTTTTTGGGTCCGAAAAGTTTGGGCAGTTGGGCAATTTTGAGGCAGCATTCAAAGCCCTATTCAAACGTGCAAGCANATTATCCTTGTTGTGATGAATGATTAGACATCAAGTGCCCACCATGATGAATCACAACCCTGTTGAAGGCTCCGCTTAAGAGATAAGGACCGTTAAACTATATGCCCCAGGCAGTGAGAAATAACTCAAAATATTAAGTCAGTTGTCACAGTGTGGAGAGATATCCTTCAAGTATAGTTTTCATATAGGCGAGGGGATTGTTCGATCTCCCCTTCAGAAACATAAAAATAAAACTAACTTTGAACATTCTTTGCTAAATAAGGCAACAACTATCGTACCATTTTTTGTCATGCTGATGGATGTCTGTCCATTAATGTTACGTCAGTGTTACGAATAGATCGAAACCAGACTTCGACACTGTCGTACATGGGTTTTTGGGTCCGAAAAGTTTGGGCAGTTGGGCAATTTTGAGGCAGCATTCAAAGCCCTATTCAAACGTGCAAGCATCGTTTGGAAATTATTTTTAAATTTATGTGTGAAAAAAGTACCATGTCACTAACATACTGTAGCAACCAGTAAATTAGGCAGCTTGCAACAAACAGTGGCCACCTGGACCCTGACAGGAAACGAATAAAATTTTGTAAATTATTGATAAGAAATTTGGACTTACCTTCCAGGCTTCTTTGTACTGTCCTGAATATTCATGTCGACCTGTCGAAGAATCATCTAAACAGTATGTCATTCTGATAAACCAAAGTACTAAATTATTTAAAATAAAAGTGCCTTCCCTAGTTTTCCAGCATAGCCTCCAAATCTTTAAAAAACATTGCATGGATGGTTAAAGTATTTTTCGTTTGATTTCATGGCTTGAAAGGAACTTCAGGTACGTTGCTATAATCCTATATGTAGCATTTCTAATATCTTGATTATTTTCAGAATAACAGCCGTTTTCTTTTTATTGAAAGAACTCGAGTGGAAAGTTTTGAAAAAATCTAAAATAATCGTAGATCCTAAATTATAATATGAAAAACGGTACAATCTTGAAGAAAACCATAGTTCATGAAGTCTATAATATGGCAGTAAGCAGAAATCTGCAGCTTTTCTAGTCTACAAGTTAGCAATTTGATGACGTCACATTCTCAAAACTGGGCCAAGCAAAGAAGACGCTGTAATTCTGAAAATAATCAAGATATCAGAAATGCTACATATAGGATTATAGCAAAGTACTTGAAGTTCCTTTCAAGCCATTAAATCAAACAGAAGATGCATTAACCATTCGTGCAAAGTTTTTTTTAAGATACCAAAGATTTGGAGGCTATGCTTAGTTTTCCTACCAGTTCGGGAGGATTTGAGAAAACATAACCGGATCAAGTAATTTTCCAAATTATCCTCCTTGCAAGTCTGTTTTCAATCTATTTATCAAAGTTATTGCGTGTTTTGCTACACAAGTTTCACAAAAATTTTCTGGCCTTTTGAAGGAATCAATTTTTAGCTTATCAAAACAAGAATAATATTTTTAGAGGAGCCCAAAAGAATGCGACAATCTTTCGACATTCTACTAAATGTCGAAAGCTCAAATGTCTATCATTCCAATCAGCGAAGTTTACCGTGTTCAAATATGCTCAACAAGAACGGTTCTAAAATTTGTTCGAAGACGAAGGCGTAGAACAAAATGAGATATATCTTTGAGCTTTCCACCACATGTACATTTTGTGCATAAAAAAATGCAGTTAAATATAGACCTTCGACATCATAAATTAATTTGTTTATTTAATATTCAATAGTTACCAAGCTGTTTATTTTAAGCACAGCTTTTGAGATTTGAAGCCCCCCTTGATGCCCGATACTGACTAAAAAATATCGTCTTTACGATAATGACACCCTCTGATTCATACAGCAACATACTTATTTCAATTTGAAAAATAAGTAGGCGGTCTCATCTGCAATTCCTAATGCTCAGTTCTTTAAGATACTTGTAATCCCACTTTTGGGTGTGCTTGTAATACCAAATACCTGACAAAAAATGCGGGATAAACCAACAAATCTCCCACTTTAATATAACAGATGATATAACAAAACGTCTTTTTAACGTCAAGCTCAGCTTTATTTATGCCTCTGGCGATCTATAATTACAAACTTCCCTTCAGGCCAAGTATCATAAATGCATTAGTCCACCACTAATTCGGATAAGCGTATCAATTCACATAGGTAAAGACAATAAGACGGTTTCCAGAATCTAATTATTAATTGTATTATAAGAAGAAAAAGGAAATTGGGAAATATACAGCTGAAAATAAAGATAATAAAAAGAAGCAAACTTCAGAGTCTTTTTTTTTTTTTTTTTTTCTATATCGCTACCTAGCATTCGAAGGTAGTTTTAGGACACTGAGAAGCTAAGCTTATTGAAGCAGTGCCCTGGCCCTTCCCGCCGATCTAACCACACCTCGCGATCCCTTTCGCCTGGAATTACAGAG